>MU225022.1:4517350-4537805 GCA_018584345.1 Thuja plicata | reverse complement strand
CTCATATAGAATAATTTCATATTGCAATAAGATAGTTTCAATTTCTAGAATAGTTGCATTGAAAATCATGTCTTAGATTATCTTACATCTCTCATTTCTTAGAATAATCTTGCATTGTATTGCATTCGTGGAGATAAATCCTTCATTCCTAGATTGGTCTATGGTTGTGAGACTCTTGTTCTGAGAGCAATTTCAAAAACCCCGTCTGGATAGAAGGCAATAGGTCGAATCATGCAAGCAGACAAGATGAATAATCTCATATTCAGTCTTGTGTGTACCTGGTGAAGAAGGACTATGTTGAAGTGTATGGTGAGTTAACAAGGCCAAATTTACCATATACACCACATCTCAAACCATGAAAGAAAAGATGGAGAAAGATAAAAAGACTATTTTTGTGAATAAATCCACTTTCATAGAGCCCTACTATAAGATCCATCCATAGGTTGCATCCCAACCAGATGGAAAAGGTGCATTTTCATATATCTGGCCTAGGGTTTTGTTAGTCCAAGACGGTGCATGCCTACATTCACTGCAAAATAGGTGAAATGAGGGATTTTGAACTTATATCCACTTATCAATCGCTATGCACAAATGGGAAATTGAAAGAAGATCATAAACCTTTGGAGGTTAAAGGGTTAACCAATGCATTAAATTTCCCAAATATATTCAAGACCGAGTGGATCCAGATTGTTCTGATCCATGTACATGGCGGAAAGCTATGGCTGGATGAGCCCAAGAAGATAAAAAATATGTTATTCATGCCCTAATAGGGTATGCCATATGTAATAAATCTAAATCCCTAAGGAACCCTCTGAGAACCAAAATAAAAAAGTTAAAAATGGGAGCCAGATGTGACAGTAGAGGTCTTAAGATCAACTGCATCCGGTGATCCTGAACTGAGATTCAAAGCTTATGTCATTGATGGGGAGCTCTAACTCCTAAGAGATTTCTTCATATTCCTAAGGCCTTTCTTGGACCTTTCTAGGTTACTTATCTCTACCCTAACTAGAGGACAATCCTATGGTTCCTCTACTCCAACTAGAGCTCTCCACCAACTTCAAACTCTCTTCAATCCTTCTTTGCTCAACTATGCATCCATATGCTCAATTCAAGCATCTATGCTCCCAAACTCTTATTGGTGATAGGAATAGAGTTTCAACCTATTTCCCCTTCATCTACATTCAATATTGATTCAATTTTATGGATTCTTTCAAGGTTCTCCCATCGAGTTCATACTTTCCTAGATTTTAGGCCCTGTTGCCTTTTTAGCCCAATTAGGCCTCCTAAAATCAAAAATCTTGGAATTAATTCAAAATTACTTTAAAAAAAACCCAAAATATTTGTGTATTATCTCTAAGGATCTCCTAGGATTCAATATTTCCTAGGTCTTAGGTCTTCACAGTGTCCATACATAGGACTTCCATTAAACCCCTATTTTTAAGGGCCTCTAGGGAATGTAGATCAGTATAGATTCTTTGGTCTTACTAAGTGCTTCAATGGATTCCTATGAACTTATCCTTGCAACCACATATCCGTGTCCCATGTACCTACCCTTCCCCACTCTTTATTGGCACAAACCAATCCATTCCACAATTATTTATGCCTCTGCAACAATACAATCCCCTAGCCGAATGGCTCTGGACCCGCCTAGGGCTTGCTTGAAAAAATATCTCCCCTGCTCACATTGAACCAAAAACACATATTTACACTAATTATAGAGTTCCCTCCTTGATTCCAAGTGTCCATGAATAACCAACCATGAGAATTCAAGAAAGGGCCATGTTTACATAACTTCCTCTGTACATAATAGTAACACTGGAAAAACTAAAGAATTTACAAAATAATAAAATAAAGTACCAAAATACTAATATACCACCACAAAAATTAACTAAATGAACCCCTTTACACTAATCCAATAAAAATATCCACCATTCAATCCATCGAAGTGTGGACGAAGGCTCTGTAACACAAAACAATTCAAATTCTTGCTCTCTGCAAACTCAATCCATATAATCTGATGTCCAACCCCTAGTTTAGGGTTTTTATAACCTTATATATGTCAAACCCACATGATCAAACCCTAAGGTTTGGGTTTGAACCCATTTAAATCTATTTACAAGATTTTAGGAAATGTTGTCATGACAACTTTGCAAAGTTACAAATGTTGTCATGAGCAACTTTACAACTTTTTGTACATTTGACATTCTACTATCCCTTGTCACTCAAATCGATCCAACATCAATCCATTGGATCCTAAAACACTTAAAAACAACAAAATCACATATTTCCCTTCAATTTGGGGTCTTGGTCAATGTTTGACCAACTTTGACTATTCTAGGATTTAAGCACTAGAACTATTTAAACCAACCAAAAACATGACTCAAAAGACTCTTACCTACAAACACACATCACATCAAAATTGGGAATTTATCATTAGTCCTTATTACCCTAGTATTTGGCTATAACCACCTATAATCCAAAATTGTCAATGATCTTCATTGAGACCTTAAGGTGCTCCTGCACCATTCTCCCCCTGCAACAAGAAAGTTAAGGAACCTGTGGTGTTACAAACTCCAAACTGAGTCCATGCTTTTTAACATCACTCTCTGATATCCAAGTAGCCTCTGAATCAATTTGTTTCTCCCATTTTACTAGATGGTCCATATAGAATTTTTGTATACTCTTCTTCTTTACTTTAGAATCCAGAATCTTTTCAACTTGTGGCTTAGCTTGGATAGGTACATTAAGTTCTTGCACATCCTTTTCTATGTCTGTACTATACTCCTTCTCCTTAACATCTTGTCCTTTGTATTTAATTATGTCTTTCACATTGAAAATAGGATAAATGGACATCTCCTTTGGTAAATCCATTTTTTAGGCATTGGAGCCATACTTAGCCAATACCTTACATGGTCCAATCCTCTTCATCTTAAGTTTTCTTGGTATGTCTTTCTGTAGCCTAGCTTGGTTCAAAAACACCATCACCAAGTTGCCTACTTCAAACTGTAAGTCTCTTCTCCCTTCATCCTTCTTAGTTTTAAGCTTCTGATTTGCCTCCATTAGTGTCTTCTTCACTTGCTCATGGACCCCTCTCATATATTGAGAAAAGTCATCTCCATGTCCACTGATCCCTTCATAACCTTTTAGGTCTCTAAGCTCAAAAAATACCCCTTGTATGTAATCCATACACAATCTCAAATGGACTCTTACCCCAAGTCCTATTGGTACTATCATTATAGGAAAATTCTACTTGTGGGATGACTTGTTCCCATCCTTGACCATACTCCTTGGTTAAACATCTTAATAAATTACCAAGTACCCTAAAATTACTTCTATTTGGCCATCTGTTTGAGGATGATATGTAGAACTATGATCCAAATTAGTACCTAGTCTTTTGCAGAGGGTCTTCCAAAAATGTCCCATAAATTTCACATCTCCATCTACAACTATGCTCATTGGAAAACCATGTATCCTTACTATTTCCTTGAACAAAAGATGAGAAATATGACTGGCATCATGAGTGGTTTTACAAGGGATAAAATGACTCATCTTACTAAATTTGTCTACTACCACAAATACACTATCCAAACCAGTTGGTGTTCTAGGTAACCCCACTATAAAGTCCATACTTATGCACTCCCAAGGACTATTTGGGATGGACAATAGTTGGTAAAGACCTAAATTTGATTATGTCCCTTTTCCTTTCTGACATACTCCACATTGATCAACATACTTCCTTACATCCTTCTGTATTTTAGGCCAATGGTAAAATCTCTCCACAAGATCTAGGGTCTTATTTAACCCAAAGGGTCCACTCAAACTATCGTTGTGCTTATCTTTTATGAGGCTCTCCCTCATGGAATCCCTTGGAAAACATATTTGTTTTCCCTTAAACACTGGACCATTCTACAATGTATAGTCAGCATAGTTACTATGGAAATTATTTTAAAAATTAGTGCATACCTTGCAGATCTCTAAGATCTCCATCATAAATATTCTTGAATCCTTCAACCCTTGTTCTCTGCAACTATATCTCTTGGACAATAAGAAACCTCGTGCTAAGTGCATCTGTAACTTTTTTGTTCACTCCCTTCTTGTGCTTGATTGTGAAGGTGTATGATTGTAGAAATTTCATCCACTTTACATGCCTCAAACTAAGCTTCTCTTATGTATTTATGTAGCTTAAGGCATGGTTGTCTATGTATACAACAAATTATTTTGGCAACAAATAGTGCCTCCACTTATTAAGAGCTTATACCAAAGCATAAATCTCTATATCATAGGATAAATAACTTAACTTTGCTTCATTCAATCTTTCACTAAAGAAGGCTACTGGTCTTCCTTCTTGACTTAGGACTACACCCACTACTATGTTGCTAGCATCATATTCCACAATAAATAATTTTTTAGAACTTGGCAAGACCAGTATAGGTTGGGTAGCCACTTCTTTCTTCAGCCTTTCAAACCCTTTATTGGCTTCCTTGGTCCATATGAACTTTTTCTTGACTCCACCCTTTATGGTATCTAGGACAGGTGCACAGATCTCACTGAATCTCCTCACAGACCTCCTATAAAACTAAGCCAAACCATGGAATCTTCTCACTTCATTCCATGTCTTAGGAGTAGGCCAACTCAAAATGGCTTCAACTTTGCTTTTATCCATCTTCAAGTCACCTTTGGAGACTAAAAATCCTAGGTAGACTAATTCTTGTTTCATGAACTCACTCTTCTCAAGATTTATGGTTATCTTCTCTTCTTGGCCTCTTCAACACAATTTCTAAGTGCTTCATGTGATCTTCTTTTGTTTTGATAAAG
Organism: Thuja plicata; assembly: GCA_018584345.1. Taxonomy (NCBI): domain Eukaryota; kingdom Viridiplantae; phylum Streptophyta; class Pinopsida; order Cupressales; family Cupressaceae; genus Thuja; species Thuja plicata. The sequence goes on along the minus strand of MU225022.1, from coordinate 4,532,990 downwards.
ATGAGGATATCATCTAGGTATACTATGACAAACACCCCTATATAGTCTTTTAGAAACTCATTCCTCACCTCATAAATGTACTAGGTGCATTTGTAAGCCCAAAGGACATTACTAACCACTCATAGAGCCCCTATGTGGTTTAAAAGTTGACTTCCACTCATCTCCCTCTTTCACCCTAATTTGATAATAACCACTCTTAATGTCTATTTTAAAAAATTACTTAGCACCCCTTAAGCAATCCATTAAGTCTTATATTCTAGGAATAGGAAATCTATACCTTATTGTTATCCTATTTATTTCCCTAGAGTCAGTATGCATTCTCCACTTACCTCCCTTTTCAGGAGCCAATACCACTGAAACAACACATGGGCTGATGCTCTTTCTTATCAAGCCTTGATCATCCAAAAGCTCTTGCACTTGCCTTGCAATCTCTTCATTCTGCTTTGGTATCATCTTGTAGGCACCTTTTTTTGAAAATGATGCCCCTAGCATAAAATCAATTTGATGACTGATTTCTCTTTTTGGAGGTAGTATAGCGGGTGTCCCTTCACATATGATCTCTTGAAACTGATCTAGCAATTGCTTTACTTTTGCAGGCATAGGTGTCTATTTGGTATCTCTTCCTCCTTTGGTTTCACTAAGATAGCATAGAAAACTCCTTCTTCCTTCCTCATGTCTTGTAGGAATTATTTCCCACTCATTAGGAGTGTATTTGAGTCCATCTTCTCCACTATATCTTCCTCTATCAAAGACTATATATTATAAGTGACTCCATTCTTCTTGAATGAGTACTTATTCTCCTTACCATGGTGGACTTCCTCCCTGTCATATTTCCATGGTCTTCCTATAAACAGATGGGATCCATTTGTAGCACATCACAAATTATCTTGTTTTGATACTTGCCTATGGTGAAATCAACCCACACTTGTTCATTGACGAATATGTTTTTCCCCTTATTCAACCAAGTTAATTTGTAGGGACAACCATGGGGTATATTAATTAGTTTTAACTTCTGCACTACTTCCTCTAAGATTAAATTATTAATAGACCTTGAGTCTATTATGACCCTACACACCTTGCCAAGAATCTTGCACTTGACTCTAAAAAGAGCCCTCCTTTGTTTGTGTTCATTCTTGGTAGGTTATTTGATCAAGATCCTCCTAAGCATTAAACTTTCTCCTTTCTCTGAATCAAGACTTACCTCAGAGTGTTTAGTATTGTCTTCCTCCTACACATATGCAATTTTATTCTCTCATTGTGAAGATGATGGATTATCTGGACACCTATAGAAAGAGTGGCATGACTTTCTACAATTATAACATTTCATTGAAGAAAAATGTGAGCTTCTTCCAAAACCACTTGATCTTCCTCTTCCACCACTATGAAAACTTCTTCCTCTACCATATCCTCCTCTCTTGTTTGACTCATTTGTTTTTTCAATGAACTTAGAGTCTCCTTGACCTCTAGTTTCATTTCTTCTACCACTAGAACCTCCTCTATGCGCCCCTCTAGAGTCTCTACCTCTTCCTCTACCCCTAGAGCTTGAATCTTGCTTCTTTCTAAGTTTTTATTCCACCTTAAGGGTCATTTGAAAACAACCATGGATATAAATTAAGGTAAAGAGGCTTAGCTCTTCTTGAATGTTCCACCTAAGTCCCTAGAAACTTTAATGCTCTCTATATCTTGCACTCTGGACCTAAGGCATATCTTTTGAAATTATTTAGAGTAGGATGCAACATCTAAATCCTTCTGTCTGAGATTCTATCTCTTTTTATGCAATTGGATGTCATAATACTTTGGTAGGTAATTTTCTTTTACCTTAGCCACCATAGCCTTGCAATTTACTATTGGCTTCTTCCCTTCTCTTTCTCTTTCCTCTTTCAAGAACTTCTACCAAGTTAATGATTTTCCTCTCAATCTTGACATAGCAATCTTCACCTTTTGTGCCTCTGTGATCCCATCACATTCAAAGTGATTGTCCATGCCTTGAATCCATTCCATCACTAATTATGCATCCATTCAGCCAAAGAATACATGGATTCCTTCTAATGCTTTTCCACTTAGTGCTTTAATGGCTTTGAGGAAAGTTTCCTTAGGTAATGAAGGGTCCGGTTCTGGTTTTGCCTCCTCTTCAACTTGATTCTTTCCTTTGTCTTTATCCTCTCCTAACTGTTCTTTCATTTTTTTTTGCAGTCTCTGCAAATTCTACCAACTTGTGTTTCATCTCCTCCATAGCTTCCTATAGGAGTCTATTCTTGACTTTTTGTTTTGACAAGTCTCTTTCCAACTCTGCATTGGTTACCATGGTTCTATCTCCAATTCACTCACTTCCTTCTGTCGTACACAATTCACTTCCCAAGCCTTTCAATGGATCTGATACCACTTTGATGGGGAGCTCTAACTCCTAAGAGATTTATTTCTCTTCCTAAGGCCTTTCTTGTGACCTTTCTAGGGTAATTCTCTCTACCCTAACTAGAGGACACTCCTATGGTTCCTCTACTCCAACTAGAGCTCTCCACCAACTTCAAACTCTCTTCAATCCTTCTTTGCTCAATTTTTCATCCATAGGCTCAATTCAAGCATCTATGCTACCAAAATCCTCTTGGAAATAGGAATAGGGTTTCAACCTATTTCCCCTTCACCTGCCTTCAATCGTGATTCAATTTGATGGATTCTTTCAAGGTTCTCCCATCAATTTTATACTTTCCTATATTTTAGGCCTTGTAGTTTTTTTATCCCAATTAGGCCTCCTAAAATTAGAAACCTAGGATTACTTCAAAATTCCTTTAAAAAACCCCCAAATTAGTTTTGTATTCTCTCTAAGGACCTCCTAGGCTTTAAGATTTCCTAGGTCTTAGGTCTCCATAGTGTCTATACATAGGACTTCCAGCAAACCTCTATTTTTAAGGGCCTCTAGGGCATGTAGACCAATCTAGCTTCTTTGGTATTATTAAGTGCTTTAATGGATTTGTCTTAACTTCACCCTGCAACCACATATCCTTGTCTCATGCCCCTACACTCCCCCACTCTCTTGATTGGCACAAAACAATGCATTCCACAATGCTTTATGCCTCTGCAACACTACAATCCCCTAGCCGAATGACTCTAAACTCGCCTAGGTATTGCTTGCAAAAATAGCTCCCCTACTCATATTTAACCACAAACACATATTTACACTACTTACAGGTTGTGCTCCTTGATTTGAAGTGTCCATGAAGAACCAACCACGAGAATTCAAGAAAGGAACATATTTACATAACTGCCTCTGTACAGACCAGCAACACTGGCAAAAATAAAGTATTTACAAACTAATAAAATAAAGTACCAAAATGCTAATATACCACCACATAGGTTTACTACATGATATCCTTTACACTAATCCAATAAAAAGATCCACCATTCAATCCATTGAAGTGTGGATGAAGGCTCTGTAACACAAAATAGTTCAAATTCTTTCTCTCTGCAAACTCAATCCGTACAATCTGATGTCCAACCCATAGTTTATGGTTTGTATAACCTTATGTATGTCAAACCCACATGCTCAGACCCTAAGGTCATGGTTTGAACCCATTTAAATCTATTTCCAATATTTTAGGAAATGTTGTCATGACAACTTTGAAAAGTTGCAAAATTTATCATGAGCAACTTTACAACTTCTTGCAGATTTGACATTCTACTATCCCTTGTCACTCAACTCAATCCAAAATCAATACATTGGATCCTAAAACACTTAAAAACAAAAAAATCACATCTTTCCCTTCAATTTGGGGGTCTTGGTCAATGTTTTAACAACTTTGACTATTTTAGGATTTAAGCTCTAAAGCCTATTTAAACCAACCAAAAACATAACTCAAAAAACTCTTACCTACAAACAAACATCACATCAAACTTGGGACTTTATCATTATTCCTTATTACCCTGGTGGTTGGCTAGAACCACCTACAAGCCAAAATTATCAAACATCTTCATTAAGACCTTAATGTGCTTCTGCACCAGTCATTGGCTACAAGATATTCTAGTTCAGGAAACTAAAAAATGTTTCTTTCAGAGCTATTGACATAGCATACAAAATTGTGAAGGAAGTTGTAGAATATGACCTAGCTGAGATGTTACAAAGGTAATTTGAAGAAAACATGAAGACCATCAGATCAGAAAAATCAAATACATGTAAGTTTGGTTCCCTACTACTTTGCACATTCTTCTACTTGCAGAACTTCTTTCCATCCATTAGTAAAGTAAAGTGGAAGTCAAACCTATAGACCTTATGGGAAGAAATGTTGTCAATTAGTGTCAAAAAACTTAATCATTTATAGTTATAGTATTGACCGATCTATCATCTTGAAGTGTTACCTAAGCTAGGTAGTTGCAGTATCAACCGACTAGTATGTTCTAAATAGTATCACTTGAGTCACCATTTTTACTCAAGTTGCATACCATCTCTGAGTGATCAATGTGGCTTGAGCACATAGTGTCAACCAAGTGCCAGAGTTGCCAGTTCACTATGTCACCCAAGTGTCAATATCACCTGAGTGGATTACTAGATCTGAGTATCACCATTCGGCTGACTTAGCACGTATTGTTTGATACTATTTAATATAAGTGTAGCCAACTTATAGAGGTAATTCATTTAGATAAGGTATATATGTAAGACACTTTGCTTATCCAAATGAGAGAAGCAAGAAAGATATCAATCATCAGAACTACATTGACACAAAAATGAAGTGGAAGATTGATTAGAAGGCTACAATAATATAAAGAAACAATAGAGACTCATCTATCACATTCGGGTGATCAATATTACTTCAAAGGATCTTATTTAGAAAATCAGAGTTGCATAGAAGATCATTCACTCGTTCATCCTAATAGGTGTATCAGTCAAAATCCTTTAATAGGGTGGACTTAACTGTCCTTCAAAAATCTCCTAACAGAATGCATACATAACTATATTGTAGAAATCCTTTCACAAGGTAGACCTAACATTCCTTATTGCGCCTAATAGGGTATACCATCAGAGGTGGTCAATTGTAAGCCTTAACTGGCCAACTTTATTACTACAATTCTAAATCTTGTGGGTATCATCCCCACCCTGGTTTTACTTTCTAATTGGAAGGTTTCTAGGTAACCAAATACTGTGTCAATTTTTATGAATGTTTATTGATTTTCTATTCCATGCATGTAATTAGATTATTCAATCTAATAAAGGATAAAAGTGAATAAGTTTTATTTGTTCTTGATTCACCCCCCCCTCTCAGTCACCAAGCCTGTAATATATTTCCAAAAATTGGCATCAAAGTGTAGGTTCTCTTATCAGAAGTTTAAAATCTTGAGAAAAGATTAGAGGCAATGGAAATATACAGACTAGACAAAGTCATTGAAAATGAAAAGATAGATCTACAAGTGGTCATGGATCAAATCAGAAAACTCAAGGAGAAACTCTCATTCCCTGAAAAGAAATAAATAATTAGCGGTGAAAATGAATGACAAAGGTTAGATAGAAGAAATAATTAAATATTTATGAAAAGAAATAAACTATGAAGAAGCTGATACAACCATTGAAGACCTACAAACAAAGAATCTCACTTTAAATGAAGAAGTCAAAAAGTTGAAGAGAGAACACGAAATTCATTTAGTCAGAATATGTGAAGTCATGAAACAAAAGAACCAAGAAGAAAATGACAGATAAATGGCACAAGGAGAAAAAAGATTTCTAAGTACAAGATTAGAGGCAAAATAAAATGAAATCCATCATTTGTCACTTGAGCAAGCAGATATGATAAATCAACTCAATAATTCAAATCAAGAAGTTATCAATCTGAGGACTGAAAATGAAAGACTGCAAAATTATCTCAATAATTAAAATAAAAACAATGAGAGTATGAAGAATTCACAGGAAATCATGGATCAGTTGATATAGAAAAATCAATTCAGACATCATGGATAGACTGAATTAGGTTATACTAAACAAGGTGAATCCTCACAGCAAGGAGCTCAAAAGAACAAGAAATCTACTTGTAATCATTGTGGTAAGATAGGGAATACATCAAATAAGTGTTGGAGCAATGGAAATTCAAATTTTAATGGTAATTTATATAGATGGAACAAACATGGACATAGGGAAAGTCAATGCACTGATAAATCTAAGTTTGAAGGAAAACGTTTCAATTGTAACAAACAAGGTCATAATTCGCAAAGTGTTGAACTAAGAAATGGAACACTGCTGAACAATTAGCTAAAGAAATTTTTGGTTGGGATTACCACACATAGAGAAGATGTTGTCATTGGGGTGAGTATGGGCACATTGGTGCAAATTGTGCAAAGACTCATTTTAGAAAAAAGGAATCCTACGAAGAGATGTTATGTGTGTAAACAACTTGGTCATCTAAGAAAGAATTGTATGACTAGAGATAAAGTGGATGCTGGTTTTGAGAAAGAAAAGCAAAAGTTTCTGAAATCAAAACTTAGATGAGTCAGCAGTGAGTAAGGAAGTCTCTTGATAATTTAGACCAAAATAATGAAGTGTCAAATGGCACCCAAAATAGTGAATTGGGTGGATCCACCATCTCCAAATAAAGATGCAAGGAGATAACTAGAAATGTGAATACAAGCCATCATACATCAGTTCCAGATATGCTAGAAACTCTAAATCTACATATTGATGCACTAGCACACATTATGGTTGTAACCAAGTCAGGATCTCAGTTAAAACTGAGTTACTCAGGATTAAGCAAGTTAAGTCGGTTTATATGGTTTGAAAGATGCGAAGTTAGTTTTTGTCAAGATTACGAGTAAGCCTGGGAGAACTAACCAAGCTACAAAAACTACTATGTATGGAGCATTCAATGAAAAATTTATGGTGAAATTTCTCATAAATGGTGAAATCAAAGGGTTATTGTTTACCAAGGTTAACATTTTGGAGAGAGATTAAGATCTTATAGCAATTTCAGAGAGAATATGTGTTTGAAAGCTTTAGTTGTTGTGAACTTTTGTCAATCGTCTGAGTGTTATGGTGTCTTCATCCAGTAGTAAGATCAAGAAGGGATCCGAGATGTTAGTGAGGAATACTATCCCTGAACCACCAAAGTTAAAAATTCATCCAATAATTGTAGAAGAGATAGATCCAATGGGAGCCCATTCCCAAATTCCTCCTAAGGTACTATTAATTCATGAAATAAGAAGTTTGTATCACTGTACCATTCAACAGCTAGGCACATTAGAGATTAATAAAGCATATGAGGCACTTTTTGAGGGTGAAAACCTAAAAATGGAACACCAACACCTTGAAGTCAAGGGTTTAACCCATATCTTGCATATGCCAAGAATTTTCAGATAAAGTGGATTAGGTTTATTTTGAGCCACGTTCATGACATGCATCTCTAGTTGGAGCAACCTGTGAAGATCACTAAGATTATGATACACTAAGTGAAAGGGTACCCAATGCTCGACAAAACTAAAGCAAGTAAAACCCTAACCTAAGTTGATCTAGCTAAGAAGACTCTTGCCGAGTGGGATGGAAGAGGCATGAAGTTTAATGGAGTCACTCACATGGAGCTAAAGTTTAGAATTCATGTGATTTCACATAAGATATATAGTTATAGCTGACCAAATAGTGTTCCATGTGAGGCTGTGGACTTGGCATAGAAAGTGGTGAAGAACAATCTATCATTCGACCTAGCCGAGTTGTAGCTCATCCAACTGAGAAAAAACATGGAACCATCTGGGCATCTAAGACCAATCCATGTAAGTTTGGTTCACTCTTGGTCTACTTTATTTTATGTCCAAAAATTTTTCCCTTCAAAAGGAATAGTTTTATAGAAGAAGGAATGGCCTATAGTTTATCAGATAAATGAGTTTATAGCAAAATTGGGAGATAATTTTGAAAGCATCATGGATCCTTACTTTGAAATTTTCAGAGAGAAAATATAGAATAGATTTAGAATTCCCAAACAATTGGTAGAAGACTATAAGGATGATATATGCTTCCTAGTTGACTGTGACAAAGTATACATTCAATTTGTCAAACCTAGGGTTGCATGGGTGAAACCTCTTGCATATGAGGTTAATATTGATGAGACTAGAAATATTATTGAAGCTATTGTAAATGAGCCTATTAATCCTAAGGCACCATATTTTGGTACTTATGAAGAAGCTAAGGGAATAATATCAATGGAAATTGGGATTCCCAAAATCTTGAAAAGAGGAAGGAAGAGAATTGAGAAGTTTGGAAAGAAATATCGCAAGCCATCAGACTCTCCTCCTTTGATCACTAAAAGAAAAGAGCATGACATAAAGGTAGAAGAAGAAGAAACTAAGAAAGAAGAGGAAGAGGTAGAAGCAGAGCCTCCTAAGAAGAAGAGGCTAGACCCAAAGAAAACACCAAAGGTCTCTACCCCTATCTTTATTGCAAACAAATCCAGAAGATCTAGAAGAAAAATGATATTTCCTAAAGAAGATGATGAAGAAGATACAGTTACATTCAAGAAGCCACCACTTACCTTTGAGAAAAAGGTTTGAGAATTGAAAGGAGGTAGTGGTATGGGATATCTCAAATCGCTAAAGTATGCTTCCAAAACCAAGGATGAACAGAAGATGTTTAAGGATTCATTAGTAGAGAATATGAAAAGATGGAAGTAAGATCCATCTGAATTGAAAATCCATATGACTGAAGACCTTCTACGGAAATCACCATTCACTGGAACAATGCAATTCAGATTGAAAATGACATAAAAAAAAACCTTGAAGCAAGTCATGCCTACATTGACTAATAAAGAGGTAAAAGATGTTGTGTTCAGGTATGGGAGTAATCACACTCCAAGGTTTAGGACTTTTAAAATTTTGAGCAAGAAACTAGAGGATATTGTGCGGACAACAACAAAGGTGTGGAAATAAATTTTTGATGACAAAAGAGATTATAAGACATAGGAAAAGAGTGTAGACCCTCATGTATAGGTTAAAGATGAAGAACTACCTGAGGTACAGAACATTGTAGAATCTAATGCAAAACAAATAGCAATAGAAGGGCATCCCTACCTCAACACCTATTCAGAGTATCTTATCTCCAAGCAAGGAAAAGGTCACAAAGTCTACATCAAGTATAGTAGGAACCGAGAATCAATCTCTACCAACTACTGGGCTAAACCAGACCAAGTCATAGAAGGACACTGTGAATATTTCTATAGTTGGTACTGATTCTACAGTTGGTGCATTAAAAGTTAATGACCTACTTCAATTGAACACTGAGGACAAGGATGAGGTTTGAAAATGTAAGGAAATCATTCCTTCACCTCACCCCAAGGTCAAGGGTAAATAAAAGGAAATAATAACTAATGAATTTGACCTTGAGGAAAATATTGTGATTCCTAATTGGGATCTTTCTAGCCTGACAACCGAGCACATGGACATCCTTGGGGAGGTATATAAGAAAAGATAAAAGCAACAGAAGCTCTGCGCTGAGAAGAAAAGGAACATAGTTCTACAGGAAATCAAAGGTCTTTTCCTTAATTCACTAGAGATTGAATTCAATGAGGAAGACTCTATAATAGACCAACTTTTTGACATAGTTCACAAGTTCAATCATGATCTTAATGGATAAGAGAAATTACTGCAAAAGATAGAGAGAAAGTTTTAGATTAAGGTTATAGAGAATGTTGCAGGTAAGATTGCAATAGATCAAGTGAAGATAAACACTATCATTAGCTCTCTAAAAACCATTGTGAATAATGTTGTGGAATTATTTGCAGAGCTGAGTGACACATCCAACTTTACCATGGAAATAAAGAACAAGCTGATAAAGATTGACAATGATTTGAAGGCAAGTGAAAACTAGTTGGCACTTGATCCAAGTTCAAGCTCAACACATTTTGTTAAGAACAAGTATCTGATTGATTTGCAGGAAGAGCTACTGAGGGAAGAAGGAAGAAAAAGGGAATCCCTATCAGAAATTTAGAGCCAACTCCTTCCTCATATGGATGTCATGCAAAAACATATTGCTCATGCAAAGACACTCATCCATGATAACAAATTTTCAGTTGCAGATCTTATGATGGAGTTGTCTATAGAAATTCAGATTGAGTTGCACATCCTAAAGGTGTTGCAAGGTAGTTGGGACAAGACTTTGTCTCAAATTCTAAAGGTACATAGTGATTTCCTTTCATATTTGGGTATTACCTTGTAGATATGCTTTTTGGCATTTGTGTCAAAAACAAGGGGGAAAGATAGAATTTGTATATATATGAGGAAATACATGTACAGGGAAGAGGAAGATATATATAGGAGAGTTAAAAAAACATTTTTGGAAAATGAAAAAGAGAGTCAGTTTTAACCGAGTTACAGAGGAGTAGTCAAAACTAAGCAAGTACCCAAGCACATGGTTAGGGGAAGTTTTGACTTATCAGTTTGATCATATTTTTTAGTATGATAAGTGTTTTTTTCACTAATGAAAAAGGGGGAGATTGTAGACCCTATGGAAAGACATGTTGTTAATTAGTGCCAAAACACTTAGTCATTCATATGGTTACAGTGTTGACTGAGTTAGCAGCTTGAAGTGTTACCCGAGCTAAGTAGTTGCACTGTCAACCAAGTAGTTAGTTCCAAACAGTATCACCCGAGTCACCAGTGTTACCTGAGTGTCATACCATCTTTGAGCGATCAATGTGGTTCGAGCACCCAGTATCAAATGAGTGCCAGAGTTGCTATTTCACTGTGTCGCCAGAGTGTCAATATCACATGACTATATTACTGGACCCGAGTATCAGCATTGGGCCAACTTAGTACATATTTTTTGATACTATTTAATATAAGTATAGCCAATTTATAGAGGTAATTTATTTGGATAAGGTATATATGTAAGACACTTTGTTTATCCAAATGACAGAAGCAAGAAATATATCAATCGTCATAAAAATATTGATACAAAAATGAAGTCGCGGATTGATTAGAAGGCTGCAACAGTATTAAGGAACAATAGAGACTCATCTATAACATTCAGGTGATCAGTATTACTTCAAAGGATCTTATTCAACAAATCAGATTTGTATAGAAGATCATTCACTGGTTCATCCTACGAAGTGTATCAGTCAAAATCCTTTAACAAGGTGGACTTAATAGTCCTTCACAAATCTCCTGACAGAGTGCATACTTAACTGTATTGTATAAATCCTTTCACAAGGTGGACCTAATAGTCCTTATTTCTCCTAACAGGGAAGACCATCAGAAGTGGTCAATTATAAGCGTTAATCGACCAACTTTATTATCGCAGTTCTAAATCTTGTGGGTATCATCCCCACCTCAATTTTAATTTCTATTTGGAAGGTTTTTGGGTAACCAAATATTGTGTCAATTGTTATGAATGTTTATTGATTTTATGCTCCATGCATGTAATTATATTAGTCAATCTAATAAAGGATAAAATTGAATAAGTTTTATTGGTTCATGATCCACCCCCCCCCTCTCAGTCACCTAGCCTTTAATATATTTCCAAAAATTAGTATCAGAGCGTAGGTTCTCTTATCATAAGTTTAACAGCTTGAGAAAAAATTAGAGGCAATGGAAATATACAGATTGGAGAAATCCATTGAAAATGAAAAGATAGATCTACAAGTGGCCAGGGATCATTTCAAAAAACTCAAGGAGCACCTCTCTCATTCCTTGAAAAGAAGAAAAGAATTAGCTGTTCAAATGAATGAAAAAGGTTACATAGAAGAAATAATTGAATATTTATGCAAAGAAAGGAATTATGAAGAAGCTGATGCAGCCATTAAAGACCTACTTGCAAAGAATCTCACTTTACATGAAGAAGTCAGAAAGTTGAAGAGAGAACAAGAAATTCATTCAGTCAGAATATTTGAAGTCATGGAACAAATGAACCAAGCAAAAAATGATAGACAAATGGCACAAGGAGACAAAATATTTATAAGTACAAGATTAGAGGAAAAATAAAATAAAATCTATCATCTGTCACTTCAACAAGAAGATATGATAAATCAACTCAATAATTCAAATCAAGAAGTTATCAATCTGAGGACTGGAAATGAAAGACTGCAAAATTATCTCAATACTAAAAAGAAAACCAATGAGAGTATGATGAATTCACAAGAAAGCATGGATCAATAGATAGAGAAAACTCAATTTAGACATCATGGATAGATTGGATTAGGTTATACTAAACAAGAAGAATCCTCATAGCAAGGAGCTCAAAAGAAAAAAGAAATCTATTTGTAATCATTGTGGTAAGATAGGGCATACATCAAATAAATGTTTGAGAAATGGAAAGTCAAATTTTAATGGTAAGTGCTATAGATGCAACAAACACAGACATAGGGCAAGTGAATGAAAAGAGAAATCTAAGTTTGAAGGAAAATGTTTCAATTTTAACAAACAAGGTCATAAATTTATAGAGAGGAGAACTAAGAAACGGAACCCTGCTGGAAAATTAGCTAAAGCATTTTTTGGTTGGGATTACAATGCATGGAGAAGATGTTATCATTGTGGTGAGTATGGGCACATTGGTGTAAATTGTGCAAAGACTCATCTCAGAAAAAAGAATCCTACTAAGAGATGTTATGTGTGTAAACAACTTGGTCATCTAAGAAAGGATTGTATGAATAGAGAAAAAGTGGATACTCATTTTGAGAAAGGCAAAGAAATTTTTTTTGAAATCAAAACTCAGATGAGTCAGCACTAGGTAAGGAAGTCTCCTGATAATTTAAAGTAGAACAATGAAGGATCAAATGGCACCCAAAATTGTGAATTGGGTGGATTCACCATCTCTGAATAAATATGCAAGGAGATAAATGGAACTGTGCATACAAGCCATCATACATCAGTTCCAAATATACTAGCAACTCCAAATCTACATATTGATGCACTAGGACACATTATGTTTTTAACCGAGTCAAGATCTTAGTTACAACCGAGTTACTCAGGCTTAATTGAGTTAAGTTGGGTTATATGGTTTCAAAGATGTGAAGTTAGTTTTTTCTGAGCTTCCGAGTAAGCCTGGGAGAACTAACCGAGCTACAAAAGTTACTATGTATGTAGAATTCAATGAAAACTTTATGAATAAATTTTGCATAAATGGTGAAATAGAAGGGTCATTGTTTACCAAGGTTTACGGTTTGTAGAGAGATTAAGAGCTTATAGAGATTTCAGAGAAAATTTGTGTTTGAAATCTTTAGTTGCTGCAAAGTTTCATCAATCCTCCAAGTGTTATGGCATCTTCATCCAACAGTATGATCAAGAAGGGATCTGAGATGTTAGTGAGGAATACTATCTGCGAACTGCCAAAGTTCAAACTTCATCCAATGATTGCAGAAGAGATAGATCCAATGGGAGCCCATTCCCAAATTCCTCCTAAGGTCCTATTAATTCACGACATTCAAAGTTTCTATCACTGCACCATTCAACAGCTAGGCACCTTAGAGATGAACCTGTTGATGTTTATAGCTTCGATGAGATAAAATGATCATAGTATTATGGGAAAATAAATAACTGATATATATATATATATATAATGGTCATTACTACTATATATATTAATATACATATTTATCATTATCTCTTTATAATATTGAATTAAATAAACATCATTGAATTGATAATATTGTTATATTATTCTACATTATATATATGCATATTAATATATATAATAATAATGATATTATTATATATATCAATATCAATATACATACATTGTATATTATAGTTGATGAAATAAATAATATATATCATACTGATTGATATTGGTTTAAATAAAATAAATGAAACAAATTAATATCGGTTACAAATACTGATTTACATTGGTTATACACATTGCAATATGTATTGATCAAAGAAACCGATTAATATCAGTTGTTATGAATATCGATTGATACTAATTTGTTCCACACCAAGTATCATGCGTTAAACAATGTAGTCGGACCGCAGTCGTATCACATGGGTGCATTATTATAACACCGATCGGTGGTCAGCTTGGATAAACACTTTATTAATTGTCTTATACTATCGACTAGTATAGTCGATTAGTATATTAACTGCTGTATTCCGATTAGTATTATCGGATATGATTAAAGATATGAAAATACATGGCATTATAGAGCCATCTCTCGTCAAAGAGACATTTCTCTATAATGACATGTCTGACATATATATATAGTCATTGATTGTGTGATAAGAGATAAGTATATACGGAAAACAATACAAGTCTTATTTATCAAGTCAGCATACTATTGAGATTAATATATTTATATATATCTATTATAATATTATATATATATATATATAGTGGTTATATATATATTAAGATTATATAAGAAAATTTAAAAGCCATATATTCTGATCTAAAATTTAACATGGTATCAGAGCTAGGTTCCTTCGTTAAAGCCTAACCGCTTAAAGGAAGATCCGATTAAATTGAAGGAAGATCAAGATCAGATTTTTGGAAATCACGTACCTAAAGAATGGAAAATGGAATGAGACTCGAAGACAGACTTGAAAGTGCCTCCAATTTTGAATCATGGAAACTTCAAATGATGTCCATATTCAGGAAGAATGAGTTAAAGACATCATGGTAAATCCTCATAAACCTAATGGAAATTGATGAGTAGAGTTAATGGGAAAACCTTAGACAAGGAGTAAGTGCTCACGTCAAACTCTCCAAATTTGATCAACTGCATTCAGAAGAGTATAAAGGAATCATGAAAACTAGAAGAGTAGACACCTTATGATTGAGAGGGAGTTCACTGAACACTTCTGAGGTAAAGTTGACATGATTATTGATTATTATACTAATGTTATTTTATAACTATATGGGCCCTGTGAAAATCATAAGGAAGTGATGACTTCCAAATGATTATCACTTGTATTTGGTAAATTTATTGTAAGGTGACGATCTTACAATAACTTTGTATTGTTGATAGAATCGCCGATAGAGGAAATCCACACTGAAGCTCGTGAGTTTGTGGATAGAATCGCTGATAGAGGCAATCCACACGAGAGCTTGTTGATAGAATTGCCGATTGAGGCAATCCACACCCTGAAGCTCGTGATTTTGTGGATAGAATTGCTGATAGAGGAAATCCACACGAGAGCCTGTGGATCGAATCGTCGATTGAGGCAATCCACACAATGAAGCTCATGAGTTTGTGGATAGAATCGCCAATAGAGGCAATCCACACAAGAGCTTGTGGGTCGAATCGCTGATTGAGGCAATCCACACAATGAAGCTCGTGAGTTTGTAGATAGAATCACTGATAGAGGAAATCCACATGAGAGATTGTGGATCGAATCGCTGATTGAGGAAATCCACACAATGAAACTCGTGAGTTTGTGGATAGAATCTCCGATAGAGGCAATCCACACGAGAGCTTGTGGATAGAATCGCTGATAGAGGCAATCCACACCAAAGCTTGTAAGCTTGTGGATCGAATCGTCAATAGAGGCAATCCACTTGAGAGCTATGGATAGAATTGCCAATTGAGGCAATCCACTTGAGAACAAACTTTCACAATTTATGAGCTTATTGTGATGTGCATTTTGTCTTCCCTAGCTAAGAACGAGTGTTGATGTTTATAGCTTTGATGAGATAAAATGATCATAATATTATGAGAAAATAAATAACTGATATATTAATATATATATATATATA
>MU225022.1:4476752-4513539 GCA_018584345.1 Thuja plicata | reverse complement strand
TATATATATATATATATAGCAGAGTTACAAAAACAATTTTGGAAAATAAAAAACTCAGTCAGTTGTAACTGATTCATAGAGCAGTAGTGAAAATTGAGCAAGTACCCAAGCACATGGTAAGGGGGAGTTTTGACTTATCAATTTGATCAGAGCTTTTGTTATGATAAAATTATTTTTGTCACTAATGCCAAGGGCGATATTGTAGACCTTATGGAAAGACATGTTGTCAATTAGTGCCAAAACACTTAGTCATTCATATGGTTACAATGTTGATTGAGCTAGAAGCTTGAAGTGTTACCCGAGCTAAGCAGTTGTAGTGTAGACTGAGAAGTTAGTTCCAAACAGTATCACCCGAGTCACCAGTGTTACCTGAGTTACATACCATCTCTGAGTGATCAATGTGGCCCAAGAACCTAGTGTCAGAGTTTCTAGTTCATTGTGTCTCCTAAGTGTCAGTATCACCCGAGTGGATTAATGGACCTGAGTATCAACATTGGGCCGACTTAGTACATATTGTTTGATAGTATTTAATATGAGTGTAGATGACTTATAGAGTAAATTTATTTGGATAAGGTATATATGTAAGACACATTTTTTATCTAAATGACAGAAGCAAGAAAGATATAAAACATCAGAACAACATTGATACAAAAATGAAGTTGCAGATTGATTAGAAGGCTACAAAAATATAAAGGAATAACAGAGACTCATCTATCACATTCAGGTGATCAATATTACTTCAAAGGATCTTATTCAGCAAATAAAAGTTGTGTAGCAGATCATTCACTAGTTCATCCAAACAGGTGTATCAGTCAAAATCCTTTAACAGGGTGGACTTAACAGTCCTTAACAAATCTCCTAACAGAGTGCATACTTAATTGTATTGTTTAAATCATTTCACAAAGTGGACCTAACAGTCCTTATTGCTATGGAATAGTTGTTGTTGAAATCTCTTGAATATTTGAAAAAAATTTGTAAAGGTTTTGGGTCCTTGTAAAACCTATTTTTACTTAATCACAACAATCCTTATTGCTCCTAACAGGGGAGACCATCAGAAGTGGTTAATTGTATGCCTGAACCGGCCAAATTTATTACTAAAGTTCTAAATCTTGTGGGTATCATCCCCACCTCAGTTTTACTTTCTATTTGGAAGGTTTCTGGGTAACCAAATATTGTGTCAAGTGTTATAAATGTTTATTTCTTTTCTTTTCCATGCATGCAATTAGATTAGTCAATCTAATAAAGGATAAAAGTGAATAAGTTTTATTGGTTCCTGATTCACCCCCCCATCCCAGTCACCTAGCCTATAATATATTTCCAACAAAACTAACGAATTACAATGCAAATCAATGACTTCATTACAAGTCTAGGGAGGAACTTTGAACCTATTATGAATGAATATTTTTCTAAATTCAAAGAAACGATGGAAAAGAGATCCATAATACCTATGCAATTAGTGGAAAAATACAAAGATGAAATATGTTTTGTGGTTGACATTGATACAACTCTAATCAAGGAAGCACAACCAAGGACAACATGGATACCTCTATTAGATTATGAATTAGATATTATATTGCCTCTGAAGCTATTGAAAAATTGTTGAATGAGCCTATTTATAAATCTACCATGAGATTTGGCACATTTGATGAAGCCTAGAACCGAATCACTATTGGTCTACAAGTTCAAAGATGGGTAGGAAAAAGACTAAAATTGTGAAGATTTTGAAGAGAAAATTTTGAATCAAAGATGAAGAATTGGACAAATTTGTAGATGAAACCTAGGAGAAGACTTCAATCGGTCAAGATGATGAACCTGAACATGATGTTGATGCCATCAAATTAGATGAAACACAAGATAAGGGACCTAAGGCCAAAAGGGGTAAAAGCATAATGAATGAGTCTCCATTACAGACCAGATCACAATTGGTGACTGTAAATTCACCACCTTTGAAGAAAGGTGTAGAAAAATAACTAGACCCTCACCAAAGTTTACATGCCAAGCTAGAAAATAGAAGGGTACTATCGAGAATTATGCACCGAGATAAAGGAAGAAATATGTAAGGAAAAAGGATAACAAGGATGATTCTGATGAAAATCCTCAACAATTCAAGGTTGTACAGAAAAAGGCACCGAAGAATACAGATGAAGTTGTCAAAGACATCAAGACAACTGAGGGATTTTCACATCCTAAGATACACACATATGTAGATCTGACCACCGAGAATAAGAATAAACTAGAAGAAGCTATCATAGGTATGATGATAAACTTCAAACGAGTTCCTATTGAGTTTTCTACTTACATTCCCCAAAAATTATATGATAAGATATCAGCTAGATGGTCATATGCACTTAAAACTAAGAAACAAATGAGAGAGGCAGCTCTCACTCTACTAAAAGTTGAATGCACAGTGGCAGAAATAGATGAGATAATGAAAAAATATGCCAAGAATTTTCCCAAGAAATCACAGACATTGAATATCCTCAAAGGAACATGAAGGAAGTGGATGATGAGAGTACCAAAATTTGGAAAGATCTACTAAATCCACCCGAGGAAACTAAGGAAACTAAGGAAGAAAAAGACATTGCATCCAAAGTGGGTACCGAGGGAGATCAACCAAACAAAAAACCAATAGATGTTGATGATGTAGATGTTGACAATGTATTAGATGGAATTCCATAACTATTGAATAACATGAGTCACCTAGAGATCACAATAAATGACATCACTCAAGGTGATCCTGATGATAAAGCTAAGGAAGATGAGATAGTCAGAGCAACCGAGACCATGAATGAGAAAGACACATCAGAGTTTGCCCGAGCAATGGTACCAAGCTAGTTGCCTATTTTGGTACAAGCAATTGAAATTGAAAGTGAAGCATAGAAGAAGACACCCAAGAAAGTTACAAATACAAATGAAGATAAGGGTGATACTCACAGTACACAGACTGAGCATAGTGGTGGAACAACACAAGGTGATGCACCAAAAGATACCACTAATGCAGAAACAAAAGGTGAAGGTAATACAAACAACACAGATAATATAATAGATACTTCTACTATAGATACAAAGTCAATTACTGAGGCACCTCATCAAGTCATCACACCAAGTACTGAGAAATCCAAGCCTAAAACCGAGCATAAAGCTCAATTAGCATTAAATTTATCTCCTTCATCCAGTGTTCAAGAAAATAAAAAAGAAAAAGAATAAAGGAAGCAATGACATAGTAGCCTTAGATGAAATCATAGAGATTCTTGCATGGGATCCAAGAACACTCAATCTATAAATATTAAATAAATATGGTGAATTATACACCAGGAAAGCAACATAGGATAAATTAAGGCAAGAACACAAGAATGCACACATATTAGAAGCTGCCAAGGAGATCCTACAACCAGTTGTTCCTGACTTAGATATCAATGAATTGACCCCCATCATTGATCAACTTGCACTACTCACCGAGGCCATTAAGAAACCTGATGTTGATGCTAAGCAAAAATTGGAAGAAAGAGGAGAGAAGAAGATACAATACAAAGTCACAGAGAAGATCAGCTAGGCAGTGGTAGTCAATAAGGTAACTATGTCTGAATTTGTAAGTCATTTAGAAACTATTATATCTGAAGCCATTACAATTCTATAATAGTTATCCACTCTAGATCACTTCACTACCGAGATTAGTGAAAAGCTAAAGCAAATAGATCAAGATCTAAAAGATAGTGCAAATAGTCTATCAACTGAGAAACATGCATTGCAGATCCAAAATGTTCTCCACAAGAAGCGGTTGACACTAGACTTGCAAAAAGAAGAGGAGAAAATTAGAGAATGAGTAACCGATCTATATGCAACATTACTACCACATTTGGTGATGATGTAGAAACATGTGACATTGGAAAATAATTTAGTTGCCACCCCAGAATTGTCAATAACAGAAAGTATATATGATATGATGCTCAGATCAACCTAGAGCTATTAACCCTAGAGAATTTAAAAGAGGAATGGGAGAAGCTACTGGAAACTCTCAAGAATGTCCATCCTACCATTTTTGACAAATTTTAATTTATAATCCTTTTTCCATTATTTTCAAAAAAAGGAGAAATATATGTATATTAGTATAGTAAAGGGGGATACTATAATTAGGCAGAGTTCATATACATATACCGAGCATGTACAAAGGGGGAGTCATCATGTATAGTATGTATAGTAATAATTTTTTGATACTAATGCAAAAGGGGGAGAATGTTACTCCAATTAAACATTGAAGTTGTCATTAGTATTCAAGCATACCATGGACAATCGATAACAGAGTCACAAATAGGACAGTCAGTATATTCACTGAAGTACACAATTAACCGAGAGGACTGATCACACCCAGAGTTAACCGAGTGCAGTGATACCCGAGCAAATAGACTTTACCAAGCAGTAGACAACACTGAGCTACATAGTATAACCGAATAACAGTATAACTAAGATACACATACTACATAGAGCACCGAGAGACAACATTAACCAAGTGGACCAGAGGCCACATAATTTTTTTTTTTATGGCGCATTATTCTATGTAACAATTTTTTTGCCGCCATAGATAATGGTTTACAAATATTGAGGAGAGCATTAATAACAGATTCACACCATTAATTGTTTATATCTCCTATGTTTAGATGAGCAAGGTAAATTATGCACATCGTTGATCTTAGGTTAGGGATGTAATTGTAAAGCCCTA
Organism: Thuja plicata; assembly: GCA_018584345.1. Taxonomy (NCBI): domain Eukaryota; kingdom Viridiplantae; phylum Streptophyta; class Pinopsida; order Cupressales; family Cupressaceae; genus Thuja; species Thuja plicata. Next base: position 4,508,822 of record MU225022.1, on the reverse strand, counting down.
ATTAGGTCATAGAGTTTGATATATAAATGTATAGATGTCAATTTCATAATTTATGTTGATCAAGCAATGATCAAGAAGCCACCATACTACAGACATTAGAGATCAGACAAGGGATTTTAAGGACACAGACTACTTTGTAGTAATCAGTTTTAAGAACAGAAGAAAGGCTACCAAGCAGAACAGAGCAGAAGGTATTATCATTCACATTGAGGTGATATGTTTTACATGTACTTAATGGATTTGTATCATCGATATTGAGATTGTATATGTTTCAGATCAAATTTATGTTACTCTCTAACAATTGTAATAGACCCCTAAATCTCTTAACAGAGTAGACTTAACCATCTTTTTGTAAATCTCTTAACCGAGTGCACACATACTTTGTGTTGCTAAATCCTCACATGAAGTAGATCTAATCGATCTTATTGGTACTCATAATAGGGTAAGATCATCAAAAGTGATCATTCTTTGTAAGCTTTAACAGGCTACTTTATTTACTGCAATAGTGAAGTTTTGTGGGTCTCATCCGCATCGTAATTTTTACCTTCTAACAGGGGTTTTCTGCGATACCAAATACTAGTGTCATGAGTACTTAATTTCATGTATGTGTATTGTTTACTTTACATGCATTTACATTTCAGTAGTGATACTATATGTTTGGTGTATGCAATCTACTCAGTCAGTTAATATAGAATAGTGGTTACAAAGAATTGATTAAAAGTTTTTAAGGGTACTGATTCACCCCTCCCCTCTCAGCACAAACCCTTCCATTATCCCAACACCAAGTTTGCATTGATTAAAGTATATTGATGTGCTTTCTAAGGTTGTGATAAGAATTTCCAAATAGTATGGAGGAATAGAAGTTGATTGTATTGATGTGAGAACAAATTGGTAAACTCTTCACGCGAATGGCACATGGACATTTGTGTTGGAACATTGTGGATATTTACTTAGAGGTAAGTACTTGCATTACCCATTCTTCTAGAGGTTCATACTAAGGGGGAGCGTGTTAAGTTATTGTTTATCCATTTTCTCATGTGTTGTCAAAAAAGGGGAGAAAGAAGAACAAGGTGAGGTTTTGACATCAATGCCAAAGGGGGAATTCGTTGACTTTGGCATGTTTGTCATTGATGTCAAAAAAAGAAATATTTAGACGGAGCTGGTTTTGGTGATTAGTTGATTTTTATTTGCAGATTCAATTTATAATGTGGTTTGTTCAAATATGATGTTCATAATGACAAATATGTTGTCGCAGTTGCTACAATAATTTGGGGTACTTCTTGTTGCCCACAAGAACTTTATTTACAAACAACAACTTATTAGAAATCAGTTTTAACAGTTCAAAGAAAAGCTTCACATATAAAAAAAATTCAGTTCATGGTGTGTGATCAGATTCTTAAGTGATGTCTCTGCATTATTAATCACTCTCCTTATCACTGGTTTTTTATCAGAGGAAGAAAGAATAACTTCATAAAAAAAGAGACAACTTTTTATAAATTTAAACATATTTATCAAAACTAATTTATAAACTTGTTTAAGAATGAAAAATTAATGAAAATCTTTATAGGCAAGAATTGGTTTTTATTTTTCAAAGAAAATATTTTGATTATGTAAAACCAATTCACAAGAAAAAAGAACTAATTTACTACTTTGAAAATCGATTAGTTTCAAGAACAAATCTGAAATGATTTATGAAGACTAATTTATGGCTTCTTTTATTGAAGTTATCAGTTTGGAAGTTCTTTTTAAAAGGCTTAATATTATCAGTTTGTTAATGATACTAATGCACAATTAAAGAATTGAGAAAAACCTATTTCTTAAAAAAACATCATGCATGAATTTTAGTTTTAGGAATAAAAGATTGAAGAAGTAACCGTTGGAATCAAGTAATTTTTTTTTTTGGATTACTTCTAAAAACGAACCGATCATATGAATGGTGTCAACTTAATAAGTAAACATTTCTAGTTTTGGAACAAGTTACTAATCAGTTACATAGACAAAAGAAAATAAGTAAATGCAGAAAAAGAGTACACACGATTTCTATAACAGTTGAAGAACTGTAAAAACTGATCACTTGCATTATAAGCATTGTGATTTGGTAATCAAAGATGGATGAATTAAATTCAGAATATTTTGGCCAGAGAGGAGAAGAACAAGTGTATGAAGATGTCTTATTTTTTTTAATGCAGATATTTGAAGATACAGAAATCACAGGGTTGAATTATATTGAAGGGAGTTTGTGCATACACAGAAAGAAATTCAATGATGAAATGTAGTTCTGTAAAGATAGTTGAATGATGACATGAAGAAGCATATTTGACTTGATTTATATTTGCAGATGTTTTTAGATTACATTTGATTCTCTTTCAAATGCTTTTGAAGCCTTTGTGATATTTTAAGAATGCTGAATGGTTTTGTTACTTAATTGTCTGGATCAAATATAGTCAGATTGAAAGTATTGATGGCAACCATTATCAAATGAACAAGTTGTTTATTCAGATTTGAAACAGAGAAAAAATTGTTAATAGATTGACAGTTTTGAAATGATAATTATACACACTAAGGACATAGATTGATTGTAGAAGACATTGTCTGAATGTAACAAAGAAAGGATTAACTTCTCATTGACAATGTTTTGTAATTACACATTCATATTTCTTTTATATATATTGTTGATTACTAGAGAATGGTAGTTACTGATTGGATTATTTAATCATATATGGAATTATGATTTGTACATGTCAACAATAATGCAGAAAATTGAGATGACATTTTGGTTGAAACAAAAATTATGATATAACTTGATCAGATTTTTGCAGAATGATATTGTGTGAAGAAGTTGATGTTTTATGGACAATATTTTTTATTATATTTCTGGTGTTGTTCCTCTCTTCTAGGTGACAGGAAGTAATTGTTAACAAAAAATATTTACTCATTAGATTGGAGTTAAAATGCAAATTTGGATTTTTGTAGTTTGTTACGATGGATGAAGTTTTTTCAGTAATGATCGAAAAACAAAGACATTGACAGTAATATTTTCAACTGTGATACTATGATTCAAATGTTCTTATTGTAAAATTTGATTTTGTAAAGTTCCTATGATAGTATGATGGATGAAGTTTTTAATTTTGACATCTTTGTCATTGTCTTTACAAGAAAGAGGTTGGTTGAATACAATGAGTGAATAATTGATGGACATTAAAATTATTGGTGAGAGAATAGATTGTGATGCAGTCAAGGATGAAGAATCCACAAAGGAGATGTCAAAACTCTGTAGAAGTTATCAACATAGTGTAAATCAGACCTATGCCTAGATCCTCCTAAGTCTAAGAGAAATCCTCTAGAAGCTTATCTTCTACTCCACCCTTCTCTTGACTTCCTCCCTACCCAAATGAGCGCAAGCCCCAAACTTATACAAAACGACCAATAGTTAACTCCAAGAACCAATATCATGAAGAACAACAATCGATAGAGAAAACAATAGCATCTCAAACATTACTCCACCAAAAGAAGCGCTATAATAGACATAGAGCCTATGAACAATAAGGAACAAACCCTTTTCACCACTCCCTCCCAACGCCTGTACAGAATGACCACTCACCAAATCTCAGAAAACTACCTAGAACAAGAAACTCCTTCATACATCCAGTCACAGAATCCAACATAACTCAACATGGTAACTCCAAACGAGTTTATATCATAGGAAAAGCTTCCTAATTAACTGATGAACATCATATCAAGATCACACATTCTGAAGGACCACATGAATTCACCGAGCCAACAATCATATAACCAGTGACCCATAACAAAAATAAAAACAAAAACTGGTAACAGGAGTCCACAAGAACACCGATGGGTTTTAGATGATGCAAGATTACCAAGGACCCAAGATTCTCCTGCATCAGCCACCTTGGGTATGAAAATATATTCTATGAGAACATCTCATGAAAATCTCAAAGAATAAGGGACAATATTCCCATACTCATTCTTCATCCACAAACCTTCCTCATCTACAACTTGCACTACCTTCCTCCTATCATCAACCAAGTCTAGCAGATGATTCAGATCACCCTCACCATCAGGTCCAACTTCTAGTTTATCCTTTAGGTATTCTCTCAACTCATATCTTCTACAAAGACTCAAATGATTTTCCTTCTCGTCCTTATCCACCAAAGGAATCAATCTACACCTCTTATCATCCTTGATAATGACAATTACATTCTATCTACAGCCATGACCAACCTCTCTATCATACTTGTAAGGTTTACCAAGTAAAACATGACATGCACTCATGACCACTGTCACATAATACTACATCATTTTAAGAACCAATGCAAAAATTTACCATACAATGTTCCCTTACTTGCACCACATGATCATCATACAACCAAACAATCCTATACAGTCTTGGATGTCTAAGTCTTTTCAAACCAAGATTCTACACCATATCTTCAAAGATGAAGTTATTAGAGCTTCCACAATCTACAATCACCTCATAACACTTACCACCAACCCTGCATCTGTTCGTGAATAAACTCTTCCAATGATAAGTTTTTGCATCCTTAGTCCCCATCACCCTTCTAAGCATAAGTTCTTCCCCTTCTTTAGGAGCATTATCAGAGACACCAACAGAGGGTCCACCTTCTTCACTGACACAAGCAATTCTCTTATCTTCCTTAAACTAAAAGCCTTGCGTCCTTTCAAGACACACTTAAAGAAAGTAACTCTAAACTCTTTACCAACATTACCTCCCTTAGGTGTAACCGGTTTAGCTTCTACTTCAGCCACTTGATTTCCCTTATCACTACTAGAAACTTGCTTTGCTCTTCCTCTAGAATTATTCTATTTTTTCCTATTCACCTTATCTTATACCTTCAGGGCATACTGATAAGCCTCCTCAAAAGATCCAATTTTCAGCATACTCATCTCATCCTGAATATTGTACCTCAAACTATTCACATACCTATCCATGTTCTCTTTAGAAATCTCCTTATGATCAGATCAAATTGTTACCTTGTAAAAATCTTTTGTGTAGTCCTTCACACTCAGGTTCTTCTTATTCAAGTTCTGCATCCTCTTGAATAACTTAAAATCATAGTCCTAGTGTATGAACTTAGTCTTCAATTTTGCAATCATTATCCTCTACCGAGTGATCTTCTTTTCACCTTCCTCTTCTCGATCTTTTTGCAATTCTTTCCACCATATCCTCCACCTTCTGCTGCTACTGCTCTTGCTGCCTAATGGCTTTATAGTTTTTTTTTTTGATGAATAGTTATCTGTATCCGGCTTTGGCCGAGTGACTCTGCGGGGTGATTTTATTTATCCCCCGGCCCCTTTTTTGTGAATATGTAACTTTGAAATTTATTAATGGAAAGGAACTATTCATCAAAGTTTAACAAAATTTCAGCTTTATCTATGCCAACCTTACTCTCCAAGGATCTTGAATATCTTATAACTCTAAGTGATCTTATAACTCATCGATCCAATCAATTAGATCTTCAGGATTCAAACTACCTGAGTAATTAGATACTTCCAACCTAGAACTAACACCAATCCTATCTATAGGTTTTATCAACTGATCATATTCATCACTCCCAACTGATCTAGCAATATCAACAACTCCAAATCCTTCTACAACCTCCTCAAAAACATCATCAGATCAAGGATTCCTGCGTAATCTAGCAACAAAACTCCTAATCCCTTCCATGACCTTTTTCCTCAAACTGGTCATCTCATTCCTAATATCATCTTAGAGATTTTCCTTCATCTACTCCACCAACCTAGGGTTCATTCTGGATGGCATCCTTCCAAATATTAGGTGTAATTGCCTCAAGTCATAAATTTTATTCACCAAAGATGATACCCTAACCCTTACAAAACCCTAGTTCTCAAGAATAACTCAACAAGTAGAAAAAATTCCTCCTACTGGCCACCTTGTGCAACTCCTTCACTGATGTAAGCTAGATCCAACCTCTTCCATCTTACAATAATGCCATAGGATCACCACTAGTCTATAATTCATATTGGTATCCACCAAAACAAGACCAAATTAGCTCTGATACCATCTGATGCAATCAAGGATAGAGAACCCCCAAAGGAGATGCCAAATCCTTTATGAAGTTATCAATATTGTGGAAATTAAAAAGATACAAAATAGAACAACCTGATTTTCATCCAAATAATAAGTTTATTACTCAAAATTTTTTTATACATGTCGGGTTGTAAGGCTTTGTCAGTTTAGGCCAAGTACAAAGAAAACCTAAACACAAAACCCAAATCATACCTATCCCTAAATCCTCCTAAGTATCAAAGAAATCCTATAGCATCTTCTTTTCTATTCCACCCTTCTCCCAACTTCCTCCACTCACAAATGAGCGCAAACCCCAAATTTATACAAAACAACCAATAGGTTAGCCTCAACCAACTTTACATTTCCCAAGAAATATTTTAGACCTAGTCAGCCTTAACCAAAATTAAATACAACATTTAATTATTTATCGAGGACCTATCCAACAAACAAGTCGTCCATGCATAGATCTGCATAGGAATTCATGTCAATGATCACCAACAATCAAAACAAGGACCGCAACCTCGATCAATAACTAGTTAACTCCAAGAACCAGTATCATGAAGAACAAAAAATAATGATAGAGAAAACAAAATCATCTCACAAACTACTCCACCAAAGGAAGAACTATCCTAGATATATAACCTATGAAGTGTTATGTATGTAGATCCTAATCAGACTTAGTTTCTTTTTGGCATGGTTTCCCCCCAGACTTATCTACAGGGGTTTGGGGGTAGTGCCCCCAAGCTTGGGGTCAAGGGGCAATGCCCCCAAGCTCGGGGTCAAGGGGCAGAGCCCCTTGTGGGGTCCTGGGGCAGCGCCCTAGGCACAGTCAAGGGGTAGAGCCCCTGATGGGATCAAGGGGCAGCCATGACTTAATAATATTGTAAAGGGTCGGCCATCAATTTTGTATTAGTCAGAGTATTTTTGCCCTAATTAGGTTATGTCAAAAATATGTGTGTAAAGGGCTTAGGGTTTTGAGATTCATTATTGTATGAGGGATTTTTGTAGCTTCCTATGGTGGTATTGAGTTGCAGGTTTTAGATTGTAATTACTGGACAATAATAAAGATATTGGACTCTTTGTTGGTGGACGTAGCCCAGGGATTGGGTGAACCACGTTAAATCTCTGTGTCTTTGTGTTCTCTTTCGTGCATTAATATTTGCATTTTTTTTCTTATTATTCTAACATAAAGAATAAGGAACAAACCCTTTTCACCACTCCTTCTCAAAACCTCTATAGATCACCCACTCACCAAATCTCAAAAAACTGCCTAGAACTAGAAACTCCTTGATACATCATGTCATAGAATCCAACACAACTTGAGCACGGTAACTCTAAACGAGTTTCTATCATAGGAAAATCTTCCTAATGAACATCATATCATGACCTTACCTTTTGAAGATTGGCAAATCTTCCCTAATCCAGCAATCACCCAAACGATGACCCAGAAAAAAAAAAAAACACAAAAAATTGTAACAAGAGTCCATGAGAACACTGATTTTTTTCTGGATGATGCAAGATTACCAAGGACCCAAGATGCTCCTGCATTAGATTGAGAATGGGAAATTTTTGTAATAGAGACAAGATCTCTGATATTGTAATTTATCTCAATTGAAATATATGGAAACGGATTAATCCTTTGATATAATACTCTAAGATGTTATGCATATGTTGGTGCTCCTTGGAATGGATGTTCCTCCAAATGTGAGGTGTTGGTTCCCCTTGGAATGAGTGTTCCTAAAATTATAAGGGGTTAGTGTTGAAGACAATTATTCAATTTTGTATTGTCATTTATGTATACACAAATGTAGTGATGTTACACAAATGTCTAAACCTAACCGAGCACAGTCAGTGTATGCTAAGCTCTCTCGGGCTTTGAAGAAGACTCCAGTGTTAGCCAAAGTGATTTACTGTATTAACTGAGGTCCATCGGTTGATGAAGGAAGTTATGTATTTAACCGAGTTCACTCGGGCTATACAGTAAGTTTAGTTTCAGCCGAGTAATGGTCGGGCATCGAAGGATTACAGTGTTAACCAAGTTATGCATTTATTGTCAGCCAAGTAACACCAATTTACACTTTATGTTTGATTGGTTAATTGTAACTGAAAGACTTAAGTTTATTATGTATTTGGAAGGGTATTCAAGCCAAATTGACAAGGCCTATCATATATATACAAGGTCAAGTTTGGATTGAATATGAGAAAGAGAAAGAGTTTTGATATGAAGAGTGAAGGCAAAGAAAGAGGGAATTTTGATTAAGGACGGAATATCCAGACCGAGATGCAAAATAATATTTGATCAGTGAGGATCCAGTTAAAGCTAGAATAGAGATTTGAATCTACAAAGATAATTTCTTCTTAAATCAGGTCAACTCGTTGTTACTCTCTAACAATTGTAGCAATGATCCAAATCTCTTAACAGAGTACACTTAACAGTCTTTCATAAATCCTCTCACAAGGTGGCATTTCTACATTGAAGTGTTTGAAGACCTCTAACAAGGCAACTCCTAACATGGTGATTAAATCTTGTAATAGGGTCACACCTTACAATGTGTTTTGTAACCTTTAACAGGGTTGGCTCCTAACAGGGATCACTTCAGAAGTGCGAAAAAAAGTAACTAGTTGCAATTGGTGGTTTTCCCACATTGGGTTTCCACAGTAAATCTTGGTTTCATCTATGTACATGTTATTTTCTTTATGCTTTATGTTTCTACACTTAATCACTAAAGATTAATCATACTTAATATCTTAAGATTGATTTTTTAACCGATTAACAACATAATATCTTTTATTAACCGAACATAGTGATAAGTTTGATTAAGACATCTAAGGGACCTGGATTTTTTTTTGTGGTAACTAATTCACCCCTCCTCTTAGTTACTCAACTCATTTCCAACAATTGGTATAAAATATTTTTGGTGCTTTCAGGGAAGGTTTCAAGGCTTAAGCTAAAGATCAAAGATGTCTTACAGAAGGGAGATCCCCAAGCTTAACAAAGACAACTTTCCTGCATGGAAAGAGTTGATGAGGCTACATCTATCTACTATTGGAGATACTGGTTTTCAGTTCTTGGACCACAAGTATGTGGAATGACCTAGACCTATGTAAATGGATTAGATGGTGGACATGAAGAATCATAACATAATGATAATTGATATAGCTTCTTCACTCAGCTATTTGGAATTTGATTAAGTGAAGGACTGCCCTACTACCTATGATATGTGGAATAAACTACATGATATCCATGGAGGAGATGAAAATGTAAAGAGAGCCAAAGAAAAGATTCTTAGAGGTCAGTTTGATCAGATGAAAATGAAAGAAGGAGAAGACATTACAAAATACAGTGAAAAAATCAAGAAAAGTGTCAGTGTCATCAGAGCTGCTAGTGGATAGATTGAAGACAAAATAGTGGTTAGTAAGGTATTGCGAACTTTACTTCCTATCTATGCAATTAGATTTTTATCTATTCAAGAGATGAGGTGCAATAATGATATAACTCTAGATGCATTGGTTGGAAGGCTGATAACTTTTGAGTTGGACAATTTTGACAATTATTCCCCTGATCCTAGAAATTTTGAGTCTGCATTCAAAGCTAAATTAACCCTTGGTAAGATGAATAGAAAATCAAAAGAAAAACATATTGACAATGATAGTGATGATGAATCTGATGATGAAGATCTAGAAATCATTGAAGATCTACTTGTAAAGAGAGCTTCCAAAGTAAAAGGAAAGTACAAAGGAAGAATACCATTGATTTTCTTCTCATGTGACGAGGTTGGCCACATTGCTGCTAAGTGTCCAACTAAAGAACATAAAGATTAGAGAAATTTAAAAAAATACAAAGGCAATAAAGATTTCAAAAGTTACAAAAGCTACAAGGACAAAGGTAAGAAATCTTTTTATATTGCAAAAGATTCTGATAGTGATGAAGATGAAGATGAAATGGTTTACATTGCTATTGAAGATGAGTCAGATAATGAAGAAACTAAAAAGAATACACTTTTCTCTCATGTTAATGACACTTGGATAATATATAGTGGTTTTTCTCACCACATGACTGGTGATAAAAAAAAATTTGAACATCTTGAGCACTATGATGGTGGGAGTGTTAGATTTGGGAATAATGAACCTTGCTATGTGAAAGGTAAAGGTTGTATTGCTTTAACTAAAGGAATCAAATGTTATAATGCTTATTGGGTTGAAGGAATAAGGTGTAATCTACTAACTGTGGCACATTTGAATAACATTGGTTTCAAGCAGAACTCATGAATGGTAAGGCCAACCTCCTAGATGGTAAAGGAAACCTAGTTGGAACTGGCAAGCAAATAAAAGGTAATGTATTCTATCTTGATCTCACTGAAAGTTCATTTTTTATTGCACAAGTAGAAGAAAGATGGTTATGGAATAAAATATTGTGTCATGTGAATTTTATAACCTAGTCAACATAATAAAGAAAAAAGAGTAAGAGGTATTTCTATTTTGAAGAAACCTGAATTGGCAATATGCAAACAATGTCAAATTCGGAAGATTGGCAAAACTAGTTTCAAGAGCAAGAATTACAATACTGGAGAATTCTTGGATTTAGTGCATAGTGATCTATGTGGACCAATTGGAACAACAAGTTAAACTGAAGAGAATTATTTCATTCTATTTGTTGATGATCATTCCAGAATGATGACTGTTATGTTTCTCAAAAAAAATTTGAAGCTTTTCAGAAGTTTAAGTGGTACCTTGCTAGAGTTGAGAAGGAAACATGAAATAAACTAAAGTGCCTAAGATTTGATAGAGGAGGTGAATTCATTTCTAATGAGTTCAATGAATTATGAAATGAAAGAGGAATCAAGAGACAAGTATCTACCCATGGTACACCACCGAAAAATGGAATAGCAGAAAGAAGAAATAGATCTATTATGGATTGTGCAAGGACCTTGATGATTGAAAATTGTTAGGAATAAGGTGTCTCAACCTTGTATATTTCATTACATTTGATATTTTCTAAAAGTCAGCAGTTTGGACAATGTGTAAGGTAATCATGACTGAAACGGTTATGACGGATTCCTATGACGGTCATTAATATTTGTAAGAGCTAATTGTGGAAGTTTCAATGATGGGTGAAGACATGCAAGATATGTGGCAACTGATCATGTTGAGTACTATACACTCTTCTACAGTCGTGGGGTAAAAAAAATTTGGGTTCCTATTTTCTCGGAGAATGGTAAAACCCTAATACAGCTGTCTTTGGAAGTTGCCCTAAAAAGGGAAGCGCATGATATAAGCATTTTTAGGGTTGCAAATCTGAGTGAGAAGTTAGTGTATTGTTGGAACATTTTTATGTTGTTGAATTTGTCTTCAAGTGTCTATTATCTCTTGAAAGAACTTGCATTGCAAGTGTATTGTAAACAGTAATAGTTTTGATTAATACATTGTGCAAGTTTTGGAGTGCTAGGGTATTTTACCGAAAGGTTTTCCCCATGGTAAATCATTGTGTCATTCTCATTTTTCTATGTATGCATGTTATTGTGTTCTCATTCTGTAATTACTGAGGGTTAAATCTGAATTTGCATGATCCTCTTCTTGGGAGTTTCGCGTAGGGAACTATTTTCCGCACACTTAGTTTCCTTTCAAAAATATTGTTGCAACCAAATACTGGAAGGAAACTATCAGCATTGTAGTTCACACCTTGAACAGAGTTTAACTAAAGAAATGTACTAATCAGACACCCTTTGAATTATGGTATGGCTATAAACCCAATGTTCATTATTTCAAAGTATTTGGAAGTAAATATTACATCTTGAAGGAAGCAAGAAATGGAAAATTTGATGTAAAAGGTGATGAAGGCATATTCGTAGGCTACTCCTGTAAAAGCAATGCATATAAATGTTTGAATATTTCTACTCATAAAGTCATAGAAAGTGTACATGTAAATATTGATGAGTTTGTAGAGAGAAGTGAAGAACAGAGTAGTAAAGAGCCTGAGGATTACATGAGCTTTGTGTATTATGAACCTGATACTATACCTAAGACACAAGCAATGGTGATTGGATAGAAACCATGTCAACTAGTGAATTCATCATCACAAACTTTGTTACAACTTGTGCAACACGAGCTGATAAAAGTTGCAACCGAGTGACAGACAGAGGAAACTAAGTCACAGATAGAGGAAACTGAGTCACAGACAAAGGGAATCAAGTCTCGGATAGAGGAAACTGAGTCTTACATAGAGGAACTTGAGTCTCATTCAAAACAGTAGAACAAAATGTTTGAGCGTGGTGAACCAACTGGATCAAGCCCATAATCAAAGAAGAAGGAACCTATACTTTCCAAATATGTCAGAAGCCATCATGAACCTGAACAAATAATTGGGGATCAGACAGAAGGTATAATGACAAGGAACAAACTTAAAGGTACATGTTTTCTTAGTGAAATTGAACCTAGATCCATTAAAGATGCTTTGAATGATGAAATTTGGATAGAAGCCATGAATGAAGAGATTGAGAAGATAGAAAAGAACAAGACTTGGACTCGTGTGCCTAGACCAAAAGACAAGAATGTTATTTGTACTAAGTGGGTTTTTAGAAACAAGTTGAATGAAAAGGGTAAAGTTTCTATAAATAAGGCAAGATAACTGTGTAAAAGATATGCTCAAGAAGAGGGTATTGATTATGGAGAAATTTTTGCTCTTGTTGCAAGAATTGAAGGAGTCAAAACTCTTTTGGCATATGTAGCACATAAAGGATTCAAGGTATACCAAATGGATGCAAAATCTGCATTCTTAAATGGAATTCTGGAAGAGGAAGTCTATATTGAGAAACCTGAAGGTTTTGTTGATCAGAACAAAAAGAATATGGTTTGAAAATTGCACAAAGCTTTGTATGGACTGAAGCAAGCTCCTAGAGCTTGGTATGAAAGACTACATGGATACCTAGTAAGTATTGCATTTTAGAGAACTAATGAGAATAGTAGCATGTACATCAAAGAAGGACCTCAAGAAAAGATGTTATTAGCAGAGATATTTGTTGATGATATACTATTCACTATACATGATGATTTATGCAAAGCATTCTCTGAAGCAATGAGTAAGGAATTTGAGATGTCTATGTTTGGAGAAATCAAATTCTTTGTTGGTTTACAAGGACATCTGATGAAGGATGGTATCTACATTACTCAGTCTAAATACATCAAGAGATACTGAAGAAATTTGGAATGGAAGATTCCAGACCAGTTGGGACACCTATGTCTACTAGACATAAGTTGTCTAAGGATGATGACTCAAAGGAGGTAAATCAGACTACCTATAGATCCATGATTGGTAAAATTAAATATGTTATTCACACTAGGCCTGATATTGCACTACCAGTTGGTATTGTTGCAATGTTTTCAGCTAATCCTAGAGAGAATCATTTGATGGCTATCAAAAGGATTTTGAGATATCTTAAGGGCACTAAAGATTATGGATTATGGTATAAGAAAGGAGGAAATCTTGATTTGAAGACTTTTTACTGGTGTTTATTGGAAAGGAAGTGTTGATGATAGAAAGAGAACTAGTAGTGGAGTGTTCTTTCTTGGAAAGAGGTTACTCTCTTGGACTAGTAAGAAACAAAATTGCATCTCTCAGTCTACAGTAGAGGCAGAGTATGTTGCTGCAGCAGTGAATTGTTCAAATATCATATGGTTCAAACAACTGTTATCAAGTATGAAGGAGGAAATCAAAGAACCATTTATTATCTACTGTGACAACACTAGTGCTATTAACATTTCAAAGAACCATGTGATGCATACTACAACTAAATATATTGCAATAAAGTATCATTTATTGAGAGAATTGGTTCAGGACAAGGAAGTAAGGTTGGAATATGTGAATACTAAAGAACAAATTGTTGACATATTCACAAACCTTTACCTAAGGACGCATTCTTGTATCTTAGAGGAAAGCTAGGGGTGATTCCCTTAACTGAGGCTCACTAAAGCACAGATTAGTGATGCATCAACTAAGCTATAGTGTAGTTCAAAAAAGTTGATGCAGATTGTCAGAGCTTATTGCATATGAATCAGTATATCAAGTACATTACAAATTCATTGGATGGAGTCTTTGGCATTGGATATCAAAGAGGGAGAGATTATTGATGTCATGCCAAAGAAATCTGTATGTCAGAGGGAGAAAATTTATCAGAAATATATATTGATCTAAGAGGGAGAAATCTGTATTTCAGTGACTGTGAAGATAGAGGGAGTTTTCTGGATGAGAATCAGAATGAAGCTAAGGACATTATAAATTTTATTCTTGTTTTTGTTGCTCTAAAATTCTTTGTATAAATGACATATTGTGTTTCCATCAATGCCAAAGAGGGATATTGTTGAAGACAATTATTCAATTGTGTATTATCATTGATGTATACACAAATGTAGTGATGTTACCTAACCAAGAATAGTCAGTGTATGCCAAGCTCTCTCAGGAATTGAAGAAGACTCCAGTATCAACCAAATCAATTTACTATATTAATCGAGCTCTATCGGTTAATGAAGGAATTTTTGTATTTAACCGAGTTTACTCGGGCTATACAGTAAGTTTAGTTTCAGCCGAGTAATGGTCAGGCATCGAAGGATTAGAATGTTAACTGAGTTATGCATTTAGTGTCAGCTGACTAAAAACATTTTACACTTTATGTTTAATTGGTTAATTACAGCCGATAGACTTAAGTTTTATTATTTATTTGGAAGGGTATTCAAGGTGACTTGACAAGGCCTATCATATATATACAAGGTCAAGTTTGGATTGAATATGAGAAAGAGAAATATTTTTGATATGAAGAATGAAGGAAAAGAAAGATGGAATTTTGATTAAGGATAGAATATCTAGACTGAGCTACAAAAGAATATTTGATCAGTGAGGATCCAGTTAAATTCATAATCAAGATTTGAATCTGCAAAGACAGTTGCTTCTTTAATCAGGTCAACTCACTGTTACTCTCTAACAATTGTAGCAGTGATCCAAATCTCTTAACAGAGTAGGCTTAACAGTCTTTCATAAATCCTCTCACAAGGTGGCATTTCTACATTGAAGTGTTTGAAGACCTCTGACAAGGAAACTCCTAACAGGGTGATTAAATCCTCTAACAGTGTGACACCTTACAGTGTGTTTTGTAACCTTTAACAGGGTTGGCTCCTAACAGGGATCACTTCAGAAGAGTGAAAAATAGTAACTAGTTGCAATTGGTGGTTTCCCAAATTGGGTTTCCACGAAAAATATTGGTGTCATCTGTGTATATGTTATTTTCTTTATGCTTTATGTTTCTGAACTTAATCACTAAAGGTTAATCACACTTAATATCTTAAGATTGCTTTGTTAACCAAGTAACAACATAATATCTTTTATTAACTGAACAGAGTGATAAGTTTGATTAAGACATCTAAGGGACTTGGATTTGTTTTTCCTGGTAACTTAATGATGTTAAAAGTGAACATTGCATATTTTTTTGGTTCAAAGTTAAAAGGTTGAAATTGTTTTGCTGATCACTGATTCACCCTCCCCCCATCTCAATGATCCTAATATTCAAATAAATCCTTGCTCTTCCATGCAAACCAACTTCTAAGTAGGCCCATTAATGGGTCCTATGACCCATTAGGACTCATTAATGTCTCCTATAACCATTATTGTGTCCTAATCAGTTCTAATGGGTCCTAGGAGTCCTAATGGGTCCTAAGGAGCCTTAAAGGGTCCTTTGTTGGAATTATGATGGATTTTGGAGGTGAAATGATGAGATTGATTTTGTCATTTATGGAATATTATTAACTCTATTAGATTTGGTGAATAGGTTTTTGTTACTGATCGATAGGATGAATAGGTGAAGCATTTTTGCTAAGTATTATGACCGGTTAGAAGGAAGATAATAACAAAATGTGTTTTTTTTTAGTGATATATTTTGGTAGCACATTGGGTGGTGCAATCATTTGTAGAGCCTTATCTTGGTAAGATAAATTTGGATGTATGAACGAGACAATTAACTCAACATTGTGTGAAAGTTAGTATTTTGGTGATTGTTCTATATGAGTTGGTTGAGTTACCAATTGGTTCCTAATGATCAAAAGTTCAAGGTGGTCAATTTATTTCTGATGTTTAATAATAAACATTTGTATTACATTTTGGGCTGACATGTTAAGTTTTATTGGCACAGATTTTCACGTGGTTGGTCAAAGTTATGGGCCAACTTGTGTATTGTTTTTAATGTTTTAATCAATTTAAGAACAACTATATAAACAAAAGCTAAATCAATGATTGAGGGTTTTTTATCATGATTTTTTTGTTTGCAATAAAAGACATAGGAAAAGTATTGTATCAATAGTTTAAAGACTAAATTGGATCTTACATGCAAGCAATGCCATTCCAGATCACTGATTTGAGTTCATTGCTCAAGGATAACTCTAATAATTTAGCAAGGTTAAGTACCTTAACAGGGTTGACTTTAATAGGTCTTTTGTATAAATCATTTAACAAGGTGTCTTCTTGGAAGGAGTTCTAAATCCTCTAGCGTGGTATCTTTGAACATGTCTCTTTGTACTTCTAACAAGGTACTAGTCACTCTTAACCTGGGCAGCCCCTAACAGGGTATTTCAAACTCCTAATTGAGAAACTCTTTTACGACACTAAAGAGATTTATGAGTGTCATCCCCACCATGGTTTTATCCCTCTTATAAGGGTTTCCATGATTGAAATAGTGGTTTTATGAGTTATGCTTTATGGATGTTTGAATTGTTTTACTTCTACTGCATTGTTATTCTTGCATGTTTCATTGCTTATAAGTTGGTTAAAAGATTTATCATTTTATTGGTTGAATTACTTCATTTTTTGTTTGCACTAATTCACCCCCACCTAGGTGCTTGTATATATTAACAATTGGTAGAAGATTCTAGTGCCCTTGAAGAAGCCTAACAACTTGGGCGTGATCCTTAAGGGAGACATGCAGTTTTATAAAAGATAGCTTTTTGAGACTAAGGATATGAGTGTGAAACTTAAGGATCATGTGAAGATATCTAGGGATAAAAGACAAGAGTTTCTTGAATAGTTGAATGAAATTCAAGATCCTATTGAACACCTTTCTAAGAAAAGTGGATATGATGAATCTAAGATAGAAGTTGTGACCTTTGAAAATGAATAGTTAGCTAAGGACAATATGGACATGCTTAAGGTGCTAGACAACCCAAAACAATAAAACAAGAACATGGAAAGGGAGTTGGAAAGTTTCTCAATAAGAATGGGTGAAGATATAGAAGCAAGGAAATATGTAGACGAAGCTAAGAAATTTGCAGAGGATTCCCTAAAAGCCAAAGATGAAACCCTAGTAGAAAAGGTGGATTAAATTTTTAGATCTGAGAAAGAAGTTGCCACATTGAGGGAACACATACATGATTCTAATGAAGAAAAAACCAATGTCATAAGAGAGAATGAAGATCTCTAAAATTAGAATGGAAAGATAAAAGAAGATTTGAAGAGTTTAATGACTTATTGGAAAAAATTCAACAGGAGTTCTACTAAACTTGATGAACAACTCTCTACACAAAGGAGAAATAATGAAACAACAAGCAATAGGTTTTTTCCAAATTTGAAGTCGGTGAGGCATCTAGTAGAAAAGAGACTCAAGAAGAAGAAAAATCTACACCTAAGGTGAATAAAAACAAATTTGGCAAGAGAAATTATAGACCAGTATGTTTCAATTGTCATAAGGACATACTGTTAAAGTTTGTTGGTCTAAACCTAATCCATCTGTTTCTAGGTTTGGAAATTCTTTTGGTAGATTAGTTGGTTATAGTGCTAGAACTAATAATTTTCAAGGTAACTATTATCATTTCAATAAGTATGGTCATAAGGCTAATGAGTGCAGTACTAGATTCAACAATGAAAGGCCACCTATGAACCAAAGCACCCTTACCAAAGGGAGAGACAATTAAAAGTTACCTGTTCTATTTTTCTTGACTTTGGACACACATCAGTGAATTGCAGGATGAGAACCAGTAGAGGAAATGTTGGGCCATGGAGAAAAACTAGTATGGAATGTTTAAATTGCAATAAGAATGGACATCTTTCTAGGTCTTGCATAGCGAAGAAGAATAACACTGATGGTCAACCAGTGAATAGGCCTGATAATGATAAAGGAAAGAAGGTTGTAGATGTTGAAGGAATATAGAAGTAGATGAAGTATACATGGGTAAAGAAAGGTGAATTAAAGTCTTGTGAAATGAAAAAGAACTCCACTACATCAGGTAGTGTGGATACTTCATCATCTGACTAAGTCAAGGATATTTTCTTAGTGGGAGAAAATCAAGTAAGATTTATAACCTATCCCCTAAGATTGTGTGTATAGTAAGATTTATCAGCACATTTAGATATTTAATGATGTTATGTAAGAATATGATGAACTATATTGCATTACATAAATTTTTATGCTACCACATAATGATTAGGTTTAATAATATAGTGACTCTTTATGTTTATAACCATTGTGACCAGTTAAGGTTACTATTTATACTTTGCATTTATTGCTTGGAAATGAGACGTTATAAGGGAAAAAGTGAAGTTCATTTGTCAGTTTATATTCTAAAAGATAGGAAGTGAATTTGTGAGCATATCCTAACTGATTTCAGAGTGATTCATAGAGGTTGTGAATTGAATATTGTATTTTCGTGCTTGGAGTGAAACAATGTTTGAAGAACTCAAGCAACGAACTGAAGTAGTATCTTTTTCTGTTACAGAGGTTATGTTTTGTTGCGATCATTGTTAGCATTATGGACACCCCTATGTTGGTTGAGATTACTGTGGATTCGAGGCCATTATTTAAATTGCATCCACTCAAGGTGGTAAAAATTGATCTCATTGGTGCCTTGTCTTCGATACCTAATGGTGTATTGTTAACTGAGGATGTAAGATTATTTATTCATTGAAAGATTGAAGATCTTGGTTACAATGCTATCTTCAATGTATTTACTAGACTATGTGATGGTGTTGGTTTGAAGGATGAGCATAAGCATATAATAGATAAGGGTTTCACATATGTTGTTGATCTACCCAACGATTATGAAACCAATTAGATAAGATATTTACAGAGTAGAGTCCATGATCCATTCTTATGGTTGGTCAAACCACATAAAATTACCTAGGAGATTATTCATGCAATAACTGGGTTGTGTGCAACCAAAAGTGTACCATTTTTTAGAATTATTCCAGGTAGTGAGCTAACTTATCTAACTAAGTCAAAGAAATATTAGCGTGCATGATGATTAATGACATTGAAGATAGTGAGGTGAAGTTTTCTTTGATGGTGATTAGTTATAAGTTTTAGAAGTCAAACTGATTGAACAATGTTCTCAGTGGTGGTATTCATGTTTCTTATCTAATGGTAAAGGAAAATGTACAATATGACCTATGTGAGGTCATGAGAAGCTAGTTCTTTGTGAACATGGAGAGAATTAAGAAGGATAAGAAACAATCATTCAAGTATGTATCCCTACCTTTATGTGCATTCTTCTATTTGCATAATGATTTCCCTAGTATTGGTAAGATTAAGTGGTCAACCAATAGACCTGCAGTAGTATCGATTAAGAAATGCATAAGGATGTTAGGAAATAAATTTAACAGTACTGTGTGGGTTTATTTTAAATATATCTAGAAATGGATGCATGAGAGAGAACGTATCCCAACCAGTATTGGAGAAAATTATAAAGATGATATATGTTTTATTGTGGATACTGATACATGCATGATGCAGTCGGTACAACCAAGAACTTATTGGACTTTACTGATGAGTTATGAAGTTGATGGTGATATTGTATCACTTCATGCTGATGAGTTATTGTCAAAACCGATTTATGTCAGTACTCCTAGGTTTGGTACTTATGATGAAACCTATTTGAAAATTCATTCACAATTGAAGGCACCTATGATAGAGAGAAGAATAAGGAAATTTTTTTGATGATTTAGCCAAGTAGAGTGGTATTAATAAAGATATCATGGATAAGATTAGCAATAATTTTGTAACTGAAGAGGTAGGAACTTCTGTTGTTGCTACAAAAATTGAAGAGGTAGATATTGTATCTTTTACAATTGGTAAGGTAAAAAGTGGAACTACCAGGAGTTACTTAGTGCTAAAGGAGAAGGAAGCAAAGAAAAAACTTGTGATAGAAAAAAAGGACTTACAAGAGAAAGAAAGGAATGACTCATGGTTACAAAGAGTCTAAGAAAAAGTAAAAAAATAGGCTACTGCTGAAGAAGAAGAACCTGAAACTGATTTAGACAAAGAGTAAGGAGAGTTGAAGGCTAGTGGAAAGAAATCTAAAGTAGTTGGCATGACAAATAAGAAGTCATTTAATCCGAAGACTTTCTGAATTTTGACTACAGGGACCATAGCAGAGAGTATTAAGTAATATGGTAGTGTTAGTGATGAAAATCCATGCTATGATAAATTTGATGATGCAGACAAGAAAAATATTTAAGATGCAATTGTATTCAGTTTGCATATGTTTTATAGAGGACCTAGTGAACTACATAAGATGATACCTGTAACATTGTATAAGAAGATTGATGCTAGATGGAGGAATCATTTGAAGAAAGATAGAGAAATGATGGAGCAATAATTAATCTTACTGAAGCCAAAATTACCTATTAAATATGTAAAACTTGTAATTGAGGCAGTAAGATGTGGATTCAAGACAAGAAGTAAAGTGTGCATAATATTAATTAGTGAGACTCGGGTAGGTCATGATGAGATAATTGAAATAGAGAAGAAGAAAATGAAAGAACATGGAATGATAAAAACTAATCAAGAGGAGGTTTCATTAGAAAAAAAAAATTCTACTGAACAAGTAATTGAAGACATTATATGTAATTTACCTTTTGATACACCACAAAAATATCCTAATGTTGAAACTACGGATGTGCAAGGTAAAGATGAAGGATAAAAGGATAAATTTGCAAAGGTGGTGATACATATTTCAAATACTACAGTTGGACAGACTGGTGATACTAAAAGGAAAGATGAGGCTGATGTAGAAATACATTTAGTGAAAAGGAAATTGAATCTTGGTGAGAGTTCCAGTTCCAAGATGAAGAGAAAGACTACAGATGTTCCTAAGGAAGAAACTCAAGATTATATTAAGAAAGAGGATATTGGGGTCATTCAAGGACCTATTATTTTTACTAAGATGATTCCTACTGAACTAATGATAATATTAGATATACTAAAGATGAAAGCACAAAGGGGCAAACTAAGAAGTGAAAGGAGACAAGATCAAGTACTAGAGATAGCTCGAGATATACTATCAAATCTTGTCCTTGAAGTTGCATATGATCCAAACACTCCTACAATTGAAAAAATAGATACTTTGGTCAGTACTATTACTGAACAAGTATCTGTTAGAAAGTGATCTATTTTCAATTATGAGATTAACTTTTTGGTTGTCATTTATGAAAACACATTTGGGTTACAGATCAATTCCTATAAAGTTGAGTTTTTGTGACTCTGAAATTGACTAAGTATAGAAGCAGAGATACAAAGGTATTTTGGGTATCGAAGATCAAGATCAATGAATTATGGCAAGCAATCTTAGAGGAAGATAGTATGGAATATATGTAACCTCCACCTAAGATCAATTTTTTTTTTTGTAATGTTTATAGCAAGTTAGAGAGATTTGAAGATAGACAGGCAGACAACAGAACAATGATACAAAGAAGTTGGACAAAAGCAATGATTGAGAGAGTATGGCGTGGACTCGTAGAAATTGGAGTTGGATTATGGTTTTTGATAACCTATAATATGATTATGTAAGAGCGTCGACCATGCATTTGATATTTTTTTATTAAATGTATTTTGTATTGAGAGCCAACTATGTAATATTTGGTTAAGAGAGCCGACTTAGTTAAGAGATAAGATATATATATATATATATATGGAGAACTTTTTTTGAGAGAAGATATGGACGATGTGAGATGATGTGATGGATGATATGTTTTGAGGACATGCAAGTTGAAGAGAAGAGGATGACAAAGATCATTAATGAGCTATGACAGGAACTATCTAAGCATTAAAGATGCTTGTTTTGTTCATTACTGAGAACATTTTGTAACAGAATTACATTGTAAGAGTTGTAAGCTTAGTTGGCCCCAAACAGGGTGTTTTATACCTTTAATAGGGTTGTAATTCCTTTAACAAGGAAATATACTATATAATATTGAGCTCCTAACATGTCTAGGTCTCCTAACAGGGCCACTATACTTTAGTGCATGCTTGTGGGTACCATTACCATCGGGGTTTTCCCTTGGACAAGGTTTCCTCGACAAAAAAATTATGGCGTTATGAGTACTATGTTATTTTCTTATGTTCTATTCATTTCTGCAAGTATATGATAAATGTTTAATTGGTTGAAAAGTTTGAGTAAGTGTTGTAATATTGATTCACCCCCCTCTTAATATTACCTAATCCTAACAATTGGTATCAGATCTTTTGGCCCTTGGAGAGAAAGTCTAACATCTTAAGGGAGATCAGAATGGATTTGGATAGTTATCAAGAAAAATTTGATGCTGCACTAGAAGATCTTGACAAAGCAAAAGCAGAGAATGGAGATTTAAGATTCAACATGTGAAGAGCTGAGAAATTTATAAAGAAAATCAAAGACCAGCTTGAAATTTCCAGAAGTCAAAGAAAAGATCTTGTTTTTTAGATAAAAGAAGGTTCATACAAAGACAATTCAGATCGGATGAAGCAACTTGAAGAAGAAAATGAAACTTTGAAACTTAAGAATGAAGATATGACTAAAGAGATTCAGTTATAAAAGGATGCTAAGAAAAAGACAGAAGAAACCTTGAATAGTGTATTAGAACAAATGAAGAATGAGGCTGAAAACTATAAGAACAAGTATCTAGAACTGGATAAATACAATCAGATCATAAAAGGTGAACTTGGCGAGGCAAAGAAACACATTGAGAAACTTCACACTAGCAGTGATTTGATTGATGAACAAAGAGACAGACATAAACCTAAAGGTGATATGACTATTATTGGCTTCAATGAAGTTGAATGCTCAAAGAATCAGGAAGAGAAATCTGATGCAAAGATTGATGTAGAAAATCCTACTATTGAAGAACCTAGAGAGCAGATCAGACCTTTCAGAGGTAGATTCTTTTGATGTAACAAGTTCAGACACATGAAAAGAGACTCTAGAGGTAATGCCCCTTTTAAGACATTTTCTGGCTATTGTTTTAATTGTAATGGATATGGGCACAAGAAAGCATAATGTGGGAAACTAATCAATCTGGATATAGACAAGAGAATGGAAGAAAACCTACAGTGAAACCTACATGATACAAATGTAGTAACATTGGACACATTGAGAAGTACTGTAAGCTGGAAGTAAATTGGGAAAGAATACCTCCTATATGTTACAAATGCAATAATTAGGTCATATAGAAAAATTTTGCAGGTATAATGGATAAAACACCAGAAGAGTACCACCTCCTATGAATACACAAAAGAATGGAAATGATATTGGTAAGAGTGTTGCAGATTTAAAGAATGATTTTGACAGTTGTTTTAAGAAAGTAGAAGATAATAGCAGTGGTAAGATATGGAAGATCAAATAAACTAGTGAGACATTGGTTCAGGGAGAGACAGTAGATGCTACTAGATCTTTTCCTGATGGTAGTAAAGTAGAATCAACCTAACTGGTCGATCATGGCCTTAGGGGGAGCATTGGATAAAGACATCATAATATATCCTGCCCTGTAACTTGTGGATTGAGCTCATGCGAGCTTAGGTATGAACATGGCTGACATCATGGAGTATACAGTTAAGAGCACAACATCAACTAACGCATTTATTTTGATCGCGAGATCTACAACCGATTGGACAATATTGGGTAAATTCAAATTTCATAACTTAAACATTGTATAACTTAAAAATTCTTAAACCAATCCCTAACATATTCTATCAAAGATTGAACAAAAAACTTCATTATAACATTTTCATTCTCAATCTCAAAATCTGTGATCTTATCAGTGAAATCTTTCAAATGTTATTCACAAGAAATGACATTATTACCAGTGAACTTAGGGATCCGGTCTCTTACCTCATTTGGGATTATTTTTGGATGACCAGGAATGCTATAAAAGAACAGAGGACAATATCTATCCAAATGGACATGCCTTCTTTGGAAATTTCCAAGGGCATTGTTTCCACTAGTGCTTGATACATGTCCTTGGTTTTGAGTAGGTTGAAGAGCACCTTGTTTAGGATTAGAAATTTGAGCATTTGGATTAGGACCAGAAACTTGAGCATTTGACCTTGAGCCACCTGGTGGGTTCTATTTTAGTGCCCCAGTTGAAAAATTCATTGAGCTACTTGCAGTGGTATTTGTAGTAGCATGAAGGAAAGCTATTCTCATTTTCATGTTAGCTACAGCAGCCTCCAACTCCATTTTTTCTAGATACTTAGCTAAGTCTTCTTTAGCCTTTCTAGATCGCTCTAGTTCTATGTCCACTTGGGAAATACCAACAGGAGTAACTTTTCTCTATTTAGGCTCATTTATACTTATGCCAACAACTTTCTGATTTCCCTTATCAGATGCATTCTTGTCATTTTTCTTGAGCTTTGCATTTTTCTCAATTTCATGTTGATGCAACTTCCTCAAAATAGGTCCTTCTTTTTCAAATTCATCTTTCTTGGAATTTGATTTGTTATTAGCAACTTGTTTCCTCAAAGCTCCAAGATCACCAAAAAAATATTCATCTAGACCTTTCACCTCTTCATTTGGAGTTTTGGCCTTAAGCTCATTTCTCTTTGTTTCTTTCAAAAGTTCATCTCTCTGAACTAACAATTCATATAGTTCTTGTTCATTTTTTTTGTTGCATTTCTATTTCTGACTCCTTCTCACACTTCTTTCTTCTCAAGGCTAGAACCTCATCACGCAATTTATCAAAATCATAGGATGAAGTCTCAGCAATAGATGTTTCTCCTTGTTGGTCTAAAGTTTCTTCTGTAGGAAAGAACCCTACATCAATCATTTCTCCATCTACGAAAGGATCAAAAGATGTATCAGCTATATAAGGGTCAATTAACCTTGTATGCTCAACAATTTCAGATGAAGATGAAACTCTCTTAGGGACAGGGATTTCCATTCTGCCTTTTGAAACTTTGGGGGAGTCATGGTTTGACCCACCTCTTTTATACCATTGTCTCCTACCAGGTGTGTGGAGTTCTTCTCCTATATTACTTTCTATATTATTTCTATAATATGACCTGGTATTTCTTTGATGACTCATTTTTAAATCAGACAAGAATTTTCAATATTTCAATATGCAAAAAATGGAATGCATAGAGTACAGAGTTTCCACCCACAACAAGTAGGGAAAATTTGATAAATTGATTAAGAAATGGAACAAAAGATAATTACTTTCTATGAAATTTGGAAATCCTATTGCTAAAATCCACTTCTCCCTAGCAGAGTCGGCATTTTGTTAGTGCTTTTTCTTGCAAAACCTTTATTAAGCACCAATACTTGACTCTATGATTCCCAAGACTTGATTCAAACAAGGAAAAGCCTAATTGATGAGGATTTGATCCTCCTCCTTTGAGCTCCACAAAATCAGGTGGGTGTACCTTTTATAATTTACTACTTCTCAATAAATTTGACAGTAGATCAAGAATTTACGCTGATTTTCTCCTACCTTTTACTACAATAATTGATAACACATTCTACAAATGATAATAACCAATCTTATGCAGAGCTTTACAAGCTAGACCATGAACTTGGCAAGAGAAAATACCAATGAAATAAAGATTCTCATCTTTCTTCTATTTGAGTTCTAAACTTAGGCAGGCTCACCTAATGATTCACTCTTCAAGAAATCAACAAAGTTACTTGTATTCTTCAATACAAATGATAAACATCTATGTTCTTAAATAGAAATATAAAAGTATTGTTTAGATTTTAAATTTTGATGAGGATAACTACTATTCAAATCCAGACCAGTGCCTAATCCATGGAAAAGAGTCAAATGAAACACACATCTACAAAAAACCTATAATGAAAATACACATAGAACCCAGATGAAATGCCTTACAACTCACCTTTTCATTCCCATATCTATGTATCAAATTCTTATGCAAACATTTAACCCTCTGAAACTACCCTTAAGAATTACCCTTCGCTTGGAAGAAACTTAAGAACAATCCCACATCTACCTTGCAAATAGTATATTAAACTTGCCTTAAAAATTTAACATACAAGAATTAAGACATGAAAACATGAAGACATCATAGGTATGAAACAAGAGCTCCATTGTATTTAATTAAAATCTTTCTGTATCAGTACATTCAAAATAACAAAACCTTTAATACTAGACAAATTTCAAAAATCTGCGTTGCAATTGTGAATTTACCATCTTTTACAATACATTACAACCTGCTATATATAGTACACACTAACCATCTTGGAATCCTAAAAGAGGAAGGATGCAACAAGATTCAGATGGCTAGGAGAAAGGAAAAAACATGACTTATACAAGAGACAAACAATAACTATCTTTGTTATAAGATTTTTCAAAGTATTTTGTCTTATGACCGCTTGATCCTTGCAACTGCTTCAAAAAAAATTTGAGCTTTCCATATGTAATTTTTTTCCTTGGTTTTCTGATGTAAAGATCTTTTGCATCCGCTTGTCCACTTCAAAATTTTAGGGGAGCTTCTTTCTATTGAACATCACACACTATCCTTTCCTTCTTGTCTACATGCATTAAATTTTTCCTTCCAGGATATGAACACCTCATCATTCGGACAAGTGAAGTTGATAACTTCATCTTTCTTGCTTCTCAGTTCATCCTACTTTTTCTTTATCTATTTATCTTCCTTTTTCCATAACCCAAAGTATGACCTGGCTTCTTCGATGGTTTCTACAATTTGCAAAAATAATATTGTGTTTTCTAAGATGATGATGTTATTAGTTTTGATTGACAATTCTTCACACATCTCATTCATCCACCAGGATTCCCTTTTTATCTTACCATTCTTTCTGAATAAACAAGGGAATATCTCAAAATGGGTCTTTGAATACTCTTTGCTTAATGTCTCAGCCTTTTTATGTATGAAACTTCTCCTTATGTCCAAATCAATTAGATCCTTGAGACATTTATGAGTGGCAGTTAATACAATATCAACATTGTCTTCCTTTTTAGATGAAGAATAAAAATACTTCAACTCTACCTTTCTTCCTTTCCACCCTTGCATAATTTGATCCAACTTATCTTTATCTTCATTAAAAGAATTCAATATGCTCATAATATTCCTCCCATGTAGGTGAATAAAGGCAGGATCCAGACTATTAGAAAAATACATAATTGTGGCTCTTATTTTATCCTCATATCTTTGTTGCACTAGTGTTTGTGCGCTATGAAACTTTGCACTTTCTTCTTCCCAACTTTTCCTCATTCCTTTTAATCTAGTCCTTTCTGCTACCAATTTGTATTTTTCATAGTTCAATTCTGCCTCTAAAATAGAACTAGATGGCATCAAGGAAGGAGGAAATTCAATAATTGGACTAGAAGAAGATGGTTGATTTGGTACTTGAGTAATCATCCTCTATGGAAATCTTTGGACTTATTGGTGTCCTCTTAACTTAGCAATTATTTTATCCTTCTGCAAGGATTTCACCTTTTCATCATTATTGGCTAAGGATTGTTTCCAACTTGATTCTCATTCTTTTATTTTCCTCTTCTTGATTCTCTGCTACCTTCAAACTAAAATTTGCAGATTCCCGTGTTATGCATGTTGCTTCAACCCCTGTGGTATCTACAACTCTTCTCACTATTAGGTTGCTTGAATTTTCAACATGAGTGTCTTCATTATTTTTCTTGTTTCCCCTTCTCCTCGGTGACCACATTACCAATGCAACATGATCTTCACTAAATTTGACTCCTTTATGTGCTTGTTGAGCCTCTTCACCAGTAGCATTCATGGTTTTCATTTCTTTCCTGATAGCATCAAAAACTATAGCATCAGTTATGTCCCACTCTGGGGGAATAAGGACTCCTTCCCTCTTGAATAATTCTCTTCTCTATTGAGGGGTTATATTTTAAAACTTAGCCAACATTTCTTATTTTATTTTATCCTCAATTTCACCCCTATCTCTCTCGGGCTGGTTTTCTTGCCTTTTCTAACACTTTTCCTTGAATTCTCCAATATGAATTCTCCACAAGAATTGAATAAATTCCCTAGCCTTTACAAATTTTTCATCTAAAAGAAATTCATCACTAGCCTATTTTTTATGGGGTCTAATTCCTTCCCAACAATTTTTTTATGGGGTCTAATTCTGCAATTGTTAAGTCAATCTCTATATGTTTGGGGGCCTTTGGCATCTCCTCTTGCATTTCTTGAGATGTTACAAAGATTTTCCCTACACTTCCCATTTGTATCAATTTCTCAGCTACTGCTTATTCATCCATGTGTAAGGGAGATTGGGAAGGGGAGTAAATATTGTCTAATTTTTATCATTCATCCCCTATTATTTGCCTCTTAAGGGATGGTAATGATTGTGAATCCAACTCTATTGGTCATTTCCCTCTTGACGTACAAGCTTCCTCTCCTCTTGGAAATACCATACTGTATCCCTTTTTCTATTGTAAGACATATCTCCTAGGTGGAATAATCCTAGCATGTGTAGACTTGCTTAGGATGGCCTTATCCTTCTCTGGTTCTGCTTTTATTACCACTTCTTTTTTCTGGTTTAGGGCTTACATAATATTTTCAAACACTTTCATTAATGATTCTATTTTATTTTCCTAAGGCATGAACTCTTTTAAGGGATCATATCCTTTATCAAATGATAAACAAAATCCAAGGTCTTCTTGTAAACCAACCGCTTTTCCTTCTTGATTTCTTGTTCCAGCAAATTGAACTTATTTATGATGATGTTCTCAGGAAAATTGAATTGGTGATCTAACACTAAGAACCTTGTCCTCTTTCTAAAAATGTCACTGATGAATCCCTCAGGTCAACACATCTAATCATTGAGGCTGTCAGATGATAAGGCTCAAGATATTTATTCAAATGTTTCCAACCTCCTTTTGTGATAATAAATTGGTGTACACGTGCCCTTTCCTTTTCCTATCAATGCCTCCTCATTTAGTCCATCAATTTGCCTAATTATCTCTGCAATGCCCATTTTAATAGGGACTTGATATGGTAGTATATTTGGGACACCTCTGAAACCATATACTCTGAAAACTGTTGAAACATGGCATAAAATGCCATCACCCCAATTATGCACAATCTTAACAATTTTGGCATATTGCTTTGCCCTTAAAATATTTAATAAGCCTTTAGGGATCCTAGGATTTTATATGAACAGTAAGGCTCTGATATAGAAGCGAAACATCTATAAAATGTGATGTAGATGGCATCTTTCATGTCCCATGAAAAATATGCACTCCACAGTTGGACATGAATCTCTTCATCATCCTTGACCTTCATCAAATCCATCTCCTTTTCAAAATGATCAACACCCTTGAACAAGAACATGTGCATCAACATTGAACACTAGCCAAATGGTTTAGCTACCTTTGCAATCTTAACACCTATTAGAACCTGGTGAATCAGATCAGAAATATATGAAGCAAAGTCAAAATTAATGGCTAGATGTGGATGGATAATCTGCACCATCATGAGAAAATAATGAATAGGTATTTCTTCTTCTTCATCATCCCCAAAAATTTGACTTAGGGCAGTGTATACACCTCAAGCCTTTGGAATGAAATAATCCAACTTTAATGCTTCTGGTGTAGTAGGTCCTACTACAACCAAATCCCCTATCTTATTAAAGAATTCTTTTAGGGGTCCACCTCTGAGATAGTTGCTTTGGGCCCTATATACCTCCTTAAATTGATCAAAATCAGTTTTATCCATTTGAATAGTGGGATCATTTAGTTGGAAAACCTCTCTTAGTTCCTCAGTTGTGATGTTTATTAACACTTTTCCATTTATATCTCTTACCACCTTGGCCGCACTATCATATTTATCTTCTATTTGGATTAACAAATCAATGTCCATTAAGAATACTAGGACTACTAATTCTCCCACATCAAACTGCTACATGTTATTGTTGGGTGCAAATGCATTTCTTTGACTAAAATCAACTTTAAATAGTGCTAAACCAGACATGCTAATTTTTGCATCTCTCGCCCATCTACCCTTATCATACAAACCCTCTCCAATTTTCAAATGAGGGTGTTTTGGTACCATTTATTTAATCTTGGTAGTGTCATTTGTTGATCTAACTAATTTTTGTAAAAGATCATCACAAACATTTCTTTCCTGATACTCTTTTTTTCCTATGATTTCTCTTATGGGTGTCATTTCTAACTTAGGGTTTATTACTCAAAAATTATCAACTTTGTACACAATCCTACATTTTTTATAATACCAAAACCCTACTGGAAACCAAATTTTCAATGCTTCATAATCGAGTAATGGAGAAACTTACCCTTTTGAAAAAGTTGGAAATAAGACAACAAACATTGCAACTCAGCTCTGCTTTAATCACTTCAACAATTATGGCACTTGAAAACTCAAGTGAATAACCTTATAAGAAAACCCATCACTACTTAGCATTAAATTTTAGCTTAGATGGACACACATTTTTCCATTAATTCTACCTCATTTGAACTTTCGCGGCCCAACAGTTCAAAAGTTTTACTTTACCAGTTTAAAACACAATCATCAATCTCAGCAACTTCCTATCAAATCTTGTGGCCTGTAAAAATTGACAAAGGCTACCATTAACTTGGACACGTGTGTTAATCTCTAAGTTCTATTGATGATTAGTGACCAACACTTAGTCATTCACTTAGGCAGTTTTAGTTGGCTATCACTGTGGCCAAGATAAAACTATGCAAGGTCAAGAAACATTGTTGAGCAATATTCAGGTTGCCGAGTGGTATCATGTTGAGCCAATTAGGATACTCAGTGTCGAGCAGAATAGTTTTCGTATACATGTCTGGAATGATTCAAATTTTGAGGATAAGTGATATGGCTGACTTATATAAGCTTTTTGGGCCAACTTATGTATGCATTTAATATTCTTCTACGGAGTTAGTTATGCATTTAATTGTTTTATCCTATGCATGATCTATTGTAAACATTAATTGTAAATATCTTGATGGCATAGGTATTAGATCTTGATCATTGATCTAGATCTCTCTATCAGACTTGAATAGATATATTAGATTGCTTTCAAACCCTATTTTGTGTGTGTAGTAAGAGAGCAGATGAAGTGTATGTGGTGATTGCATTTTTGAAGTGAAATGCACAGAGGGTTATTTTGTTAAGAAGAAGATATCAAGCAGAGTGACAACACAGTGAACAATAGAGTAAAGTTATATCAAATTGTGAGATCATAGAAGGTACTGGAAAGAGGAGATTTGTCATCAGCATCTGGGCATAATGGAGGATCAATACTTGAGACATTCTAATCATTGTATCAGGTGAAAATCTCTTAACAAAGTGGTTCTAGCAGACCTTTCTAAATCTCCTAACAGAGTGCTTACTTTATTGTAAGTTAAAATCCTTTCATAGGGTAGATTGTAATGATCTTTAGCTCTTAACTGGGCAGACCTTTAACAGGGTAGATTGCATTTTGTAATCAACTTTTGTAGCCCTAACAGGCACACTTTATTACTATAGTAGTGGAGAATTTTGTGGGTGACATCCCCACCCTAGTTTTACCTATTTGGGTTTCTGGGTAACCAATTTTTTGTGTTTTGAGTTGTTTATTTCATTGTGTGGATGCTATCTGATATTACATTAGATTCATATATGTATGAATGTGGATCAGTTTGTTTTATGTGTTTAATTTTGAAGATCTGATTCACCCCCCTCTCAGTATCTTGCTTTCCCATTATTGTATTTCCAACAATTGGTATCAGAGCTCAGTTCTCTAAAAAGGTCATAATCAGCTTGAGAATACAGATC
>MU225022.1:4421486-4473419 GCA_018584345.1 Thuja plicata | reverse complement strand
ATGAAGAACCTGAGGATGCACCTTTAGGCCTGACCACTAGACAAGGTGAGGATATATCTACAGAAGAGGAAGTGAGTGCATCTGAGGAGATCACTAAGAAAGCTAAGGGTAAAAGACCATCAATTGTAATAGTAACCAAGCTGAGCAAAGCTAAACCTAAGGTTACACCTCCTATAGCTAATCATCCAAGGACTAGAGCATCTACTATTACTTCTCTAGTATAAGTACAAACAAAAGTGTATGAAAAGAAGAAGGTTGGAGAAAGCAGTTCTGGAAAGGAAGCTAAAATTGCTCCTAAGGCTGAGCCAAGTAAGCCAGCAAAGAGACCAAGGAGGAAACTAGACTTGGGGATAGATAGTGATGATGAAAAGACTAAAATTGATGAACCCAATAACATACCTACAACACAATTCAAGAAACCAGCTAGTATTGATGAGGTATATGACACTTTGAGGAATTCAGCAGGGTTAGTAACTTTCAAGTTCATTAAGTATGAGAAATTGAATAAAGTGGATAAGCACAAAGTTCAGGAAGCACTCTTGGATATGATGAGTACTTTCAAGTTAACTCCTACAGAGATAGGAAACCATGTGCCAAATGAACTATATGATTTTCTGTCAAGCAAATGGGAATTTGCACTTACAACAGAGAGACAAATCAGGGAAGGAACTTTAGCCAAGGAAATACCTGAGTTAACTTCAAAACAAAGAGCCAAATTCATTGATGAATATAAGAATATAGGTTTATTGCTAAACTCAGAGGTTATGTTGTTCTGAAAAATGATATTGAAGGTGTAGTACAACAGAGTACAAGGATTTGAAAGGAAATCTTTGGATTCATAGTTCCAAAAGACAATAAATCTGGTGAGGGAACATCTGAGAAAAAGGCAAAAGAAGTGGAGACTACTCTTGAGCCATAGATGACTCAAGGTTGGATTGCTATAGAACAGGACAAGACCAAAGATGCATTAGACTCAACAAAATCTATTGATCTGACTACAGACGGTCCGATGGATTTCTTAGTTGATGATCCAAGCAATTTGAATGCCGAGGAACAATATATATTGTCGAGTGGTACATACACTGATTCACCTATTAAGGAAACTGATATTGAAGAAAGAAAAACCACAGCATCTGATGAGATAATTGAAGTTGTCAATGATCAGAAAGGTGAAGAGAAACAACAAACAAATGCATAAGAGGTAACTTCATAGAATCCACCTATTTTAAAGGTTGTCAAAATAGTTTTAGATAGTGGAGTAGTGATGAAGGATACTGTTGATAAGCCTAAGGAAGAAGAGGTAGTGCAAGTGTTGGTTGATCTACCACACTATGCATCATCCACTCCCATAGGTCCTAAAACTAGGATTATGCCTAATCCATAGACAATACTGATAGAATTAAAAGAGGCAATGGACATTGACACTGTCACAGGAAAAGGTATTATGTATCCGAGCATAAGTTCACTAGAGTTGAAGAAAAAGAAATTTCTGAAGAAGAAGTCTCAAATTCTAGATGTAACATTAGATGTGGTCATTGTGATTCCACAATGGGATCCCAATGAATTATCTTTTGAACAAATAGGGACTCTTCAAGAATTTCTTAAGAGAAAGAAGAGACATGAAGAGATGAAAATAGAACAGAAGCAAAAGCAGGTGTTGCATGACATCAAGGACATATTTGCAAAGGCTTTTGACTTAGAAGATGAAATGCCTCAAGCTCCAATTATTGATCAGTTAGTCAACATTGTACATAAGCTAACTGATGATGATATTAACAGTAATGAAAAACTTCTACAATGGTCCGAGAGGAGATTTGAGAGCAAAGTTCTGGAGAAAATCTCAGAAGACATTGCAAAAAAACAGGTTGAGCTTTCTACACTTGTAGAAATTTTGGAGAAAGTTATATAAAATGTTTATTCTTTGTATAGGATATTATGTGATGTTGAATTCTTCACAAAGGATAATCTATAGCTTGTTGAGAAGCTACAATTAGATTTTAGATCAACTGGCAATACTTTGGGTAAGGATACTACTTCTAGTTCTTTACATCTTACTAAGTTGATCAATGCACAATGGAAAATAGCCGAGCTTATGGATGAAGATGGTCGAATAAAGGCCAAATTGATAACTATTCAGACAAGCCTATTGCCTCACTTGGAGGTAATATAGAAGGAACTTTCAATTGCAAAGGAGTTATCACAGAGAAATGAAAATCTCTCAACTATAGAAAGTTTAGTGAGTCTAGTTGCCGAGCTAGAAATAAAACTGGAAGTTATGAAGATTGCTAAGGAAAGCTAGGATACTACATTTGAATCCACCCTGCAGCTTCATAAACAATTTTTGGATAAGTATAACTTAACCCCACCAACAATCAGTGACAAAAACAAGGGGGAAATTGGTAAGGAAGTTGGAAAGGATATAGTATGATACATCAGTATAGAACATGTACACTTGTATATATTTTTTGAAGGAATGTAAACTTTTGGTATGAATAATTTTGAGTATATTCCTAGGGGGAGTACTTAGTGTACTTAGGCAACATTTTGATGGAATGAACGGAAGTAATGATAAGTGTGTTTTTGCCACTAATATCAAAGGGGGAGATTGTTAATCTCTAAGTTATGTTGATGATTAGTGACCAACACTTAGTCATTCACTTAGGTAGTTTTAGTTGGCTATCACTGTGGCCGAGCTAAAATTATGCAAGGCCGAGCAACATTGCCGAGCAATATTCAGGTGTCCGAGTAGTATCATGCCGAGCCGAGTAGGATACTCAGTGTCAAGAAGAATAGTTTTTGTATACATGTCTGGAATGATTCAAACTTCAAGGATAAGTGATCTGGCCGACTTATATAAGATTTTTGGGCTGACTTATGTATTCATTTAATATTCTTCTACAGAGTTAGTTATGCATTTAATTGTTTTATCCTATGCATGATCTATTGTAAACATTAATTTTAAATACCTTGATGGTATAGGTATTATATCTTGATCATTGATCTAGATCTCGCTATCAGACTTGAACAGATATATTAGATTGCTTCCAAACCCTATTTTGTGTGTGTAGTAAGAGAGTAGATGAAGTGTATGTGGTGACTGCATTTTTGAAGTGAAATGCATAGAGGGTTATTTTGTTAAGAAGCAGAGATCAAGCAGAGTGACAACACAGTGAACAATAGAGTAAAGTTATATCAGATTGTGAGATCATAGAAGGTACTAGAAAGAGGAGATCCTTCATCAGCATCTAAGTGCATAATGAAGGATCAATACTTGAGACATTCTAATCATTGTATCAGGTGAAAATCTCTTAACAGAGTGGTTCTAGAAGACCTTTCTAATCTCCTAACAGAGTGCTTACTTTATTGTAAGTTAAAATCCTTTCACATGTTACATTGTAATGATCTTTAGCTCTTAACCAGGTAGACCTTTAACAGGGTAGATTGCATTTTGTAATCAACTTTTGTAAGCCTAACAGGCACACTTTATTACTATAGTAGTGGAGAATTTTGTGGGTGTCATCCCCACCCCAGTTTTACCTATTTGGGTTTCTGGGTTACCAAGTTCTTGTGTTATGAGTTGTTTATTTCATTGTGTGGATGCTATTTTATATTACATTATTCATATATGTATGAATGTGGATCAGTTTGTTTTAAGTGTTTAATTTTGAAGATCTAGTTCACCGCCCCTCTCAGTATCTTGCTTTCCCATTATTGTATTTCCAACAATGTGTCCATCAAGCATAATGCCTTGAACATTAGATTATGGTCATCTTTTCCCTGACGCTTTGTGCTAACCATCAGATTAAGATCTACATAGAGTTCCTTTACCTTTCTTTAAAAATCAAGGCCCATGATCTCACATATGACACATATCACCTAAGTGCATTGCCTTGAACACTAATTTACTTACATATATGCCTTAAGGATTTGCACCCACAGTTGGATTTACATTATCTTGACCACTTATTACCTAACCACCACTTTACTGACCACATGTATAATATCCTGGATAGGACACATGTCATCCAAGCGTAATGCCTTAATGAATTAACATCTTTCATCTAGGGCCTAAGGCAATACACTAGCCACATGATCATATTTAACATGCCTTCCTTTTACTTTACTCTTAATGCTAAGATAGGCCCACTTGAGACACATGGCTCAAAGTTGTGATGCCTTGATGGTTAGATCGACTGCATCTTGGCATTTAGGGAAAGTGTCGATTGTTGGATCAAGCTAAACATGATCATCCTTTACATTGTCTGTAATCCCAGGAACTTTACACGTGGCATCACAACGCAATGCCTTGATGAGTAGATCTTGTGCAACTTGTCCTTAAGGATTCACACTAACCATAGGATCATCTCTGACATGACCACTTGATTACCGACCATAGTCGGGCCCAGAATTGACAACTTTCCACATATCGCAAGGGCGCAATGACTTGATGATTAAATATCTTCATCTTCATGATCTAGGCAATGCGCTCACCATTGATTTTATTTGAATTTGGCATGGATTTAACACTATACCTTTCTATAGACACAGTCCCACCATCCACCATGCGTCAGCTAGGGGATTTTCCTTAAAGATTAAAAGGCTTCATCTTGCGCATTAAGGGATAGCGTCCGTCGTTGGATTAAAACAACTTGCACAACAGATACAAAAAGTGATAAAGTTTATGGGAGGATTATGACTTAGGAAATATTAAAAAGAAACCCTTCCGACTTAGGAAATATGAAACCTAAAAGTTGAAGTGATAAAGTGGCCCCTTTTGGACATAACAAATACAACACATGGGTCAATAAGTTTTAAGTGAAACAAAAAGTAACTTCAGAATAGAGAAAATCTTGAGGGTTTAGGGTTTTACATAGAAATTGACTTAACAAGACTTAGGGTTTATGTGATACAGAGCCTCTTCAACACAATTGCCTTTGAATGCAAACATTTTCAAAAATTTGCAAGCATACTTGAAACTAACAAAAATTTAAGGCACATAAATTGATGACAGAACCCAAAATTTTATACAACTTCAGAAAACCCAAAATAGTCCCAACATGTTACCTATTTTACCTTGATACATCTACTAATATTTGTTTATATGCTAAAGTTGAGGATGCATGGTTATGATACAAGAGGTTATGTCATGTAAATTTTGACAATCTAATTAAAGTGAGATAAAATAATAGAGTTAGAGGTTTACTAATATTGGAGAAACTTGAGAATGTCATGTACAAGGAATGTCAAACTGGGAAAATGACTAAGTCAAGTTTTACAAGTAAGTCTTACATTGCACAAGGAATTTTGGACTTAGTGCACAATGACCTATGTGGACTCATGATAACACAAAGCTAATATGGTGATAGATATTTCATTTTCTTTGTTGATGATTATTCTAGAATGATGTCTGTCATGTTTTTAAAACAAAAATCTGAAGCTTTCCAAATTTTTAATTGGTACAAGGCAAGAGTTGAAAAGGAGACTGTATGAAAATTGAAGTATCTGAGATCTGACAGAGGAGGAGAGTTTACTTCTGATGAGTTTACACTCTTCTGCAATGAACATGGAATAAAGAGACAAATATCTGCACCGAGGACATCAAAATAGAATGATATAACTGAAAGGAGAAATAGATCCATTATGGATTGTGCAAGAACACTGATGATTGAGAAAGGTATTTCTCAATCATATTGGAGAGAACGAGTAAGCACTGCTTCTTATACACTTAACCGAGTAAAATTGAAGAAAGGTGCAAGCAAGAATCCATATGAGATTTGGTATGATCACAAACCAAATGTAAGTTATTTCAAAGTATTTGGAAGTAAATGTTATATTCTAAAAGATGCTAGAGATGGTAAGTTTGATTCTAAAGGAGATGAAGGAATATTCTTAGGATATTCTACAAAGAGAAAAGCTTACAAATATTTGAACAAGTCTACTAACAAAATTATGGAAAGTGCAAATATGAGAATTGATGAATTTGCAGAGAAAAATGATGAGTGCAGCAAGAGGGAACCTAAGGATTATCAAAGATTTATATATGTTCAACCTGATGTTCCTAATACCTTACTAAGAGTGCAAACTGAGGAGGAATCTTAACAGAGAGAACTACTACCAAATGATGGAAATAAAATTCCACCGACAACCGATCTTGTTTTATCCAAGTATGTGAGGAGACACCACTCACCGAGAAAGATAATTGGAGACAAGAATGCTGAAATTATGACAAGAAGGAGGGTAAGAGACAATACCTCTTAATTTTTTAATTAGAGCCAAAAAGAGTAAAGGATGCATTGGAGAATGAAGACTGGGTTAAAGCTATGAAAGAAGAGATAGATCATATTGAAAAGAATAACACATGGACTTTAGTAGTGATACCTAAAGATAAAAATGTTATTGGTGCAAAGTGGATTTTTAGAAATAAATTGAATGAAAATGAAGATGTAATTAGAAACAAAGAAAGACTAGTTTGCAAGAGGTATGCACAAGAAGAAGGTAATGACTATGGTGAAACTTTTGCACCTATTCCTAGATTAGGAGTTAGAATTATACTAGCATATGCAACTTACAAAGGATTCAAATTTTATCAAATGGATGTTAAGTCTACGTTTCTTAATGGTATTCTTGAAGAAGAAGTTTATATAGAAAAAATTGAACGATTTGCTGAGAACACTAACAAGGACATGGTATGAAAATTGTACAAGGCACTATACGATTTGAAACAATCACCCTGATCTTGGTATGAAAGATTACATGCATATCTAATCAAGATTCGATTTCAAAGAAAAAATGGTCCAATAGTAACGTGTATCTAAAATGTGATAGTAATAATAAGATTTTGATTTCTGAGATATTTTTTGATGATATTATTTTTGGAGGCAATAACATATTATCTAGATCTTTTTCTAAAGAGATGAGAAAGGAATTTGAGATATCCATGATAGGGGAGATAAAATTATTTCTTGGACTACAGATTCAACAAGTCAAGGATGGGATCTATATTACACAATCAAAGTACATCAAGGAGATCCTAAAGACTTTTGGGATGGAAGACTCAAGACTAGTTGGAACACCCATGGTCACTAGTTGCAAGTCATCAAAGGAAGATGAGTCAAAGGAAGTGAATGAGACATTCTACTGATCAATGATTGGTAAGTTACAATGTGTTGTACATAGAAGACCTGATATATCTCATTCAGTTGGTATTGTTGCAAGATTTTATTCCAATCCAAAGGAATCATGCATGTCAGTAGTTAAAAGAATATTTAGATATCTGAAAGGAACTGAAGACTTTGGTCTACTATACAAGAAAGGAGGAAATTTTGAGTTGAATGACTACACTAATGATGATTGGGCTGGAAACATTGATGATAGAAAAATTACAAGTGGAGGAGATTTATTTTTAGGAGAAATATTAGTTATATGGTTGAGTAAGAAACATATTTGTAT
Source organism: Thuja plicata (assembly GCA_018584345.1). Classification (NCBI taxonomy): domain Eukaryota; kingdom Viridiplantae; phylum Streptophyta; class Pinopsida; order Cupressales; family Cupressaceae; genus Thuja; species Thuja plicata. The sequence goes on along the minus strand of MU225022.1, from coordinate 4,465,970 downwards.
ATCACACTCTACTACCGAGGCTGAATATGTTGCCACAGTTATGAATTATGAAAACATTGTATGGATCAAACAACTACTTGAAGGTATGCAAGAGGAGATTACTGATCTAGTTACTATTTTCTGTGATAATACAAGTTCTATAAACATATCAAAGAATCTAGTGATGCATTCTAAGACCAAGCACATTTCTATCAAGAATCATTACTTGAGAGAACAACTTCAAGACAAGAAAGTGATGTTAGAGTATGCAAACTGAAAGGAAAAATTAGCAGATATATTCACCAAGCCACTACCAAAGGATAATTTTAAGTGTCTTAGACGTAAATTAGGGGTCCTTACCTTATCCAAAACTCACTACTAAAAGATGCATGTTGCATCAATTCTAGGACTCAATAGAATATATATCTTGTGAGTTGATGCTAGTGTTCACACTTTAGGTGATGTTTGAAGTTGTGTAAATTAATTGTGTATGCAATGATTTATTAGTACATACAATGTATGATCCACTTCTTGGACATGTTTTCAGGAGTATGCACCTTTGGCATTGTTGTCAAAGAGGGAGAATGAATAATTGATGAATATAGAGAAAGAGGGAGAATGACTGATTGAAAGAATAGATGTTAAGAGAGAATGGGAACTGAACACAGAGGGAGAAAAAGATCAAACAACTCAAAGGGACTAAAGACATAATAGAGATGTTATAGTATGTCATCATCAATTGATAGTATTTCCATCAATGCAAAAGAGGGAGATTGTTACTCAACTAATGGAGATAATGATGAACACCGCTCGATCAGAGGTATACAAGATTGTTGAAAGGATTAGATCAGCTGTTATTTTTTCATTGATGTCAAGCAATTGATTTTTGGTTCATATTGAATTGCCATATATTTCAGATTTGATTTAATTGGGAAAGTTAGTAGAGATCAGACAATGATAAGTTCATATTGAGATAATTGTTTTCTACATTATCAAGTCAGTAAGGCAGGTTGGGCAATTTTGTAAGAATAAATAGTTAAGTTACCAAGCATAAATAAGCCTGTCGGTAGAGGGTTACATAATTTGATCAAGATATGGAGACATTGAGGTACCGAGCAGTGCATGTTAGTCACAAAACCGAGAGTTAGTTGTCAAGCGACAAAGATATTGGAAACAAGGATAAGAATGCATTTAATGGCAAGCCAAAATTATCTGGAAGATTTTGAGGATGAAGAAGAAGTTTGTTACAAGATCTATGCATGGTAAAATTCAAGGTAAAGATCTATGGTATAGATTAAGTGGAAAAAAGTGATGGGTTTACTTCCAAGAAAAGTGCAAGTTCTGAGGTGATGCTGAAGCGGTTTACCGAGTTTCAAGTTCACTGAATCAGTTCAAAAATTTGATCTAATAGCTGAGAGTGATTGAAGGAAAACCTAATCAAGGAGATTAAGAGGAAAAACTAAAGTCTATTTAAAGGATGAATATGAATAACACGGAGTAGGAAAGTTGAAGTGTTGAAGAGCTACTGAGTGAAGTAGTGATGAGAAAAGAGATGTAAATCTGAGTCTAAACTAGAGATTGATGAAGTGTTGATGCTAGTAGTCAGAGAGTGCATAAGGGATCTGATCAAGAAAGAGGCAGTTGGAGTTTTATAGATCATTTTATACACTATTTATTATTTGCATTTATAATAGAGAAATCTCTTAACCGAGTGGACTTAACAGTCTTATTGTAAATCCTTGAGAAAGACAACATTCTAAAAGAGTGTTCAAAGCCCTATAACCAGGACACTCCTAACAGGGTGAAGATATTAACGAGTCTAAGGTAAATCCTTTAACAAGGTCACATATAGCAATGTGTATTGTAATCTTTAACAGTTTTGGCTTATAACCGATCATACTTCAGAAGAGTATTTTCATTTGTGGGTGACAATTCCCATGAAGGTTTTTCCCAAATTGTGTTTCCTCATTAAATCTGGTGTTAAATGTGTTGAATGTTTCATGTCCGTGATATTTACTATTTACGCAAGTTACTATTTGAGTTATAGAAGTTATTTGGTGATTTGGTTGTTGTTGTTGTTGTTGTTTATCCTACCTAGTTGAATCATAGTTAAGTTTTAAAGTTTATAGTATCATAGTTTTCTGATTCACACCCCCCCCCCTCTCACTAATTCAACACTTAACACCTCCTAGGCATTTGACTTAGGCAAGCCTCTACATAGTACAACACTAATTTCCTCTTCTTTTTTGGATTTGTAGGCTTAGAAATAGGCTCTAGAATTATATAGATACATAAGCATAATGCAAGCATATATAGTCTAGGATACCAAAAAAATTTAAAATTGAAGGCTTGGTTGAAGGTTTATAGCACTCTAATCCATCTACTCTATGGTGCCTAGTGTCATAGTCATAGTGATTTGATCTAAAATTTTGCACCTAGATACTAATAAGAACTATAACACCTAGATCCAAGTTATAGTAATTTTAAGTTGTCTTTTCTATCATAGGTTCTTCTTTGCACCTCATTTTCAATATCTTAGTTGATTTTTAGCTCTATATCTATCTATTTATGCTATTTATTTTAAATTTTCCATCTTTTTTGTTAGTTCTTTATATTTTCATATCAAAATCATTACCCAATCGTTAAAATTCAAAAAAGAGAACAATTAGTCAAACTTCCCATCTTTCCTAAGGGATTGAAATTGGGCATAACTAGTTATTCTATAATAAAATTGATGGGATTAGGTTTAGCTCCTAGTTTGCATGTTTAGGCTAGTAAATCTCATTTCCCTACTATTTTAGATATTTCATTCCTTTAAGTGCTACAAGTATAGATATTTCTTCTTTCTTGTCAAATGCTTATTGGGAAATTTCTTGATATCTATTAAATGCCTCAATGAACATGTATAGATATTAGGATATAAGTGTATCATCCTGAAAAGTTAGCACCCATAATTGGATACTTTATTAGGACCTATTAGACCCTATTTTGTGATTTCAAAGTCTAAATGCCCATTATGCTTGATCCTGGAAACTAGTTCTTTTTCATCCCGCATATTTTCACCCATCCAATACCCTATCTAATTTCGGGTTCATTCTCTAGGGTACAAAATGTTTCAAACATCCTATCCCTGGGATAGAATATTTCTAACATTTTGACCCCGCTTGTTTTGGCCCAAGTTTAGGCTGAGGCCCTCTATGGGGGTTTTATTGGGAAATTTGATCCCATGGTTATCTTGGATTATTTTTGAATCCTTAAATGATGAATTGAGTATAAAAACACCCTATCTATCTAATGAACTATAACTAATTGAATGTGTGAAGATGTTAAGTTGATGATCACCAAGCTACTGAAAGTTAATGCAAGACATTAAGTCAATTAATGTATTGTATTGTCATTGATGTCAAATTGATATAATATGATTGGTAATATTCAAAGTGTCAAAGACTTTAGAGAATCAAAGAGATAAATATTATGCTATCAGTAAGGCATAAAAGATCAACATTCACTAAGTGGCTACAAAAACCAATGGGCAGTGCACCCTGATGAATAGAGAAACCTGAGAAGAAATTCATAGTGATGCTTGAGAAAGAAACTTGACAAGCATTACCGACGAGAAGAATTACAAACATTATCGATGATCAACACTTCACAGTGATGTTAGACAAACAAACAACCCCGACGGAGATGGCGTTGACTGAAGCTAACAAAGAGTTAAAACACTAATAGGAACTGAAGTTTAGAAATGACAAAAGACTTAGATGGAAAGAGATAAAGAAGGAGTTAACTGGTTGTTAATATTGTTTTCATCGACAAGTTAAAGCCAGAGATAAGAGAAAGATTTAAAGTTATTTTATTCCAGTTGTCAAGGATAAATCTAAGGTATAAAACTGAAGCAAAATCTTTAAAGCAAGATAGGCTAGAATTGTAGATCATGCCAAGAACAAGAAAGTCAAGAACTGAGAAATGGTGAAATCATGTCTATAAAGAGACAAGATAATTCATTGTGAATGAAGGGGAGTGAATAGAGAAAGAAGATGCTGGAGAGAAACTAATGAAGAACAACTTCATACAGACCTGATCAATCAAGTTGAAGAACAAAGCTAATTCTGTGGACACTGAGCAATAGAGAAGCATAACATCACCGAGAAGAAAGAAGTGGAGAAAAGGTATTGAAAAGATACATTGATCAGAAAGGTATTATGAGCTTACACTAGATCTAAAAATCTACAAAGTATAGTTGTATATGTGAACAGATCATTTATTGTTTGAATTTAAACATTGGATCAGAAAGTCTCTTAACTGAGCAGGACTTAACAATCCTTTCTATATTGAGATACATCCCAAGGAGTATCAAAAATTTTGGTCATGGAGATAGCGGGTATGTGCAGGATCATGGTATGTCAAACATGTCCTTAAGTGGCAATGAAAATTCAGAAAATCAGGGTTAGGCAAGTTCACATAAAAATTTGAACATGTTATCAATCTTATATAAAAAATATGTAAGATCAGAATCTGTATAAAATTAAATTTAGTTTCTAAGATACTATCCTTTTTTTGAAAAAAAATAATTCTATATTGTAAAAATTTCAAATTTCAATGTGGTAGTATGAAAATTTCAGGAAAAAGATAAGAAGTAGGTGTATGTCTAACCACCTTAAACACAATAAAATTATAATATTTTTTTACAAGATTCTAGATATTAGTAGACTTGTCTGCGGATGTGGCACATATTTTTTGTAATTTTTTTCCAAGTTAATAATTAATTATGATTTTTCTACTACAAATTTTATAGAATATACAAAATCTCATGTCTGACCACCTTAACTTTGTCTAAACTTCATCAAATTGAAAACTTTTAATTTTTTTTATTGTAGTAGGTAAATCATAGAATGTGAATCAAGTTTTGGATTTCAAAAATGTTATATCATTTGAAAGTTATAGTTATTTTTCAATCAGTCTATCAACCGAGACTAAAAAGATAAGAAGTAGGTGTATGTCTGACCACCTTAAACACAATAAAATAATAATATTTATTTACTAGATTCTAGATATAAGTTGTAGACTTGTGTTTGAATGTGACACATATTTTATTATAATTTTTTCCAAGTAAATAATTAATTATGATTTTTCTTCTAAAATTTATCCAAAATATAAAAGCTCCTATGTCTGACCACCTTAACTTAGTCTAAAATTCATCAAATTGATTTTTTTTTTCTTTTTTTCTCGTGGTAGGTGAAGCATAGAATGTGACATATGTTGGAGATTTACAAAATATTATACCATTTGAAAGTTATAGTTGTTTTTCAATCATTCTACCAATCAGGACTTCTTTTCACATTGCCACTTTTTGGCATACCATGATCCTACACATACCCTAGCTTAAGATGTCAGATACCATTTGACAAACTACACTAGGTTTGGTCATAAAAGGTAGCATAGAGATGCCCGATATCAACTGACAAACTATTCTATTTAAAGCCTCTAACAAGGTCACACCTAATAGTGTGTTTGTAACCTTTAACAGGGTTGGCTCTTCACCAAGATCACTTAAGAAGAGTGAAAATTTTGGGTTACCGATCCCAAGTGGTTTTTCCCTTAACAGGGTTTCCACGTTAAAAATTCATGTGTCAATGTGTTATGAGTCATTACTTTAGTGTTTTCATTACACATAACTAATATGGATTGATCAATATACTCTAAGCAATTTACTACATTTCAGTAAATGAAAGACTGCTAATCAATAAACAGTAAGAATAAGGTTTAACAGTGAGCTCCGAGCAGTATTTATTTATTGAGTTTATTTCAAGGCATTCATCTTGTAGGACTGAAGATAACTAGAGGCTTAATATTGTGGTACTAATTTTTTGGGTTGATTTATTGGAATATTTTTTAGGCCACTGATTCACCCCCCCTCTCAGTTATTATAACACTCTCCTCATTTTTACATCCATTATCAAGTGCAAACATTTTATGATCAAGTTCTCAAGCATTCAAGCAATCAAGAGCATTTGAGCAATTGGATTCGAGATTTTGAAGGCAATCATCCAAGATCAAGTTTCTTGAAGCATCCAATTCATCAAGTTCATTCAAGTCAAAGGAAATATTCTCCAATTAAATAAATTTTCTCTCCCATGATGGCCAAGTAGAGGAGTTCTCAATCAAGCAAGAAGACCCTTCCTTTCATCCATATTCAATCTCCTTCATTGCAAGAAATTACCAAGATTATCTACATTCAAGATCTTGGAGTGGTATTCATAGATCCATGAATTTGTGAGGTAATCCTTGATTCTATTCAAAATTTCATGGTCAACTCCTTGATTTTAAATTCATGCAATCATCTTCATGGGTATGAGGGATTTCTACATCCATTCATGAGGGTTTATGCAAAGTGATTCAAACATTTACCTTTTCACATACTTTATTTTATACAATTTCATTTCATTTTCAAGGTTGATTCCTAATCAAGGGCTTGACAGAGTAAATCCCCTTTAGACAACCTTTTTCCCCATTTTTTTGTGTGTAGGAACATGCTACGGAGCTGTCAGAAAAAATCTAGGATGATGAGGAACTATCTAAAGACCCTTGAAAGTTTCAAGAAAAAATACTAGACACAGAGCATTTGAAATGTTCTATACCATGCATTTTGTCCCCATATTTTAGCCACAAGTGAGATCTGTCTTCTGGTTTCCTTTTCTATAAATTTCAACTCTTTGTCAATCTATATCAGTCTATTATTTATATTTCTTTAGTTACTTGTCTAGTTTTCCATCTACATTACATTTTCCAATCATTTCCATTTTTATCAATTACATATTTATTGAAGGATCATTTCCATATTCAACGCTTAAGTCTCATCTTGAGCCTAGTGGGGCATCTTCCTTCCAAATGTGCAATACATGAAAATAGAGTTGTAATCTACCTATTTGCTCATGCCTCCATTTGTATATTGTTCAATAACAAAAAGTTTCACAAACATGTGCAATGCCAATTGCTAATAGGTCAGAGGAAACAATAGGAGTTGATAACTTAAATTTAACATGTTAAATTTCAAGATATATTTATACCATGCAATATCACTAGCGAGCATCACAAAAACAACATATGAAATGGTATGAAAAATGTTGAGGTAGTGATTCAATGTATAAAAATGTGGAAGTTAGGTTGATACTTGGGGAAAATGTGAAAATAGGTACAAAATATCTTAGATAAAGTTAAACAAATGGAAGTAAATTAAAATTTTGATAAATAAAGATGAATAGAATCACTAAAAATCTCACTTAATAGAAATAGGCAATATTCATTCTCCATACAAATTTGTAAGCTAATCATCAAAGATACATATATCAACATAATGTATGCACATCCATATGATGCATGATTGGTCAAGTAAAGTCAACATATTGATTTTTCTTTTAAAGAAGCATGAGTTCATATACTCAATATAATCAGTTACAATGTAATGGAGTTGGTTCATGTATGTACTATTTGAATTTATACATATCTAAACATATAGAATGCATCCATGTCATGTATAATAGGTCAAAAAAATATGAGTCTCTATAATTAAAGTATTGGCGATGGTGTACCACAATCAATTAATACACGTTCTAATAAAATATAGATTATGTATAAGTCACAAATTTCAGTCATCTTTATTTTCGTAATTGAGTGTTGAAATACAAATCATGTTACAAATATATATTTTTACCAAAGTTCAAATTCAGTAAACATTGTAGACACATAAAATTTTTATCTTATTAATCTCAATTTTACATTAATTGGGTTGATCCATAATTCCATTATAATATCCTCATTACTCATTATACTATATATTATTCATAATTCTTCATTAAATTATAAATATTCTTATTATAAAAAAAAATAATATTCCATTCATCATATTTCTCCATTAAATCTACTAAATAAACATATTATGTTATATTTCCTAAACTCCTCTCACATCCACTATATCCTCTATTTATCATATTCCACCACCACTTGTTGGATCCAATTAATGCGTGTGGGAAAAGCCACTTTACAATTTCATTATTCAATCCTTTATCCCACACTCATCCTGATATGGGATTTCCCCTAGGACATCTATTTAGGAAATACCCCTTCTCATTTCCAACTATCCAGTATCAATTGCATATCATTTACATCTATTGTTGCATCCATTTTTCACATAATTTTTGTATTCTAGCTCATTCTTACATTCTAGTTTGCATAATCATTCTTGCATTTTCATCTTTTGATCATTCATTTTTCAATCTCCATTCTTCATAGCTTCTTGTATGTGTGCTTCTGAGAGCATCAATAATTGAAAATAAGAACTTGATAGATAGAAGGGAAATGGAGTGAGGTTTCAGTTTAAAATACATGTGTCTATTTTATTTATTTATGATTTGCTAGTGTATTTACGATAATGCCTCCATAGTTAGATGTTGGAAGGATTTGAAAAGATAAATCCTAATTTCCTCCATCTACATAATCATAGAAAGGTTGTTTGAACAATAATAATATAATTTGATGCTATTTGAATATTCCTTTAAAAGAAATGGGGTGATGTACAAATGAATGTCCAAATATCTAGTTATATAGGAATATATTTAATACACTCAAGAATAAAATCCATACAAAGCTATAAGGAGTATAAAAATAATTTAAGGTAATGGGGGAGGTGAATCAATAATATGATTGAGGAGTGAAAAAGCTAATGGATTAAGAATAAGGTAGAACACTAGTAAGATGAGAAGAGGGGATGATAGTTAGAATGTATAAATAAGATGGAACATGGGTGAAAATGGGACAAACATAACATGTAAGAGGAAGGAACATGAACAACAGTAGAGGTGATGGGGGGGGGGGGCAATAACATATGGAATAAACTAGAAGAATTAATTTTATAATCAATTCTCTAAAGTATCTCATCATAAATAAATTATGAAGATTCTCATCAAATATGTAGGAAAACTATATTATAGTGGTGTTTAAAAATTGATTATGCTTATTCATTGAAATAAATTTCTTACTCATTATCTCTCATTATCAATAATATATTGGTGATTATGATTAGTATCCATGGAATGAGTCATTGTCTCCTACTTGATAGAATGAGAAGACATGATAGAAATTTAAAAACTACATTTTTGATAAATATTTTATAATAGTAAAGAGAATATGACATAAACATAACACACCAAATCCTAAAGGCTGAAAAGCGGGAAATCAAGGATAAAGAGGGCAAGAAAAACACATAAAATTGTAAATATTTTGTTTAAAATTAGAATTATGATATTTAAAAATAAATCATAAGGGATTGAAGAGTGGATAGGCTAGCCAACTTGAGTATCAAAAAATAACAGCATATAAAAATGACAAATAGAATCCAATTAATAAAATAGCGTTGTTTAATTAGAATACAAATGAAGGAATATGTGATGCTTGATGTTTGAATATGATTCATTGATACACAAAAATATAAGTACTTACCAAATGAATACCTTGGAATTATGGAGATGATTCCTTATTTATTTACTTCACTTCTATGACCATGGAAATCATACTTATGACTATAAATTTAATATTGATCTAGAAGGATCTAAACTCTAGTTTGTGGATGTCGACCTCAATAATTCTAACCTCTATGATCTATTTGTCCTATTTTTTAATAAATTTAATCCTTAGATGGTAGTTTTTAAGAACACATTTGGGGAGATTTCTAAGAATGGGGGATTTCCCTTGATATGTAATAGGCTTTGGAAATCATCCAAAATTGTAAGTAATTACATGAGAATGACGTCTGAACAATAATGATATAATTGATGCTATGTGAATATTCTTTGACTGAAAATGGTATGATGTATAAATGAATGCCCAAATGTTGAGCTATACAAGAATGAATTTATGTTAGTCCTTAGATATATTAAAAAGTGTAAATAGAATAATTTACACTTCAAGCTAACGCCGGTCACCTAGGCTGTGAGAGTTCAAAGCTACGTAGCACTTTTGAAAAGGATATAGGCAACATTGGGATTTTTAATTTGCATAACTAGAACTAGTAAGCATGTTATAAATTTGACATGATGTAAACTAGTTAAATATGTCTGATTTTGGTGTATTTTTTATTTTTTATTTTTATTTTTTGAGAAAAATTGTAATTTTTTGAATTTTTTTTTATAATATTACTAATATAATTTAGTTGGTGATAAGATATTGAAAAACAAGGTTAAGTGAGACATTTCTCTTTATATAATATTTTTTTCTTTAATTGTTTGCATATTTACAAATTAAAAAATTAGTAAATGGATTAATGCTTCCCTCATTTTGACAAATATGTATTATATAGATAAACTTTAAAGCTTGTATATACTAAAACATAATTTCTTCAGTGGAGTGTTACATTATCTCTTAACTATTTTATTTCAAATAGAAAAATATATATTTTCGTGACATGGAATCTCTTCAGTGGTGCATAATTTTTTTTTAAAAAGAATAGTATTTTTTTATAACAAGACAATCAATCTTACGTTTTGGTTTTGATAATATTTTTTGGTAAAATATAAAATAATGATAAAAAACAATAATTAAACTATTAAATTTTTTTAAAAAAAACCTACACTTATAGATATATAAAGTTATAATTTAGAATTTAAATTTTTTTTTGATTGCATGAGTAGAACTATGCAAATATTTATCTTTCAAATAATTTCATTTTTTTAGTGAAATTTCCTCAAAGTGATTGTGCGTCAAGTCAATTCTAGTTGGAAAAGTTGTTGTACACGTACAATTTAGCTATAGAGAATTCAATTAGATAGTATATTTGACCACATTTGACTTCTAATTAGAAATGCTTAGATTGATTTGTGCTAATAAGTTAGGTTGAAGTGTTGACTATAAACTAAATTGAAAAAAAAAAATAGAGAATGGTTGAATTTTATTTTCAAAATTTTGTTGATGTTGATGTTGATGTCTCAAATGATCTTCTTGTTGATACTTTCCTAATAGTATGAAACATAGGCCTTGGACCCAACCAATCAATAATTAAAGTCTTGCCTTCTAATGTAGCAGGCTCTATGCTACTCAACACTTCACTTTGAATTTCTCAGGCCATTGCCAATTGGGGTGGGTGAAGCTACCTAGAGGAAAAATATCTTTGTTAAAAACTCGATGGGAGAATATTTTTACTTTGAAGAGAGTTTACTCTTGAATCCTCTCTGATAGTAGATATTGTTGTGGTTATGTGGCCTCATTCATTGTGTCAATTCCACTATAGTTGGCATGGTTTTATTAACAAGTCCAATTCATGTGGAGATTTCCTTTATAGGGTTGGGTGTGGTTTCTCCTATAGTGTGTAATATCTTAGTTTCGTATAATAGTAATCCCCCTACTCTTAAAATCTATAAGAAACTTCCAATCATTGTACTTATACATTTTCAATTGAGTCAAGTGTTGTCTTGAGTTGAAAAGTTGAGCCCTTCTCTTTCCACTCTATATAATGATTTAATAAGTAAGATATTTCAAAAAAGGCAGAGAAGTCTTCCCAAAGAAAGTCTTTGAGCCCCATACAAGTTTTATGGATATGTGGATAGCTAGATCAAGGTCTCACATTATTTAGATAGTCTCATTGTATCAAGATTCAAGATCCCTCCACAACCTCTAAATAACTTGACTTACAATTATATTTTGTTGGTCATCAACTATCTCATTTATAATTGCTTACTTTGTCATATCCTATATATCTCATAAGATTCGTTGATTTTGGCATTGAATTGATTTTTTAAAAAATAAGACCATTTCAAAAACCCAACATTCCACCCTAATAAAAAAAACAATAATAATGTTTCCCTATACTCGTAAGTAATCAATAAAATACCACAAACCATCCCCAAAATGGGAATGTCGTCAAGACAATCTATGTTTGGATCTTTTCGATGGTAAACACTCCTGTCCTAATTTTGTAACCCGGTACCGAGTATTCTTCTTCAAAGTCAACTTAATGCAAATTTCTCTTATTTGGCCATGTCAAACGAACAGTTGGAGGTAGGAAAAAGGAGGAAAAAAACCCATTGTTCAACCTAATTAATGCTATGAGACTTGCTTTGTAAAAGGTAAATTCCCTTTCAAGGTCATGTGTTTGGAGTAAATAAACCGACCATGAAAGAGGATCACGGAATTTAACCTGGCATTTCATTCACGTAGATTGAGAGACAAAGATGAAAGGGCAGGTGGGCACCGCTGGGGTGACGTGAAGATGAGGTTGCATGATGTTATGATGGAAATAAATAAAGCTGTAGAGAATTCTCCTTCAACGTGAATCCATTACACTGTTGACGTACTCCCTCCGAATTATTATTGACAAGTTTCAATCCAATGTCAGAAGGAAAAGAAATTCAAATCATTTAAACTCACGTAACCCTAAACTACATATATAGTTTATATGAGTCAGACGAAATGAAGATTTGTAATTAGACCAAGTCAACTTCAGGAGCACCAATTGTCTCTCTACACAAGTCTTGGGTATAACATTTTTCAGTAACACAGAATCTTTCTCCAGTTTCGCTCTTCTTGTTTTTCCTTAAATCCGATTTTTTCTCTTCTGCAGTCTTAAATATTGTGCTGTAAAGACAATTTTGGCATCATTCCATGTGGCTTAGTCTGGGAGTGCGTGTAGCATGAAAACTATTTCAAATCCCAGGAAAAAAGGCATGGTTTCCCTGTTTCTGAAGGAGAAGATTATGTTTTTTTGCTAGGAATTTCCTTAGGTTTTCAAATGCTCATGGTCACTCTTGAGCTGGGTTTTCTTTCATCTGGGTTTTCTCTTCTTTTGGCCCATCTGGATACCCAGTTTTAGGATTCCAAGGCCCTTTAAACCTCAGATCAGTCCTTTGAATTTTGGTATAGAATATGGTATGCCTCTTTTTCTGTGCTAATCATGAGACCAATGGATTGAATGGGAAGCATAACAACACAATGTCTTTGCTAGAATAAGTAATTTTGATATGGGATTCAATGATTCATATCATGAAGTTTTGTTTATTCCATATCAATAAATCTAGAATTGGTGGAGAAAAGATATAAACTACTGAAGCTCCCCAGATTGCACTGGAGATGGAGATTTCTGTGAAGAAGCCTGCAATTGTTGAGGAGGGGGAGATAGGGGAGAATAGAGAGGTGGAGGAAGAGCAAAGTTGTAGTAGTAATGGACCCATGTCATGGAATACTGGCTTTAACTCAAGAAAAAGGTCTGCCTCAAGTGGAGATGAGCCTAAAGATTTTGTTGATGACTCTAATAGACAAGGCATGCAGAGGAGTTCCAGCACTGGTACTGTTGAGGGGAGAGTAAGACAGTATGTTCGTTCCAAAATGCCTCGCCTTCGTTGGACTCCAGATCTGCATCATTCTTTTATGCATGCTGTTGAGCGCCTAGGTGGCCAAGCCAGTAAGTTTACTCTCATTTCTGCTGTTATGTACTATGGGATTTCTTTTGCAATGGACTTTGTTATGTAGATTTTGTTGTAACCATGGTAGGAATGATTTAACAACAGAAAGGAAATTAGGTAGGATCCTTTGAATGTTTTTCCCTTCTGATATAATTAGCCTTTCAGGAGCAACACCTAAACTTGTACTACAGCTTATGGACGTGAAGGGATTGACTATTGCCCACGTTAAGAGCCACCTGCAGGTATTGTTTCTATATGTGATTTCGAAAATTTATGAAGTTCTGATATCAAATGAAAGAAATACAAAATTGTAAATCAAAGAAGTTATTCTATCAATTCAAGAGATTATAAGAGCTTCTTGATCAAATGATAATTTTCCTGAACGTATGTCTTTGTAAATGTGCTAATTGAGGATTTAGTTGTGCTAATTGAGAATTTAGTTGCAGCTACTTTTGTGCAAGAGGTAATTTTTCGTTTTTCTGTTTGTGCAGATGTACAGAAGCATGAAGAATGATGAGAATTGTCAAGGTAGATGACTTCAAATTACCAATTATTTAGGGTCTAAAATTAGAAGGATGGTGTGACGATTTTTCTTTGGCCGCACTCTATACTCTATAATCTGTCATCAGAATGAACAAACAAGCGAAGTGAATTCCATAAAACTGTGATCTGTCACCAGAATGAACAAACAGGAGAAGTGAATTAAGATACTTCGATAAAACCCAAGCTAATCAAATCTAAGGGTTTAAACTTTCTTTTATAGTGTAGAATAGATCATACCGAGGCTTAAAATTCTCTATCTGAAATTTCCACAACAACATACTTCCGATTCTCCATCTTTTTTCTCAAGTGCTTATAATTATAGGATGTGAACAAAAATACCCCCTCTTCGCAGTGGAATAACTTTCTTGTTAGGGTTATGACTAGCAATATCAATAACCTGCCCATTTTTTGGAAACCCTTGTCTTTCTTACTGAAAACTTTATTGGCTTTGGACTTGTGCAGAAATAGGGCAGACACACAGGTTCATGGAGCGAGGACAAGAACAGATTACAGACTGTTTCTCGCTTTCTAGAACAATTAATCCAGCAGGCATTCAGCGGTATGAAAATGAGAGATTTTCGGTCGGTGAAAATTATGATTCTTCCCACTATTACAACCTTCTGCGTCGACCCGCTTTACAGCGGTTTGATCCAAGCCCCTCAAATAGGTATGCTAATGTTATTTTGACAGTAGATTATCCTCTCCTTATTATTTTGATATAGATCCTAACATAGATTTACAATTAATTTGGTAGACATATATATTGATGCAATTTGTTTTTAGAAAGAACAATAATGACTATAATGTCATGTGTGCACACTGCAGACATAACCAGATTCCTTGGGAGAGGCGTCAGGACTGGCTTTTGAGGTCATACACAAATCACTTCACACATCATGCTAATTCAAGACATTTGCATGAGTGGAGTAATATGAAGCGCGTGGATTGGATTAGTAGGAAGGAACAACATCTGTTTGATGTTACTAAGCCACAGCTCTCAGTTACTGCAGATCCTCGTACTTCTTCACTACAATGGGGTACAAGACAGGACGAAACAGAAGCTAAGAGAATGCGAGAAATGTCTAGAGGAGATTGTTTTATGCCTAGTCTAACCGGCCATGCTATAAATAGCAGAAGTAAAGAACAAATTGAGGTTGATTGTTTTCACAGGAATAGAATTTTTCAGACTCCCACTGTTGATTTAGCTGATATAGGCCTTGCTAGAATGCCCATTTCTCACGTTACGGGCGTCAACAAGAATACAAATAGAACCTTTGTCCAGGCGCCAGGTACAACCAAAATACAGCCTCAAACTGCTTTGGAGCAGGAACAGCCATGTTTGAAACTTCAGGTACCTCCAGGAATCAATCAGATTGTATAGCTCAGTTTTTTTTATTTGATTTGAAATGTTTGGAAAGAAAAGTTATTAGGTTGGTTCTTGTTATTTTTAGATTCAATTGTGTTGCAGTTTTTTCATCAATGTTTTAGATCACACTTTTTCTCTTCTAACTCTCTATCATCCTAAATGGAGTGTCATAATCAATATTCTGAATCACACTCCTCGATCATATTTCTTCTTTTCTAGTTCTCTATTATCCCGAGGATGGATTACAGAAAGTGAACATCAATATTTCAGTCACACTTCACATTTCTTCTCCTCTAGCTCTCTATTTTCTGGAGGATGGATCGCGAGGTGTATCATCAATATGTTGGATCACACTTCATGATCATTTCTTCACCTCTTGCTCTCTATTATCCTGAGGATGGATTACGGAGTGTGAACATCAACATTTTGGATTATACTCCATGATCGCATTTCTTCTACTCTAACTCTCTATTATCCCGAAGAGGGATCACAAAGTGTGCCCATCAATGTGTTGGATCACACTCTATGATCACATTTCTTCTCCCCTAGCTCTCTACTACCCTGAAGATGGAATATGGAGTGTGAATGTCAACATTTAGGATCACAGTACTCTATGATCACATTTCTTCTTCTCTAGAGAGTGTGGTCACCCATGTTTTGGATCACACTCCATGATCACATTTCTTCCACTCCAGTTCTCTATAGCTCCGAAGATAGATCACAAAGTGTGCTCATCAATGTGTTGGATCACACTCCATGATTGTATTTCTTCCACTCTAGTTATCTATTGTTCCGAAGATGGATCACAAAGTTTGCTCATCAATGTGTTGGATCACACTCTATGGTGACATTTCTTCTCGTCAAGCTCACTACTATCCCGAATATGGATTATTGACTGTGAATGTTAACATATAAGATTGCACTTCATAATCACATTTCTTCTTCTCTAGAGACTGTGGTCACTAATGTTTTGGATCATACTCCATGATAACATTTTCCCTCTAATAGCTCTTTATAATCTTAACAATAGATCACAAAATATGATCCGAAACATTGATAAAAAATTCTTAATGCAATCTAATTCAAAATGAACAGTATTACAAATTTTGAAAACATTGATATAATTAGTTATGTAGACAGCTAGCATGTTATTGTACAAAACGTCGGGTGTAACTTTGCATGATTTAACAGCAAAAAATTGCGTATGCTTCATGGACTCCTAATATTTTTGCTTAACTTGGCAGCTACAGCGAGGGCAGGAGCCACAGCAATTGAAAGAAGTGAGAATTCCGGGACTTACAGATGAATCACAAAATGAAGCTATTATAAAGAGCAAATTGAGAGAATCTCATACTGATCATGGTGAAACCTGTTCGGAGGAGGAAGTAGACAGTAGCTTGAACCTTTCATTGTTCTCGAAATATGAAGTGAAGGAAGCACCCAAGTTTCTGAGGAAAGAAGAATATCGAAATGAGTTGAAACAAGGTTTGAAACACCAGCCGGCAGATGACCATCCTGTTTTAGATCTGACCATGTCGCTTCGCCCATTGGAGTGAACAGTGGGTAAGACATGAAAAATGAAGAATATTTTTTTCTTTTTCTCTTTCTAATGCATTCCATTAACATTTTGCACTTAAAGTTTTCTCGTGCCAAAATGTTTCCATAGATGGCTAACTGAATAGCTTATATCCTTGGTAAAATCATGATCACATAGGCATATAGTCAGACAAGCAGTCTTCTCTGAACCATGCATACAGAAACTGCTCGTGTTACTATATGACTCGGGATTGATTTTACTAAATGTTTTACATTTTATATTGAAAGCAATGTATTTGTATAAACTTGAGGATTCAAGCCATATTATATAGAAATAGGTCAACTTCGACAGACCATTTCCTTGGATTTCATCTATCTTACAAGTATTGCCGAGAACTCTCGCTGATATATATATCTGTATTGTTAGAAACCATTATCTCTGCTTAGCACAAAAACAGGTCTTTGTGATAAACATTAACCTAAAGAAATACTATCAGAAATATAGAGAAACATTGTACGCTTTATTTATCTTGGGAGTACACTAAATTCCAATGAGATGATTAGGCTGAATTGGGTCATAGACTGAACTGAATCGAAATTAATCCTGAATTCTAGTACTTCTGAATAATAATGGCTCTAAACATTGCCTTCGAAACAGACATTATTACATCAATGGTGGGTGATACCGATGTTTTTGTACATGCTAAGCTCTGTTTTATATTTACTGCATATATGTGCAATGGTGTGATCATATATTTCAAATAGGTCAATAGCACGTTGAGATGTTTTATTACAGTTATTCCACATGATAATTTTGTTAGGACAGATTATGAAGATTGCAGCATTCTGTCTAATTGCTTCAAATTTGTGTTTTGCTAAAGGATCACAAAGAATCTATCGGAGATTGAATCGTAAGTTTAGTTTTTTATTTTATTTTTGAGTCTAATGTTTATGACTAATTTTGTATGACAATCTTGGATGTTCATAAACGTGCAGAGAGGACATTAGGATGGTAGTATAATAGCTTTAGAGTGTGTCAAAATTATTTTCAAATAAAAATATGTATTGAAAATTAAGTAATTAGTTTAAATATTAAAATGTAAAATATAATTGTTTGTTTAAAAAAATGTGATAGATGCTTTTAAATAAAGAAATATATGTTGCTATTTATCTTTTGGTTTTGAAATCTTATGCTTACAATTATAGTAGTTTGAAAGTCTTATTTTCTAATTAGATCTTAGTATATGCAAAGAATTATCGAATGCATGATTCAAGCCACTAAAATAATTGACTTGAAGAAAGAAGATGGAGATAACTCTAATATTAGAGAAGCATTCTTTTGTTCTCCCTTCTTCAAGTGATGGTGTCTAAGCATGCAAGATGTTCCATTATATGACATTAATTACCTCTAATATTGGCATTGAAAGGAAGTTTCTAAAAATTCTCTAAGTTGTTGATTTAATACTCATGCTTGTTAATTTAACACTCGCACTTGTTAATTAAATACCTATGCTTCCTGATTTAATACCCACAATTGTTGATTTAATCCAATACTTTGTGACTTTAAAGTTGTTAGTGCTAACGATGACTACATATAATTGAATGAAATGTACCCCTTATTCTAAAAAGAAACCAATCATGTGATGCCACATCAACCGCATAAGTATGGGTCTCCCTTTTGCACAACCATTGGTCTCACTTTTTTGTTGGGTTGGTTTGGACACCTTGGAAAAATACATGCTAATGTGGCATCATATTTGATGATGCAGCCATGAAACCTGTTACAAGTAGTGGTTATCATTGTACCAAAAGATCGACCTTTCAATGCCTGATACAACCACTAGACTTATAGAAGACACATGAGGTTGTTAAACCATGTCAAAAATCCTATGAGGGTTGCTGACCAATTGCCAAAAATCCCCCTCCCAACATTACTCATCGTGGCCTGCATGATTCGAACATGTGACCAAGCTCTGATACCACTTGTTACAAGTAGTGGTTTTCATTGCATCAAAAGATCGACCTGTCAATGCCCAATACAACCACTAGACTAATAGAAGACACGGGAGGTTGTTAAACCATGTCACGAATCCCGCAAGAGATACTGGACCAGTGCCAAAAAATTCTTAGTTATAAGTAGGGGACCTTCTTATACATATATCATCTTTATATGTAGTCTTTTGTCTCAATTTTCAATTGATAAGACTTAATTATGATTTGACTAAGGAGAACTCTAAGTCCATAAGATAACTAGATTCAAATTTAGTTCAAAAGGATAAGTTGAGCTATCCAATATCTTCAAAAAACTAAGTGTTTAATTATATAATATAAGAGTCAATGTTAGAAATTAATCTTTCCTTGGTGAACTATGTAATTAAAGGATAAACCAAGGTATCCTAAAGTACTTTTGTCCTCTAGTCCAAGTGAGAGGACAACTCATTTTATGTAATTCCTTTAATAAGGAAATTAGTTTATTCCTCCTTAAGAGGATATTGACACTTGTGACACACACTAACAAATGGTGGCATTCATAGACTTAGGAGTTACACTCTAACTCCTCTCTCTCATCTGTGTTTAAGAGATGCTCCTCTATCATTTCTCACAATGCAAGGATGAAGGATGAAGTTATTGTAATGTGCATCTTCCTCTCTTTTATCTCTTTAAGCTATGGCCTCATTCATTATATGCACAAGGGGTTTTTCTTAGTTTTCCCCTTTCAAAACATTGTCTCTTGTGTTGATCTTGGAACCTAGTGTTGCTTTTGGTGATAGTTCTTGATTCATCTTTCATTCATTGGTTTATGGTAAAAACTCTTCCTTCTTGCTTCACTCTCTTGGATTCTTTCCTAAGCTCTTTTCATTTTTTGTATATTTCTTACATGGTATCAGAGCTAACTAATCCTTGTTTTGGGTGTTTGCATGAAGGTACCATTCGAAGGATATCTCATTTGATTAAATTTTGTTGCAGGTTTTTTGTTGTTGGGTTTGGATGGTTCACCACCAACCCAATTTTTATTATTTTTTTATCTAGATCTAACAACACCTTCTGTCGAGAGACCGCAAGGGTTTGCATTTTGTTAATTTTTTCTATTCTAACTCTCTACAGGTTATTCTCATTTATCTCTGCAAGTTTTAATCTAATCATTTTCTCAGCCCTCTACTGGTTTGGTTCTTGCAGGTTTCAAATAATAATATTTCAGATCTTACAGGATATACATTACATTATCTCAGATTTTTGTAATGTGCATGCATGCATCTCTTTTCTCTAACCACTATTTTTCATTAACAGTTTTCTTACAATTTTTACCTTTGGTTTGCTTCTTAAATCTCTATTATTTTTCTTTCTGGTATCTTGCTATGGTGTTTTACATTCATAATTTATCTAAACATAAAAACAACTCTTTTAGTTTCAAACCATTTAGTGTTTATTGGGATGTTTTATTTAGACCCGTACTCATTTGATCATAACTTTTGTTTCTGACATTATCTCTCCTATCTCTCTAGTGTGATCCGTAGTAATGTGGCTCTTACCAACATATCCAAAATTCAGCCAAATCCAACAGTTCATTTTGGAGATATTGCCCCCTCACTAGGACTGTATTTCTGAGACAGTCATATCTGTGCAAATGTTTTTTCCTATCCAAATCTTCACAACACATTAGCTATTTGTTATTAGCAATTATTATATTCTGATTTTTCATTTGGTATTATGTTTTATTATAACATTCTTGCAGCCCTATCATTAGATTCCTTGTAACATTTTTTCTCTGATAATCATTATAACATCTTTTATTCATCTTTTATAATTATACCATTTATTCATTATAACATTCTTTTTTGGTGCATGCAGGTTATTATAACTCTTTTTTGCAGCACTATAATTAGTCAATTATTTTAATCATTAAATTCCTTTGTTAAGTTTAATCATTATATTCTTTTTCCTATTTTTTAACAATTTGTTTAATCTTTACTTTTTCAAAAAAAAAATTTTAACTTGGAAACAAAATTTCTGCTCCATAATTTTTAATATCAGCTCAACCCAATTTATATTTTATCAATATAAACATTTTTCAATTACTAATTTTCTATTTTGTTGCAATAAAAATTTGTTTTATCATTTCAACAAAAAATTAAATATTTTTTTAATTGTTAATTTTCTTGCATATTAACTGATATTATTCACGTTTAATTCCACTTTGGGTTTATTTTAACATATACTTTATTGTATTCTAAGTTATTTCAAGCTATGTCGACATTAGTTCCTAAAATCAAAGACCCCCTTTGCACCTATTGTGGGAAAGACGGTCATGTAACTAACAACTGCTTTAAAAAGAAAAGGGATAAAAGGCACATGAATCAAAATCATCAACCTTATAATTCTAAGGAGGATAGTCATAATCAATCCTATCATGCATTTACTATTCGTCATAATGTTTCTAGCCCTTTTTAGTGATATGGTGCATCTTGAGGGGGTATAAATATTTCTTTATTATTTTAAATTGTTACCCTTATGTCCTTAATGTTGCTCAATTTTATTTTGTTCAATTAATCATACAAAATTGCCTTCCAGTGGATTATTTTATTATCTAGCATTAATTACTCTTAGATTTTATATGATCTATTGTTGCATCTTTTATGAGTTCCATTTGTAAGTTGTACTAGATGCACGCACTTCAGTTGATGTTTATCAACTTGTTCTTTTTGTAATTTGCACTAGGTTGCACTTACTTCAGTTGATGTTTATCAAATTTTTTCATTTGTAAGTTGCACTAGGTTGCGCTTACTTCAGTTGATATTTATCAAACTTGTTCCATTTGTACGTTGCACTGGGTTGCACTTACTTCAGTTGATGTTTGTCAACTTGTTCCATTTGTAAGTTGCACTGGGATGCACTTACTTCAGTTTATGTTTATCAACTTGTTCCATTTGTAAGTTGCATAGGATGCACTTACTTCAGTTGCATTGGATGCACTTACTTCAGTTGATGTTTATCAACTTGTTCTATTCCTTCTTTTGGTGAGGATATTTTTCTTGAAATCCTTCTTGAATTTTGTTGGATATCTCTGGCAAACAATATGTTATTACTCCTCATAATCTTGTCTTATGGTTCACAATGGTAAAAATGCTTGGCAAATCGCGATCTTACATTATTTCGGTGTTTGAGTCTCATGTACTTCTAATTTATCATTGTCTCTCTCATATTTCTTTGATTAATATACTAACGTGATAATGCACTACATTCTTCATTGCTTAGATCACGAGTCATGTAGGTTGTGGATTGATCACCCATTTTCTTGCAGTGAGATGATTCATTAGTGGATTGTCTATATCTATGTGATTGACGCATTGTTGATGCAAGTTTCATTAGTTGACCTTGTCTGTGGTCATTTTTGTTTTAGTATATTTCTTTCATGAGAGCACTGATAAATACTTTCGTACCTAACTTGTTCTTTTTTGAAACTTTGAGCATATGGTTTATCTTGATATCATGTTAGCTACATTGCACATTTTTATGAAAGCTCATGCTTATCTCATTCTAAAGTTTTCAAAATTTATCTAAAGTTGAATTATTTTATAATACATATTATGATTTTCTTTTCAAAGGTGTACCGATTTGTATCAAGCATAGATCCCAACTATGGGAAATCTACTTGTGTTTTTCTATTCTTTGATTCAGGAGATATATCATAAACCTTACAAAGACATCAATCCATTTACATGTGTCCTCTTAATCACAAGACTACTTGCAGATGTGCATATACTTCCACTTGAACACATTTAAAGGACCCTTCTACTTCTCTTGGCTCTACCAAAGACGCTTATACATTACATTTCTAGACGACAACTTACAAAACTGAAGACAATACAATCTTTCAAGATCAAGTTGCAGATTTTTGTAAAAATTGGGTTTCATACCCCTTGTTGTAAACACGCCAAGTAAATATTAAAGGGGGGTGTTAGAAATTAATCTTTCCTTGGTGAACTATGTAATTAAAGGATAAACTAGGGTATCCTAAAGTATTTTTGTCCTCTAGTCCAAGTGAGAGGACAACTCATTTTATGTAATTCCTTTAATAAGGAAATTAGTTTATTCCTCCTTAAGAGGATATCAACACTTGTCACACACCCTAATGAATGGTGGCATTCATAGACTTGGGAGTTACACTCTAACTCCTCTCTCTTATCTCTATTTAAGAGATGCTCCTCTCTCATTTCTCACAATGCAAGGACGAAGGATGAAGTTATTGTAATGTGTATCTTGCTCTCTTTCTTTCTCTCTTTTATCTCTTTAGGCTATGGCCTCATTCATTATATGCACAAGGAGTTTTTCTTAGTTTTCCCCTTTCACAAAATTGTCTCTTGTGTTGATATTTGAGCTTAGTATTGCTTTTGGTGATAGTCTTGATTCAAATTTCATCCATTTATTTATGGTAAAAACTCCTCCTTCTTTCTTTACTCTCTTGAATTCTTTCCTAAGCTCTTTTCATTTTTTGTATATTTCTTAGAGTCAATATAAGATAGAGAAATGCAAATGTGTTGAATGAACACTTCATAAAATGAAATATATCATGTCTTTATAACTATTGTCATATTTTTCTTTACAATTATGAGTCTTCAAGAACAATCTTGTACGAAAGAAGATTATGAATAAAAATAACAATACTACATCTAAAACAGATCTTACTAGATAATAAATATTCTTCAATTACTTTATGAACTCTAGAGCTAATCATTAAACAATATAAGGTAACAAAATAAGATACCTTATAGTAAAAAATCCAAAAAAAATTATAAAAAATTTCTAGAAATAATTTTATTAAAATGATTAAAAAATAAATTTTAAATACAATATTATATAATAATAATAGATTAAAAAATTAATGTAATTATATATATACTTTTCCACTTTGTAATATCTTTGGAGTATCTATAATTTAATTTCTTAATAGTGTATGATCTACCTAATCAAAAATAAATAAGTGAATTTAATATTTAATTTGTATATTATTTTGACTAATATTTATTATATGTTTTTAAAAATTAATTAATTGACTTATTAGAAGTTTAAAAAAATATATATTATTTCTAATTTGTTGATAAATGAATAGCATTAGAAATATTTAGACATATCTTTAAATTAGATTATATTTGTATTCAATTTAGATTTCACAATATTCATAAATGTTTCTTTATAAAGTTATTACATAAATCCATATCTATATAAAATTTTATATTATAAGTATAATGTAAGTTTTCTCTTGTATTGCATATATTTAAAATGACTTTGATGTTGAAAAATATGTAATTTTTAATTTGTGTTTAGCTGTTGACATATATATTTAATTCAACTTCATTAAAAGTGATTATTTAAGAATATTAAATCCATTTATTTATTTTGTTTGTATAACATATTGTTACGTCTGTCAATATATTACTTATTCCATCTCATTGTTATTGACTAATTTTAAATACATAATTGAAATGTTCAATAATATAAGTAAAATGTAACCATAACCTATGCTAGAATGTCATCCTACTGTACAAAAATTATTTCTCTAATATTATTAAAATCTATAAACATATTTCCTTCAATTTAATTTAAAGCTTTATTTAGTAAAATGTATATGCATGTGAGTGTAATTTATTTTGGATTTATAATGTATAACTATCTATAATAAATGATTAACATGCAATTTAATTGAAAATACCAAAGTAATTTAACATGTAATTTACAACTTCATTAATTAGATGAATACGCAAAAAAACTTAAATACCATATAAAGATTACCTTCCTTTAGTTGAGCAGACTCTAATCTACCACTAAAGGTATTTGGGACTAAATAAATCAAAGAATTGATTCTTATTTTAATCACATTGGCCTTGGGCAAGGAGGGCGAAAACAATAATGTTTTACAACAAGAATTGAAAATGTAACTTAAAATCAAAATATCAATTGTTCATGTTAACCATGGAGCAACTGCTTCGCTCGATTATATGCAAGCATTTATTTTGGAAGAAAAATAGGAGATTACTAATCCCTCTCAGTGGAATTAAGAGTGAATTTCCTAGATTATGTTTTGAGCGCTTGGGATTATATCCAAAAACATCCATATTATTTGGAGGAACTCATCATGAATATGGAATAAGGAGTTACATGATAATTTCTATGAAATAATGAGCTCCATGATAAATTGCAAGTGGGAAAATGTTCCAACTCGTAGGTAGGAATAATGATGAAATTCATCGCACCTAGCCAAATCCATATTGCACCAATATTTTCAATTCGATCACAACCATATCATCAAAAATTTTGAAACTATCACAATGTCAATCGAAAAACTATCAAATACAAAACAAATACATCAAAATGAAGCATATCATCTCATCATATTTCATATCAATTTCATAAAAAATGAAGAATTCATGTAAAATAATTAACTTCTAAATCCATTAACAATTACATAAAATATAGTTAAAAAAAAATAGAAGACTAAACCATTACTTCTAATACCATGGTATCAAATAAATTAAGAGAAGTTTGGATAAGTAAGTTTATAAAAGTAGGAATTTAAACAATAATTTTATGTATTCACCATTGTTCTATGTCAATATCTATTTTAATGGCTATTTACTTAATGCCTTGGCCAAGCTAAAGGCTCCTACCTATAGATACTAGATTAAACTAGAACACATTAGGCCCTATTTCATCTTTTAAAATTTACAAATGTATCCCCTTATATTGAACCATGTGTGGTAATTAAAGGTACTCTAATATTGGGAAAAAATAAATTTAATAACAAGATTATAGGTTCCTTGCATCTAAATCAACATCTTAATTATTTGAGCTATTACAAATAGACTTTTTCAGATTGAGAGGAATATAACAATTAAATGAGCACTTGTGAGATTTTTATTAGATAAAAACAGATCTTTTGGTTCCTGTATCAATCCTAACATATTCAAGGTACCTTAGGTAGCACAAATAAATATGATACTAATAGAAGAGAAGAAAAAAAAATAGAATAGAAAAGGACGAGACAACATGTCCTAGAAATATTTTCAATTCATATGGATTTACCAAAATATTAAAATATGTATGAATTTGAAGAAACATGACACACTTGTTTCTCACAAGTGAAATATATAGGAACAACTCACTCCAAAATACATGGTGTAAGAAAATGGAACAAGGGAGTTTTGGGGGGATCACCTTCTTAATGAGAAAGGTACATCCTAAAGATGGATTTACAATATTCATATATATATGAGAGTCGTGATATTCAATTAATTACTATTGTTAGAAGGAAAGAGTGTTTGTTAATGGGTGGTAATTTTGACTCATGGTTTTGTCGTGATAGCGTGTGCAAGTTATCTAGAAAACCTCTGAAGAGGGTTTTTAATGGTAAACCTTATATGATTGAACATCTTTCTTGCATCGATTATGTTAACTCATTTTCAGCATTAAAAAGTAAAGTGTTTAATTTAAAATATAATGTTAGTTTGTCTTGTCTTATTTTATCTTCAAAATGATATGTATTCTTAAAATGAATTATTGTTCTAAAAAAGAACGTTGAAATGTAGTATTGAAATATAAATAAATGAATGAGTAGCCTATATTCTTTTGTATTTTTCTCAAATGAACAATGTGATCTAATTAAATATCAAATAAAAGAACTTAACATAAAGCATTTATAATGATCTAAGCTAATCAAATGGATGCAAAAATATTATTAGTTTTCTACACAATTTACAAAATATTTTTGTCTATAATATATTTTTGATTTGTATATCCTTGTTTTATCAAGATGTTATTTAGATGAAATTATTGTTTATTTAGGTAGATTAATTGGTCTATTTTAGTCAATAAGTTTTAAAAAATAAAAATAAAAAAATTGAGTTTTGTTGATCTAGGATAGATGATGATATAATTAATATGTGATTCTACTTGATATCCTTATCCAATTCTTTAAAGAAAATTATATTAATAGCTTGTAAGAAAATGAGGTTAAATATATTCATAACTTGTAAGAAAATAAAAGAACTTCATGGTTGGATATTGAAAACCTAATACATTGATGAAGAAATTCTCATGGCATGTGTATTGGTAGTAATTCATCTTTTAGAATCATGTTTATCTTGTAGCTTGGGGTACTCTACTTGATGGAAAAGAAAAGATGATAGAAAAATACACTCAAAGGAAAATAATTGAGATTGTTGTATATGTTATTTTATTAAAATGGGGAAGAGACCAAACCCATTATAGGTTGGACAAAACCATCAAAACAAGAACTAGAACAAAACTAGTTGTAGAAATAATGTAGTAGGGAAACCAAGAAACAAATAGAAAAATTAGAGTGAAAAATGTTACATCCTAAATTGAAACAAAACTTTGGGATTTCTTTTCTAACACCCTAACCTGAGAAGACCTTTTAGTGGGTGTTTCTTATTTTTATAAGAAATTTTACAAGTAGATCCATTATTACAATGATTATAACAATGTTCACATGTAGGGAAAGGCGGGTCAATATAAATACATTCTGAAAGAACGTGATCATTAGAAAAAACTACATTACCAATAAAAACATTATAAGAATCCTTGACACCACTATGAACTTTATCTAAAGCAAAATTAGTCTAGTAAACATAAAATAGAGAAACATAAAAAGAACCAATACCACACATTTTTTAGAATAAATAGTAGAATGGTGAACAACATTAATAGGTAAATTAGTTTAAGGATGGAGAGGATAAAAAAAAGTTGAAAAAAGAGAAGGCCTTTGGTCCTTATTGAAATCAACTACACCAAGAGGAGAAGATATAGGAGTGCATGGTTTTGAATCCTCTATAACAAAATCATCCTCAAAATAAACATCGTAAAAACTTATAAGGTGGTCTCCTAATACCCGACAGGGGAGAAGGAGGGTTTGGGAAGATCTAAAGTTATCTTTCTCGAGTCTCCAAGATTATAGGCTCATGGTGGTGGGAGATTTTAACTCTCCTATGTTTCCTTCTAAGAAGTGCGGAGGCAATTTGGACTACACTGACAGTATGGGAGACCTGACTAACTTTGTGGGAGAGTGTGGTCTTTATGATGTTGAGCTAAGAGGCAACCCCTTCACTTGGACTAACAAAAGGAAAGGTAGCCATCTCATACAGGTCCGCCTGGACCATGTCTTCCTTTCTTCCACCTGGGATTTGGGTGCAGCCTCCTCCTTGGCCGTGCTCCCTAGGACGACGTCGGATCATAACCCCCTTCTTCTTAAATGGGTTGATGTTCGATACTAGTACCTTGCACCCTTCAAATATGAGATTATGTGGGCTTCCCACCCAAGCTTCCGTGAGAAGATCTAGCATTGGTGGTCCACACCGATCAAAGTCTCGGCCATGCTTAGGGTTGCTTCCAAGCTTGAGCTTATCAGATGAGAGGTTAAAGGTTGGAGAAAATTCACCTTTGGAGCCATCTTCCACACTAAGAAGGCGTTAAATGAGAAACTTGATGCTCTCCAAAGGAAAATGGCAGGGGGTGATCTGTCAGGTGATCTACACTTGGAAGAAGAAAATACTAGGAGAAGCTGGAAGGAGACATTGGCCAATGAAGAAGTTTTTTGGAAACAAAGATCCAGGGTCTTATGCCTGAAGGAGGGGGATCGTAATACTGCTTTTTTTCATCAATCGGCCTATAAGCACAAAAAAGGAATTCCATCACCACACTTAGGAATTCAGGGGGGCAGGAAATATCGGACCCTATTCTTCTTGGAGGTCTAGCCACTGATTATTTCTCTAGAGATTTCACCAATACTTTTGCTGGGGGACTCTGTTAGCCTCCAGGACCATCTCATTTCTCAACTACCCAGGGCTATCACATCTGAAGACAATAATTTTCTCTTTTCTAAGGTCACTAATGAGGAGGTTCGAAGGGCGGTCTTCTCCATGGGATCCTTCAAAGCCCCTAGTTTGGATGGGTTCCCCCCCCCCGCCTTCTTCCAAGAATATTGGGATATTGTTGGTTATGATGTCAATCATGTTGCCCAGGATTTCATCAGATGTAAAAAACTCCTTAAGCAACTTAATGACACTTATATTGTGCTGGTCCCCAAATGTGCGGAGCCCAAAATCATGGAGGACTCCAGACCTATTAGCCTTTGCAATACTCTATATAAAGTCTTCTCCAAAATTATGGTTAATCAAATCAAACCTCTGCTCGACAAAATTATTAGCCCCAATCAGAAAGGATTTGTCCCCGGTCGCCAAATTATGGATGCTACCGTCACTACTCATAAAATTATTCACCCCATTGACTGTAGCGGGGTCGTTGGGATGGCCCTCAAACTAGATGTTTCTAAAGTCTAAGATAAAGTCAATTGGACTTTCCTCTACGAAGTCCTGTCTGCCTTTGGTTTCTTGGAGCAATTTATCGACCTCATTAAGATTTTCTTGAAGACTGTGAGATTATCTATGTTATTTTATGGTAAAACTGGTGCTAAATTTCACCTAGGAAAAGGTCTTCACCAAGGGGACCCCCCATCTCCATACCTCTTTATCCTCCTTGCGGAGGTTCTTGGCTGTAATATGATGGCGATGGCCCATTCCAAAGTGATTATGGGGATCAAGCCGATCACTACTCTGCAACCTGCGATCCTGCAGCAATTTTTTGATGACACCTTCTTCTTTGGGGCCTCCTTAGTTAGGGAAGTTGAAATGTGGAAGCCGCTGCTGGAAAATTATGCTACCACTTTGAGACAACACATCAACTATAACAAAAGATGAATGTTCTTCCTCAACACTAAGGACCTAGTTCAAAAAAAAAATATTGAAGATTCTCGAATGCCAAGCTGACGAACTTCCTGCTACCTATCTTGGCCTTCCATTGACTGTCAAAGATGTGAAGAATGAATTATGTAATTCTATCCTTGAAAGGACCCAAAGGAAATTGGTAGGCTAGAAAGGTAAACTCCTCAGTAATGTCGGTAAGCTTCAACTCCTTGCTACTTCCCTGCAAGGAATTCTAGTTTATTTTTTGTCTATATTTAAAATCTCTGGTTTCATGGCTGACAAGCTTGAATAAATTCAATGTACCTTCCTTTGGTCATGGTATGAGGAAAAGAAACACCTCATGTTGGTCTCTTGGGATAAATTTTGTCTCCCCAAAGTCCTGGGGGGCCTGGGTTTAAGGAAAATTTGCAACCTTAATAGAGCTCTGCTTTCTAAAATGGCTTAGACCATGGTGTGGGGAACTGTTGATTGGTGTACAATCATGGAAGCTAAGTATCTGGATGGGGGTCGCAACTGTAAACTCTTCATGGTGCACGGCCACCCGAGGGGCTCAAAAATCTAGAACAATATCCTCAAATGCAAAAGTATATTAGAAAAGGGGACCATCTAGTCTTTGGGTAATAGGTTGGATATCAGATTCTAGGATGACCCCTGGCTGCCAGACACCATCCTCGGGAACTCTCAATTCTCTCAGCTGAGGAACATTTTGACCCTTGGTGTTGGGCTGCTGGTCTCCAACTTTATCGCTAATGGTAATTGGATTGACCTCCTCCCTCATCTTAAGAATAGACCGGACCTAACCATCCTTGCAACTAAACTCACTGACTTGTTTCTTTTGGTCTGCATCCCTATAATCGACCAACTTGATAGATTTCTTTGGAGACACACTCAACATGGCAGGTTCTCTGTCAAATTGGCCTATGGTCTGCTTATCAATGACAATGCTGACATTTATTTTTGGAGGATGGTTTGGCAGTCATAATTAATCCCTAAATTTAACTTTTTCTAGTGGACAATACTCCATGGGAAAGTCCTCACTCTTGATAATCTTGTCAAATGAGGGCTTAGCCTTACTAATAGATGTTGCCTGTGCAGGAAAGCTGAGGAAAGCTCTAACCATATCATGCTTCACTGTGAGTTCACTATTGGGATCTGGTAGGAGATCCTCTCTAGACTCAACCTCCCATGGGCTTCAAACCACAACATCCAAGATATGCTTCTTGAATGGCACTCGCCCTCACAACACCCGCTGATAAACTCTTATGGAACCAAATTCCCCTGATATTCTACTGTGTAATTTGGAAGGAACGTAATAACATGATATTCAAAGATATTGAACTCACTACAAAGGATGTTTTTTTATCTCGGCTATAAACTTTTATAGGAAAACTTGCTAGTGGGAAGTTGGAAAAGCCCAAATTTCCCTCCTACTAACTTTGACTGGAAGATTACTAAGGATTGGGGATTGGGAAAGGGGTTTGCCAGATTTGACAACTCTAAACTAAGAGCCAGAAAGGTGACTGTTTGGGTCCCCCCTCAGTCATACTGGCACAAACTTAACTTTGATGGGGCTTCCCGGGGAGGGCTACAAGCGGGAGGGAGAATCATATGGGATCACTAAGGGAGAATCATGGCCACTTATGCTGGTCCCCTTGTTGATCACTCAGTTAACCAGGCGGAGGCTATGTCACTCTTATGTGGATTTAATTTCTCCCTTAAATTGGGTTGCTCTAGGATTGAGGTCGAGGGGGATTCCAAGGTTATTATTGATGCTGCTAGTGGTTGTTCTATGGCCGGGTGGAGAGTTGACCCTATCCTATCAAATATAAGAGGTTTGCTTGGTCGCTTTAGTGAGACCACCATAAAACACATTTATAGGGAAGGGAATTCTATTGCTAATTCCATGGTGGATGTAGGTCTATAGACGGATGGCTTACCATGTTGGCGTGCTGCTACTCATCTGCCCAAAAATACTCAGGACCTGCTTACATGGGAAATGAGCGGTGCCAACAACAACCAAAATTTTTAAAAATCAAAGTCTAATTCGGGTGCTAAAAGGCGGACCTCAAAGAAATATCCATTTTATCTTGGTTGTTTGTCACATTTGGAAAGGCCACGTGGCTTCCAAATGTAGGATCCCCAATTCTTTTTGGCGGTGGACATGGCCTGCTTGTGTCACTCCCCTCATAAAGTGCCATTATGTCTTTAAGTGCCATCGAATACATTTGTGATTTAAGGAGGTTAATAAAAGATACGATGAAGATTGCTTTGATGATAATTATGGGTTACAATGCCACTCCCACGTGTTAACCTTGGTGGTGCCCTTAGCGGTGTTTTTTGTGCCTAAAGGCAATTATTATTGTAGTTTTTGTACGCAAAATGAAAGATGTTTAAGGCCAAGTTATTACCTCATTTTCACCATTTCATGCAACGACTTTGCTTTGTTTTTGTGCTTTGGTTTTTGGTGGTATTGTGCTTTGAAGGGTTTTTTCTCTTATTGGGCGTGGAATTCTTGGGTGAGGGCTGTGTCTAAAAACTCTACTAATATGGGAGGGGATCGTCATAGGATTGAACCAGACAAGATTAAGGAGGATTTCTCCTCGGACCCGATGGTGATGTATTTCTGTAAGGAAGGAGGGATTCTTCCCTTCATGAAATGATTGGTTGGGAACAATGAGATGATCTCATGATAGTTTTCCAAAAGATGGAATGAGAGAAGGGTCACTATTAATGGTATCACATTTGAGTCAATGAGGAGGTTATTGGTAAAGCCACGGGTATGGCCACCATGGGCAGGAAGTGGAAGAAAACCACCAAAACCCAGGCTAGAATAGAGTTTGACCAGTTTTTTTCCAATGACAACAAACTGGTGTCTAAAAATGGCGGTTATAGCATGGATGACCTTTCAGAGTTCTGGCCGAAGATGTGCAAGCTTGTTATGAATTATTTCACCTTGGAGGGCCAGTTTGGTATTTTCTACAATTATCACCTCCCTTTTCATAATCATCTTAGGCATAAGATGTTAATTTCCATGCCTTTTTATCTTCTTCATTCCTTGGAAAATACTGTGGCCACCGTGAATGAGGAAATCTCTCTTGGTAAAAAACCCATTTACCTCCACTAGGGGCTTATCATCAAAACTTACCACTTCCACCATGCTCTTTGTTGTCTACCCATCGTAGAAATTACTCAAATTTCCTAGCAAAACATGTCACACTCGTTCTCCCTCAACCAAGGCATTCCCTCGCCTTCTAGTTCTATCAGAGTCTCTACCCCTGCTACCAGCCCTAATTCTTCTAAAATTCACCCTACCCCTACATCGTGCACGAGCAGCAAGAATGACGTAACCATGGATGACTCTCCCCTGCCTTCCAAAAAGTGCAAGAAAATTTACATCAACCTGGACTACCCCTAGAATGCTGACCCCTAGCCTACTAGTACCCGTCGGTCTACTCATCTTGCCAAGGAGAAAGGGAAACATGCTATGAAAGAGTTGTTCGATAAAGAGGATGTCTCAGTTGAGTCTCCCACTAAGGATGATAACCAGATGAATATTGATCATGAAGTGGGAAAAAATGATAACCAAGACACTATGGCTAAAGTGGGAAAGGAAGATTTTGCCCCTGACACTATGACAGAAACCCTAAAAGTGTTGTGGGTACTGATCTTGTTGGAAAAATCAAGTTCCAGATTGTAAATCTAGAGAATACGGTGGCTAAACTGAATGAGGACTTGGCCAACACAAACAGGAGGCTAGCAGATGTCTAAAAATTCACTCTCAAGGTTATGCGTGCCTCTTCCACTACCCTCTATTTTCTGAATGAGAAGGCCTCTACTAGGAAGGAGTCTATTGAAGGAAACAGGGAACTCTTCAAGTTTCTCAATGAGGAGTGGGCGAACCTGCTTTTGTCGAAGTGCCTATGGGATGAAAAAGGATCCAGCTGATGGTGAAGTACAGGTTGGGGTGTTGTTACATTACAAACCCCAAGCCCTATATTTGGGCCAGTTTCTTTAATTTCAGTTTTAAGCTTAAGAATTGATTTATGTTAAATAGCCCTGTGCGGCTTCATATTATTTTTGGCTGATGGACTTTGATACTCTTCGTATGTGGGAAACCTCTCGCTACTGGTTTATCTTTTATGTTTTGGTTTTTGAAAGAGGTAGATGATGGTCTACTTGTTTAATTCTACTATCTTTACTAATTTTATATGTTGTTAAGTCTATTTAGTCAACAACTTATTTACCTCGGGTCAGCACCCTCTTGCTGCTGCTTATATCAAAAACATCCTTCCACCATATAAGTACTAAGAATCTATTTTTATTTTTAGGGTTTCACTTCTCTGTTACTTTACAACTCTATTTCGGTGTTGCTTTGTGTAGGTCTATATGGGTGATGTCTTGGGAGACCCAACCTGGGTATGCCAATCTGTATCCCTTCCTGTGGGTGTAGATCCCACAATCTAGTTGGGGTTTGATTCCCTCATTGATATTATTAACTCTTCCCAAGTGGGGAAAGGTAATTGTGTTTGTTTCCATTTTGACTCATGTGTAGAGTCATTTCTTCAAGAGGAGAACCCTTATTCATATGTTGACAAGTTGTTGGATGTCAGTCCACCCAGGATGGGTAACCTTTCTTCTGAGAAGGGGTACATAGTTGCGCCCTATAAATTCAATTGAACTACCATCCTTATTTAGGATAATATTATGAAGGAATATTTGGTTGAGATGGAGATTGTATTGGTTTGTAAGTTCCTACCATTCATACCATCTCTTGATCAGTAGAGAAAATGGGTTGTTTCCCAATGGAAACTTGAAGTAAGTTTGAAAATTAATGTCCTATCTAAGAGCCTTTTCCTATTTATCTTTGTTAACAAGGAGGAATTTTAATATATGTGCTCAAATTTGACCCATGGAAATATGAGAGGAACCACTAAAATATTTTCTTTTTTAAATGGAAACTAGGCTTTGATTCTCAAAGAGATCTAGGATCTCTTTCCCCAATATGGATTCACCTTCTGGGGCTTCCTCTAGATTTTTGGAACTTTTAAATTTTCAAGGGCATTGTTGAGTCCTTCAGTTCTCTCCTAGAAGTGGATAAAATTACACAACAGAGATCTAGACTCCTTTTTGCAAGAATCTATGGCAAGAATATGATTAACTTGATTCCTCCTTCTTACATAACCCTCAAATCAAATTATGGATCATGGGAGAAAAATTTAGAATATGATAATGTTACTATCTTTTATCAAATCTATAAAAAAACATGGACACCTTAGTAATGTGTGCAGATTCAAAAAGCCTAAAACTCAAAATTAATTGAGGAATGAGGAAAAGAAAGAAACACAACATGGAGATGTATGCAATGTAAATCCATGCATCTGCACAAAAAATAAAAGTATGGAAAACAAAGAATATGAAGTAATCAAAGCATGCTAATAAATTTGAAATGCAGCAAATAATCTCACTACAATGTGGGATGAGCTAGAAACAAGGGCACCCAAAGAAACCTTATTTGATGTGCTCTTAGAGATTTTGTGAGTGTTCTCTCCCAACACAATACAAACGAATCCCACTATGATACAAGCTAGATGATGGTGAAGGGATTGAGAACAAGTATGAGGAACTTTCCCCAAGATACACAAATGATAAAGATTAAATGATGCAAGATTAATCCAAAATAATGATAATGCAAAATAGATAAGATAAATGATAACGCAACAAGATTAAGATCTAAGATGGATGCAAGATTAAGAAGCTATGATAAAGATACAACAAGATCAAGATAAAAAAAAGATTAGAATGAAAAGAAGAAAAGAACTAGAATGATTAAGAATGCTAACAGATGCAAGAGCTAAGAGATTATTAAGAACAAGAATTAAGACCTAAAATGAGGAGTGAGACCTCATTTTTATAGAAATGGTTTAAAGAAAGGATGACCAATATTAAGAGGCAAGAGAAATGAATGACAAAGATTAAGAGGAAAAAGGTGAGTGGCTAAGATGAAGAGGCAAAAGAAATGAGTGGCTAGGATTAATAGGCAAAACATGAAAAATTCAAGCTTCACTTTTAGAGGGAAAGGAGAATTTGAAATGATTGGAGGAGAAAAAAGATGGAGAGGTGGCTACCTTGGAAAAGGTGATTGTGCACATGATTAGATGTAATCCACTTTTTAATCAAGTTTAGAGGAATATTTAGCAAAAAACAAGATTAGGAAAAAGTGATAAGAGGATTAAATTAAAATAATTTTAATTTAATCTAAGTTTAGAAGAACTTTAGGCTACTCAAGGAATAAAATAAATAAATTTTATTTTATAATAAGAAACGTAGGGATAATATATTAAATTTAAGTTAATATATATTATAGGATTTAAATAAAATTTAAATACAAAGGAAAAATGAATTTATTTAACTAAATGTAATTTAATTTAATTAATAGAGGAATATAACAACATAATTAATTAATAGCTTGCAGAAAGACCCAAAGGGTGATCATGCTTCTCACCAGGGTCTTATGCGAATAATTTATGAGGTTTTGAAAACCAAAAAAGTGGAAAGACCTCTGTTGAAGAAGAACGAGAGAGATGAGGAAGAAACAAAGAGTGATGAGGATGCCAGTATGTATGAGGAAGAAACAAAAGATAATGAAGAAGAATCCAAGGGATATAAAACCCCTAAAAACACTACAAAGAAGGGCTCCTCATCTAAGAAAATCTAGAAGAAACCCTTTTTCGAGGGCTCTAATACAGACAAGAAAACTGATGATGATAATGTGGAGGGGAAAAAAATGAGAAATAAAAAAGGCAAAAAGTTTACTAAAGAAGACTTTGGTGGAAGAAATAGAAATAGAGAAGGATTCTAAGGATGAAGAGGAGGACAAAAAAGACACAAAGAAAAGAAAATGGGAAGAATTTATGGAGAGAACTAAGATCATTCGGAAAGGTAAAAAACCCAGCAAGAGGAGAATTGTTCTTTCCTCAGATGAGGAAGATGTGATGGAGAAAAAGATGAATACATAGATGAACTTTGGGGAGGATGACAGAGGTGAGAACAAGGAGGATAAAAAAGATGACAACAAAGAGGACCAAAATCAAAAGGGGAATACAGAAACTAACAAGCAGAAGGAGGATGAAAAGGCAAAGGAAAAACTTGAAAATAGAACTGAGAAAGAGGAAACAGGGCACGAGGAAATGGGTAATTATCTTATGCCTGATGATATCAAGAAAAGAAAGGATTGCATTGCAAATTTCACTAGTATGGTGAGTAATTTGGTTGAAGACAATGCTAATATGAAAAATCAAATTGATGTTATGAGGGATGAGATTAATCCCTTAAAAATAATTGGTATTGGTGAGAAACTAGTTGTTGAATTCTTGGTTGAAATGAAAGAGGCAGTTGGTAATTTGAAAGCCCAGGTGGAATTTGTGAACAAAGAGGGTAAAATGGAGAAACAATTGAAGGACATCACTGAAAGGGCGGAGGAAGAAGACAACGCAAGTAAAATCAAAAATTTGAACATCAAGGTAAAAAACTTGAGGAAATGGTCAAGAAAATTAGAGAGCAACGCTTGGTGAGCCTTAAAGCCTATACTAGACACACATAGATCCTGATGGAAAAGTTAGATCAAGATAGAGGGGAAAAGGACTGCAGAGAGGGGAAGGATATCATAGGATGGGGAACTCGCACAAGGGAAAGCACCAAGAAGATGATTCCAAAGGTGAACAAAGAAACTAAAGACCTTAATAACTTGGTAAATCAGATGCAGATTATGGTCATTGAGGCCCAGGAAATGGTGGAGGGCATGTAGCTGTCTTTTTCTTTGTTATGTCTTTTTTTTGTTTTTTCTATCCCTGTCTTTATTGTTAATCTGTGGGACCTTTTTTTTAGGTTGTTAGCTTGCTAGCTTCTTTTATTTCCTTTTTTGGTGCTATGGCATAGTTGTTGTTGAGCTCTTTTGAATATCTGGAAAATTTTTGTAAAGGTTTCGGGTCCTTGTAAAACCTATTTTTTACTTAATCAAAACAATATAATTAATTAACAAAAATCAATTGTAATGTTAAGGACAAATATTAATAGAAATTAATATTAGTAGGAATGGACAATTTTAGGTGTTTATAGGAGAGCATAAATTAAAGTTTCCCTTGTCAATGGAAGAGTCTCTAATATCAAGCAAGAAGCCTCATCTTTAAGACGGAGCTTGGGGATCATCCAAATTATGTTAATGGGGAGAAGGTAATAGAACCTATGACTCAGACCAGAAGAAGGGAAGATTGCTATGGAAAAAGAGAGTAAGAAAACTAAAAATAACAAAGATCAAGAGAGAAAAAGTGAAGAGAAGACCCAAGGTGTTAAAAATTCAAAGAAACCTTATGAGAAAGATATGAAAAAGATGATTTTGGATCTTAATATATCTAGAGATAATGGGAATTCCTTATCAGCTAAGGACATCTTTGGGGATGGATAGATTCTCTCCAACCTTAAGACTCCTCTGAAGGTACTTAGAGTGGATGATTCTAGGGTCTTGGTTGAGATTACTGGAAACAAAGAAAATATCGCTCGCCAATGTCAACCCCAAAGGATAGAAGCAAGACCCAAGGATTCATTAATCTAAAAGAATGCCTATCATTTCTTGGGTTCTTGACTACTCCTCTGACCTCAAAAATAGAATGACAAATCAGATGATGAGCTACAATGGAATGTTGTTGGGGAAAAGGGGAAAAATAAGAAAAAACCAATATTGGAAATGATTCTAAGAAAGGTAGACCTACACAAAAGGAATATAGAGAAAGAGAAGTGGCTAAGGATGTATCCAATGGGAAGCAAAGAATCGTGGATGGATTCTTTGATGCAAAAATGAAGAAGTAGAATTTACCACTCTATGGAGTGGCTTGATTAGTCCAAGGATGGATTATTCTATTAATTCAGTTAGTCATGAAGAAAATTTCATGGAATATGAGAGACATAAATAGCCAAATCAAAGATTAAAATCTTAAATGTGCCATTATTGGAAATAAATTGGATATCCTTCTCTTTCAAGAAACTAAATTGAAAAAGGATGGTTTCACAAAGATTGTTAGGAACATATGGCCATCGAATGAATAGGAGGTCAAAAATGTTGAAGGTACCTCTAGAGGTATTTCTACCATATATAATCCCAAAAGGTGTCAAGTATGATTTTTTATTCTTCCAAGAATTTCTTGATTACTACTTTTAAATTCCATAACTCTAGGTTTTCTTGGAATCTTATAAATGTATATGCCTTGAATGTAAGATATTTAAGGGGAGCCTTATGAGATTCCCTTTCTTCCCTTATTCTTGGAAATTAGTTAATTAAATGGATGGTGGGGGATGATTTTAACTCCCCTCTATATCGCTTCAAAAAGTATGGAGGTACTAAAAATTTTAATGATAGTATGGTGGACCTAGGGGACTTGTTCTCAGTGGCAATTTTGATTGATATTAACCTTCAAGGTTGTATATTAATCTAATCCTGATAGCAATATCTTCTAACTAGACAAATCTTGCTAACTTCACTTTAATGACATAACCCAAGACTGGATCAGATCATCATGCTTTGATATTGAATTGGGATGAAAGAAGAAAATCATGTCCCTTTCCTTTCATATGTGAGATAATTTGTAATTTACATCCTAACTTCCAAAACTAGATGAAATACTAGTGAAAGCTTCCTTTTGTGGGGTTCCCTATGTTCCAAGGTGAAAACAAATCAGAAGTTGTCAGAGAAAAGGTTAAGTGGCAGAATAGAATCATTTTGGTAAATTTTAAAGGAAAAGAAATAAGAGACAATGGACTTGAAGGATATTCAAAGTAGAATGGAAAGGGTAGAACAAGATGGAACAATCTGTCAAGAGGAAAATATTTGGAGAGAAAGATAGAAAAGACTAAGAAAAAATGAAGTGTTTTGTAAAAAGAAATCAAGAATATAATGGTTAATGGAAGGGGATAAGAATACCAAATTATTCCACCACTCTATACTTAAACATAGAATTCATAATAGACTTAGGAAAATTCACCTCTCAGATGCTACCGTTACTAAAGATGATGAGGAAATAGCTAATATTATTGTTTCTTTCTCTGTTGACTCAGGCAGGGATGCTATCAACCATTTTTCTAACCCTGATGGTTTGCAGGACATTATCCCCTATTTAATTACTGAAGAGGATAATGGAAATTTAGTGAAACACATAACTTTCCAAGAAGTCAGAGATGTTTTTTTCTCTTTTGGTGCCTACAAGGCTCATGGACCAGATGAATTTCCTCTAACATTCTTTCATGAGTTCTCAGACATTATACGGGATGACATTTTTAATTCTACTTACGTGAGATTTTTTTAGAACTTGTAAACTCCAAAAGAAGATAAACTCTAATTTCATAGCCCTTTTTACTAAGGTGGAAGAATCTAATAACGTGATAGACTATTGACCTATTAGTATTTGTAACACCCTATATAAAAAATTTCTATGATTATGTTGAATAGACTCATGTTCATTCTGCACAAACAAATTTCCAAAAACCAAGGAGGGTTTTGTTGGCAAGTTGACTTCCTGAGGATGCATGACCTATTTTGTGTTTTCATCATGGAAACAAAGTCATACTAAGTTTATGTCAAAGATAACTTAGAAGATAAATGACTAAGTATGGAAACAGGGCAGATAGAGATATACAACGATCAACACATCAGCGCATGTGTGAGAGATTGAATCAGAGTATGTGCGTTCAGATATATGTTCTATGTGATGTCTAAATACTAAGTCCAGACACACATGGTATGACATGATAGTACAGAGAAGTTATAGATAGATCAGTACACCAGCAGTCCAGACGACAGAGCATGGAAGCTGACTAGTGTTTTGATCAGCGGTAATTATTTTGTTATGTAACGGCCAAGCACCTTTGATTACATGTTTGTAATGATGTAATTAGTATTGTTGTAAACACCCTTAAGCTGACTTGATTGAAAGCATTGTGTATTATGTTTTAGGGCTGACCATAAGTCTTGTTTTGGGTCTCGTCTATTCAGATATGAACATATAAGTATGTAATGTAAAGTTATGTTACAAGTGTCAAATAATATGTATGAAGAAGATATAAAAGAGTAGTATGATGAAGTCAGTATGAGATAAATCTCTTCAAGAGATTAAGAGCATTTACGCATACATGGAACTTATCAGACAACAGTGTCATCATAACAGTTCACTTTTGATATAGTGTATATCAACTATCAGAAGGTTGTAGCCTTCATCTTATTGGGTGGTGAGCCTAGGAAGTGAGCCATATACCTTTAACAGGGTTTTGTAAAATACTCCTAACAGGGTCAGACCTTTAACCAGGTCATTGTACTTGCATTGTAAATACTACTTCTAACAGGGAAAAGGAACTTTAACAGGTTCATTAGACTAGTACAATATTTGTGGGTACTAATTCCTACCGAGGTTTTCCTCTGATCAAGCTTTCCCCGTAATCATATCATGTGTTATGATGTCTTATGTTAAGTTTCATTGAATGTATGTTTAATTTATGTTTAAGTTGCTAAAAAGTAATAAATAGACAAACACTAATTCACCCCCCCCCCTCTTAGTGTTTCTAACAATTGGTATTAGAGCTTTGGTCCTCTGAAAGAAATTTTAACCACTTGAGGAGATCATGGACTCAACAAAAGAAAAACATTTGAAAAATAATCTTGAAGCAGCTCTTTAAGATATTGACAGATCTGAAAAAGAAAATGAAGAACTTAGACTAAAAGTTGATGGCTCACAAATGCTTATCAAGAAATTGAGAAAAGATTTGAAAGATTGTTCTACAAGTGATTTAGGGAAAATGGTCAAAAATTTCAATGAAGAGAATATGTCTCTGAAAGATAAAATTGAAAATCTGGATGAACAGCTAACAGACAGTCAAATTGCCATTGAAAAAAAGATCAAAGAAAGAAAACAATTAGAAGATGAACTCTTGCAAGCAAACATGAAAGTCTTGGAATTGGATAACATAAAGAAGAAGATGGAATCTAAATTAACAGAAGCAAATGATAAGATTGATAAACTCCACACAAGTTTTGATTCACTTCAATCTCAGCTCAATGCACAAAAGCTAAGAGGCGACACTACTGGTCATGGATACAATGTAGCACAAGTTGAAGAAAATTCATTAGAAGAAAGAAAGAAAGCACATGAAGCATCTTCAGAAGAAAAGAAAGTTGAAAATGTTGTAGAGATTAAAACAGATCCACCTAAAGGGGAAATCAAGCAAGTTAACAGAACTTGTTATGCATGTAAAAAACATGGTGATTTGGCAAGAGATTGCAAAGAGGTAAGACCTTTCAATGGTTATTGTTTCTCCTATAATAAGTTTGGTCACAGGGCTATACATTGCAGAAAAAATCAAAGAAATCAGTCACAGCAGAATCAGAGAAGAATGATTTAAAACAATCAGAGAAATCAACCTCAAAGAAATTTGCAGAACACTACATGTCAGATATGTAACTACGATGGACACATAGAAAAGCAGTGCAGCATGATGAACAAGAACATTAGACCTCCTATAATTTGTCACACATGTGGAAAGGCTGGACACATCTCAAGGTTTTATAGATCCAAAACTCAAAAGTAAGAGGATCCTAAGAAATTGCTATTTGAAAAAGAAGGAGAAGTCAAGTTTGTTCAAGAAAAATAAGATTCAAGAAAAATTTGGGTTGAAGTAAAGAAGTAAAATGATGTCGACAAAGTAGTTGATGCATCCACAGTGGACGCATCCTCTATTTCTGGTTGAATAGACCTTCTTGGTCTTAGGGGGAGCTATTCTAGCTTGGAACCCCTAGGCTGGTGGTATACTCACCTTTGATTATGTGCCTATGAAATTATTTTTATGATCATATTTGGATGAAGTATGCATACATGCATTATCTATAATGCATTCTGAACACATTTTGAGATTCACTATGAAAACTGTGTACGGTTGCAAACATTAAATGTAGTAACTTTTATTAAAAGATGTAAGTCTTTGATCGTCTTCACATTTTCATTCGAGATCACAAAATTTGGAGAGCACAGGATCACTGAGCATCAAAGCACAGAAGCATAATAGATTTGGTGGTTAAGAAGCACAGTTAAGAAGTTTTGAACGGAACCCTAGCAGTCATGTCGTTTCAAAATTTCATGAAACCCTATTTAATCAATTTCCAAGTTAGTATGGCGACTTCAGTTGTATTTGACATTGCAGAGAGGAAGAGATTTGTATTTAAAATGCATCCATTTAAATCCATACTAGATGATGTGGAAGGAGCTTTCTCCAAAACCCCATCAGGAGTTGTTCACATAGAAGACATCCATGCGTACATTTATTGTAAGAAGGAAACAATTGGAGATAATACTATAGCCACTCTCATGGCTTCAATGATGAAACTAGATTATTCATTCAAGGATGAATACAAGCACCTCATAGACAACCCTATCTTTGAGTATTCGAATGCACATGAATTCTATGAACCAGAATGGG
Source organism: Thuja plicata (assembly GCA_018584345.1). NCBI lineage: Eukaryota > Viridiplantae > Streptophyta > Pinopsida > Cupressales > Cupressaceae > Thuja > Thuja plicata. The sequence continues at coordinate 4,422,819 of MU225022.1, read as the reverse complement.
TTAAAATCTTGTTGAGCAGGATTCATGATGATCTCTTCTGGATTGGTGAAATCCCTATCTGTATTTCTACAGACCTAATCCACAACATGATTGGACTTCCTAATACTAGACCAGTTCTTCCTACTGGGAAGGATGTCAAGAAACAGGTTAAGAAATCGTGCCTATCTAGACGTGACAGGCATGGTATGACAGTTGTTCCTATCAAGGAAGAAGACATAAAGCTTCTAATAATGATCCTTGGTTACAATTTCCAGCATGAAAGTAGATTAAACAATGTGTCAGCAACCATAGTTCTAGCATCTATCAGGATGGTGAAGGATAACACACAATTCAATCTATGTGAGATATTGCATGGTCAATTGATAGACAACATTCAAGTTATCAAGCATGACAAGAACAAAACATTCAGGTTTGGGTCTCTGATCATCTACTTGTACTTCCACATTGTTGGTAAGGTTGAAAATCTATACCTAGATAGAAGAAAACCTACAATGTCTCAAATTTCACTAAAATCCACATTAGAGAGTAGTGCAAAGGATGCTATAGAAATGGACATCAAATCTTTCAGGATCAAGATGCTGAAGAGGTTTAGGATACCTGTGAAGATTGTTGAAAAGTATAAGGAAACCATATGTTTCATGGTAGAGATTGACTACACTTGCATGGAGGCAGTTGATCCTAGAACTAAATGGATTCATCCACTTGGGTATGAAATGGAGGAACATGTATTGGAAGGATATGCACAGGTCCTTTTGTCTGCACCCAAAGATCCCAATGAGCCCAGACGGGGCACTTACAGAGAGAAGACTAATGTAGTTGATTCTGTATTATATAGTGCTGATAACAAAATAAAAGCATCTAAGATTACATCTAGCATTCTAAAAGTTCATGGAGTCACTCAAGAAGATCTTGACAAAGCTAAAGAAGCCAAGATAGCCAAAGAACTTAAGAAGACTGGTGAAATCCCAAAGAAGAAGAAAGTAGAGAGCACCTCTACACCGTCTACCACCATTGACCTAGACTCATCTCCACCTTCTATACCAAGAAAGAAGTCTAGAGGAAGGAAGGAAGTGCCCACAAATCACCCATCCTCAAGGAACACACAGAGCAAAGAAAGGAATACTCAAGCTCCTCCTAAGGTAGGATATAGACCTAGTCTAAATGTCTTAAAGAAAATGATTTTAAATGAAGGGAGACTAGACACACTTGCTAAGGTCTATGACAAGTATCAAGAGATTGATAAAACTGAGATACATTCTATGATCATCTCTCACATGATCAAGTTTAAGAAGTCAGTTCTTGAACTCAAGACAGTGATACCTGATAAGTTATG
>MU225022.1:4404594-4421436 GCA_018584345.1 Thuja plicata | reverse complement strand
ATCTGGTGAAGCCTCATCTCAGAACCAAGACAAGAACTCTATAGATTATGAACAAAGAGTATGAACAGATAGGAAAAGAAACTGAAAAGGCATTTGCACAAGTGTTTATGGATAGACACATGTATCCGTCAATGGTTCCTACAACAAAGTTAACTCCAGCTCCTCCCAAATAGGTTATAGAACCAGTGATTCAGAGAGCACCTATGACAAGTCCACAGGTTTTAGCACCCTCAGTGACAATAACTTCTGACACAACAAAAGACTTAGAAGATACTATAATGGTTGATAATATTAAGATATCCATGACAACATCTGACAAAGACATGGACAAATTTGATAAAGCATTTGTAAGAACTGAAGAGATGTGCACTGATGATACATCTATACAACAAGATGAAAGTCCCTCCAATGATCCAATAGACTTGAATTAAGAAAAAGATACTCAAGATAATGAGACACCAATCAAGGAGAAACCAGTAAAGAGTGAATGCATGGATACTAGTCAAAACACTATATTCACTCCATCCACTTTACCCTCTACTTCATTGTTGTCAAGGTTAACTCCTAACTCAGCAAGTCTAGATGCATTGGGAGAAGAGGATTTAATGAAGATCAGTGTGCTAGCCATGGAAAAGGAAAAAGAAAAACAAGTTATGAGGAACCCTCTTTTCTTGGATTCAATTAACATTCTGAATGATTTAGTACTTGCAGATAAGAAAGTAACCAAGATTCAATTAGTTGAAGATGTTGACAGTATTCTAACAAGCTTCAAAGCTCACTTTAAAGATCTAGTAGACTCTGCTACTAGAATTGCAGAAGATAAATATAAAAAGGAGAGATTGAATGAATTGGTAAATAATTTTACTTTAGACTTAAAATCTTTAAAGATTGGGTAATCCATATTGAAAGAACTGGCAGCTAAGGGAAAGAAGGTTATAGCTAACTACATGGACATAGTGAAGTTCACCTCTAAACATATCAAGAAGATATAAGAGGCTGAGATCATGGTGGACACTATCATAAAATCAGTTGAGACATCTGCCCAAGACATGAACATATGTAACAATGTCTATCAAGGTCAGTTGGACAAAATTGAAAAGGCTAAGTTGGAGATCAGCAAGATAAGAGTCAGACAAACTCAATTGAGAAATGCACTTGCGCCCTCTCTAGCAGTTCTAAATGAGAACATCAAATAGATTGATGCCACTATTGTGACATATGATCAAGCTCCCTACATGGATTTGATAAAGATGGAGAAGCTATCATATTCCTTATGTGTTCATCTTCAGATAGTTGATGCAATGAAAGTATTCTGGCAGAAAGAGATCCAATCTCTTCAGATTGTGTACCCTGATGTTTACATGGAGTAAGTATGTAGAAGACTTACAATTTTCACACACCTTTTCCATTAATGTCAAAGGGGGAGTAATATAGAATGTGTATATATGGGGAGCAGTATATGTATATATTCAAAAGATGTTATGATATATAGTTATTTTTTTGTGTTAAGTCATTTTGAGAAACTTGGCCACATTTCTTTGTTTCCATAAATGACAAAGGGGGAGATTGTTGGAAAGTTGACTTCCTAAGGATGCATGAACTATTTTTTTTTGTCATTATGGCAAAAAATTCATACTAAGTTTCTATCAAAGATAACTTAGAAGATAAATGACTAAGTATGGAAACAGGGCAGATAGAGATATACAGCGATCGACACATCAGCGCACGTGCAAGAGATCAAATCAGAGTATGCACATTCAAATATATGTTCTATGTGATGTCTATATACTAAGTCCAGACACACATAGTATGGCATGATAGTATGAAGAAGTTACAAACAGATCAGTACACCAGCAGTCCAAAAGACAGAGCATGGAAGCTGACTAGTGTTTTGATCAGTGTGAATTATTTTTTTATGTAATGGCCAAGCGCCTTTGATTATATGTTTTTAATTATGTAATTAGTATATTTTTAAACACCCTTAATCCTACTTTCTCGAAATCATTGTGTATTATGTTTTAGGGCCGACCATAAGTCTTGTTTTGGGTCGCGTCTATTCGGATATGAAAATATAAGTATGTAATATAAATTTATGTTACAAGTGTCAAATAATATGTATGAGAGAGATATAGAAGATCAGTATGAGATAAATCTCTTCAAGAGAGTAAGAGAATTCACGCATACATGGAACTGATCAGACAGCAGTGTCATCACAACAGTTCACTTTTGATGTAGTGTATATCAACTATTAGAAGGTTGTATCCTTCATTTTATTGGGTAGTGAGCCTAGGTATTGAGCCATATACCTTTAACAAGGTTTTTTAAAAGACTCCTAACAGGGTCAGACCTTTAACCAGGTCATTGTACTTGCATTGTAAAGACTGCTTCTAATAGGGCAAAGGAACTTTAACAGGTTCATTAGACTAGTATAATATTTGTGGGTGCTAATTCCCACCAGGGTTTTCCTCTGATCAAGGTTTCCCCATAATCATATCATGTCTTATTATTTCTTATGTTAAGCTTCATTGAATTTATGTTTGATTTATGTTTAAGTTGGTGAAAATTAATAAATAGGCAAACACTGATTCACCCCCCACCTCTCTCAGTGTTTCTAATAGGTTTGTGAAAGGAAGAAATATTATTGATGCTATCATAACTAGTTGTGAAATTATTCATTCTATGGAGGTAAGAAAGTAGGGTTGTATGATTTTAAAACTTGATATATCAAAGGCTTATGATTAGGTCTCACAAAAATTCCTCTTTGAATTTTTAAAATGAAATAGTTTTAAAGAGAAATTTATTAATATGATAATGGAGTGTATTACTTCAACTAGGTTCTTTGTTTATGTCAATGGCTCCCCTAAGGTATGTTAGGATTAAGGAAGTACACACAAATGAGAGGGGAGTTTTGAATCGGTTGTATCACAAAACTACAAACCTTTAACCAAAGTATAAACTTAATCTCATAAATGAATGATAAACATGAATACAAGATCATAACACAATAATTAACACATAACTATCAATCCACTTGAAGAATAATTCTTTCCCTTGAAAGCATATTTAGTTAAATTGCCCAATTGAGATTCCTTACACATCTCATTAGTAGGATTCAATAGTTTAGGTAGATCTCTGAATACTCTTGTAGTGCTTATCTTCACAATGTTATCAAAGTTTGCATGAAAAAATCTCTTGTGGCATAACCAACTATCATAAATCTTAGCAATCAAGCATCTATTCTCAAAATTGTTCAAATAAAAAACATTACCTTTTTTTTTTTCTTCTTGGGGAAATCTCAATTCCAGATATTCCACTAATCTTTCACATTACATATTTTAATTGTAAGTTGTAACTTTTATCAACTAGTTTTCCAACACTCAAAAGATTATACTTCAAACCTTCAACAAATAAAACATCATCAGTGTTATTATTACCATCAAGATTAATGGAACCTCTACCTCTGATCATATAAGGAGTGTCATCACCAAATATGACAACACCACCATCATACTTTTCCAAATTCACAATTCTTTTTTTGTCTTCTATCATGTGTTGTGAACAAATGCTATCAATAACCTATTCATACTTTTTATCTATATGTAAAATCAAGGTTTTTTCCTCATTCAAGAAACTAGGATTTTTATCTTTAATAGAAAGAAACACAATCTCATCTTCACTCTTTTGGAATTCATCATCAGTTACACCTTCATCAATTGCATAATAATACTTCTTCTTCTGATATTTAGACTTGAATTTATTAGGCTTGTACTTAGATTCTTTACCTGGACATCTTGAAGGAATATGACCAATCTTATTACATGAAAAATATTTCAAAGGTAATTTTCCTTGATACTTACCAGATCCCTTTGGTAGTCTCTTTGCAATTAGGGCTTCAAGATCATCAAGCTTTCTTTCTTCTTCTTCAATTTCTTATTATTCCTTAGAATATCTAGATACCTATTTAGATTAACTTTCTCCAGGGTCATATATTTTCAATATAGATTAAACTTTAGGAAGACTATCAAAAAAAATTCTCATTTAAAAAGAAGATAACTTACCAATCAATGTGTCTCTTGTTATAGTCACCATGGTTCTAATTTCTTCAATAGTAGAATTTTTTTTAATGTAAGTAGGAGGAAAATATATTAGGATCTTGGAGAAAAATTCTTATTCATCCAAGGTTCCACTAGCGCATCTGATTCCACAAAATTGTTTGGTGACATTCTATACATAGGAAGTAATGTTTTTGTCTTTGTTCATCTTCAATGATTCATATTTTACTTTCATACTTTGCAACTTGGATTGCTTCAAAAATGCATCTTCTTCATGTAATGTATGTAATTTTATCAATATCTGATGTGCAGTCTCCAATTCCATAACATTTCTTTATTTTTCATCTGATAAGGTACTCAACAAGGCTTCTTGTTCTCTCACATCATACTCAGATTGTTACTTCTCATCAGGAGTCACAATAGAAAGATCTGCAGGAGGAGTGTAAGAATTATTTTTTATATCCCAATGTTCTTCATTGATGCATATCTATTAGGATTAAGTAACACTGAGAGGGGGTGAATCAATATTACAACACTTTATAATTAAAGTTATCAATATCTTACTTAACTAAATAATCATTGAAATGAAAAGAACATAAATACCAAATACACAACTCATAACACCATGATTTGTTTATGAGGAAACCTTGGCCAAGGGAAAACCATGGTGGGGATGATACCCACAGATATGCACTAAAATTATTGTGTCCATGTTAGGAGACATATCCCTGTTAGGAGTTGAGTATTATACTAGTACATTCCATGTTAAAGGAATACAAAACCCTGTTAGGGGTATTCACTAAGAATGTTGCTTTTACAATCAGAAATATGTCTTTGTTACAATGCCTTATCAGAAATGAACTTATACAATAATATTCTATTCTTAATTGGTTTCTGTTATAGTTAGCATCACATTCTATCATATTACAACATCATAATGCATCCATCTATTCGGTCATTCCACACACACACTTCGCTTCTCAAAATATCTCCATTTATATAATTTATCTCATAATCAGTCAGCTCCCAAATACATCACAAAATGTGATCAACAATTATACAAAACTCAAATACAAATTAGAAAATCATACTTTACCAATTTTAGGGTAATACCCAATCCAAATCCAACTTACCATGTTTGGATTCCACACTTCACTCCCTCAATCATCATGACTGTTCAACTGCTCTGTCTCGCTACTACATTGTCTTTGTATGAATTCAATCATCTGTAACTTTTATCTCAGAGCTCTAAAACTCAAGAGACCTTATCTAAAGGTCTACCTCATCCCAAAATAGCTTCCTCTAAGCTTGCATGACTTCATTCATTACCTGCAGTTCTCACTGCCAAAAGCTGTACTCCTACTCCCAGTAAAGTGCTTCCTAGACTTATTCATTTTACAAAACCTTAACACAAAAACTGTGTTCCTCTCCTAGAAACTATACATAACTATAGTGTTTCCATAAATGACAATCCCTATACACTCCTAAATGAGCCACTTGTCAACAATCTCTCCCTTTGGCATTGATGACGACACTTAGTAAAAAATGAGTAAGTGCCCAATACCAAAAACAATGACTAAGTACTCTACTTCATATCATTTCTTCTATATCTCCTCTACTACTCCAAATTTATCTTTTCTATATTTCCTCTATACATTTTTTATATCTACTTCTACCCCTTTGACATCAATGGCAAAGGTATACAAAAATGTAGTATATAGAAAAATTGCTACAACTGCTTACCAAAAATTTCAAACCATCTTGAGTACATCTTGGAAAGTGCTTTCAAAGATCTTCACTTCTTCAATCTAGGTCTTCACCAAAATTTGACACACATTGATTAGTCCATTCAGCACAAACGATGATGTCTCTGCTTCCTTCAACTCAGTAGGCATGTCTTATGTGAGGGCTTTCACTGCCTTCTCCATGTCAGAAAGGTATATCTCAAGAATTGATAGCTTAGGCATGATCAAACTCTTTAGCACACCAAATCTTCCCATAAATCTCCCTTTCTCTATTTCCAGCACACTTATCTTGTCCTGTAGTCTGGACACTTCATTTTATAGCTCTAAAGAAATGTGTGAGGAGGTCTCACAACTATGTAATAGCTTGTCTAATGTCTTCCTCTCATGTGCAATGATGTCCTCGATGTTTTGAATGTTTCTAAATGGATTTATACAATAATTGTATAACTTCCTTCCCTATGCCACACAAGCCTTCACTTCAATACCAGTATTGCCTAGTATGACTAAGTCCCATGCAATAGACTTGTATACTTATAATTTCTTTGCCAAGTAATTTTTCTCAGTTTTGTCCTTAGTGATCTTCTCCAGAGACTCATAGTGACTATCAAAGTCATCCAATTCCTTGTTTAATTTTTTTGAAGTGTTCTTTCCTAGGAAAGTGAAAGGTATAGGTAGGATTTTTTTGATGGTGTTAACTGCCCCTTCCAATATCCTTGACTTCTTCTCATTTTTTTTCTCTTATATTTCCTTTTCTTTAGAAAATGTGATGTAAGGTAGCTTCATTAGCTCATCTTCATCCATACTTTCCACATATAAAATCAAAATTTTCTCTCCACTTGCCAACAATAAGGTTGAATAAATAAGTGTCATTATTTCTTGTTTCATTTCAGCCTTATTATCAGGTTCCTTTTTATCCTTAGGAATGTTTGGTTATTGTTCACACTCATAGGGCTCTCCCTTAATAGGTTTCTCTACATTATTTTCATAACTTCCATCAGGGTCAGGTATAGTATTAGTATTCCCTTCAAAAGGGTCATTAGTATCCAGCAAGGTGTTGAAAATCATAGGCACACCAACAAAAAATGAACCAGGTTTCTTTACAATACTGACAAACTAACTGTCATCTTCTCAATCCTTAGGTGAATTAATGCTTATTATTGAAGGCTTGGAGGAATCCCCCCTTAGGATATTTTTAGGCTTAGTAGCCTTAGATTTAGGAGGTGAGAACTTCTCAAGTTTAGTTTCCATTAGGATCTTGTCAAACACCTTGTGAGTATCCTTAATTACCTCATCATATTTCCTCCCCACTATATTGTTTAGTTTGGACTTAATTCTCAGTAGGGGTTTTAGTGCATTTAGTATCCTTTCATGATCATCAAATGATATTACTGGTAGCATGTCCTCAATAGATTTTACTCTAATTTTTTCATCTTCTTGTAGTGTGAGTTGTTTTCCTATCTCAATCTTATCATACAATTCCTTACGAATACTTTCAACAATCTCAATCAAGTTATTCTTTAAAACTACCATGTTCTTTATCACAATGTCTTGTATAAGAATTTGATCATTTGAATCATAGCTGTCATAAAAGTTCCCATTTGATTTAACTTTCCTTGGTCTACAATTATTTTCTCAAACATTCTCATGTCAGGTTTCCAGTGGTGTATGTTCACGAGTTCTTCTTCTTCTTCTTCTTCTTCTTCTTCTTCTTCTTCTTCTTAGATGGGGAACTATGTTTGGAGGTCCTCTTTGCAGGGATTTCTACTACCTTCATAGTCTGTGATGTCTCCATAGGTACTTCTTCCATAGTAGGGGTGAACTAGAAGTCTTCTTAGTTTCTAGATGTGGAAGAGCTACAGGGGAAGAGCTCACCACTCCAGATTTTCTTTCATTCATCTTTCTCCTTATTTCCTTCATCATTTCTTTAGTAATACCAACCTTACCTACTAGATTATATACAACATTCTCAATTTTCTTTCTCCTAGTTCTTCTTGTTTGTTCCTCTCTAATCTTAGATGATTTTTACTCATAAGTACCCCATCTTTCCTCTGATGGATCTATCACTAAAGATAACACATTCTCAACTTGCATGGTCAAAACTTCTTTATCAACCTCATAACCCATAGGGTAACACCATTTCATCCTCGGTTCTACTGCTTCAAAACACATACAATCAGTTTCAACCATGAAACACAATGTATCTTTGTACTTATGTACCATCTCTTCTTGTATCATCATTCATAGTTTCATTTCTCTTTGCAAGATTTTGATCCTTGCAAACACTTCTCCATCTACGCATGTGTTTTCTTGTCTTCTGTAAGTATTTGACACTTGTAGACCAGTGGGTTCACCATCTCCCCATGCTCTTGGGTGCATACCAGGAAATTTATGCACAATGTGTATATACATATGTATCAGTAATGATCCAAATCTAAATGACTTGGTCCTATCTCTCTTTATCTACTTCACATTTTCCATGAATTGTTGTGCAAGGACTTCACAAAGATTATACTTGACATTATCTATTACCATCTTATATATCATCCTTATAACACTAGTAGAACTTTGATCAGTTTCTATAATGAATTTTGTACCCTAGTATTGTTGCAACTAGTCTAACATCTTGTTGGAATATGTTGGCCATAGTCATCACATGTTTGTCCCATTAGAGTGGGTTAGGGTTTCCACTAATTTCTCTGTATTCTTCTCTTCTAAAATGATGACTCCAAAGGTATCTAAACTAGTAATGTCATGGATCAACTCACTGCAAATATTTATAGGTTTCTCATCAATCCAAATGAATTGGTCATAAAATTTTCTCAATAGGATCTTGAACCATTCTTCTTCATCAAACTCATGCACTTCTATCATTTTCATTACACTTTTGTTCTCAATATGAGAGAACTCGTCCTTCCATTTTCCATCCTCTTTGATCATGTCTTTCATTTCTTTAAAGATCTCAAAGACTTCCAGAATACTTAATGTGGATATAAGCCCTAATATCCTTGACATGTAGAAATTTGTAGGGCATTTGATAAAATGCTCCTTCAGGGTTGTCTTCAGTTGATTTAAAATGATGTCACTTGAATTTTTATCTATGCCTCTTATTTACATAAAAAATCATAGGAGTATCCATATTCAAAATATTGCAAGTGATATAAATACCTTTTATTCGCTAAATCTGTGAGCTCATGCTTTGACCAAACACAAATGCCTTACCTTCTTTAGTCTTTCTCACTCAAATCACTGATTTATTTAAGTCTACTCTTTGAATAGTGATTAGATAAGTTCTTTTGAATACCCTTATACTTCGTTGTGAAAAAAATGACATACTTCCCAATGAAACTCAACTCTGCAATGATCCATTCGATCATCAATATGGTGATCATAGGATATAGAATGTATAGTTGTGCGATCATAGATAGGTATATCACAGTACCCATACATACTCTCCATAAGCTCGCAAGAGCTTATTCCTCAAGAAAAGGGGTTAGATAGTTTTCTAATGAATCTCTCCAAACCTCCCCCTAAGGCCATGATTGGCCATATATGTAGCAATGTTAGCATCAGGAAAAGAATCAGTAGCATCTACTGACTCTCCCTGAACCTTTTCCTCACTTGATCCCTTCACCTTCCATACCTTATCACTCTTCATATCTCTTGTTTTCCTGCAATGACTCTTAAATTCATCCGTGTAATCTGCAAGACTCTTTCCAACATCACCAACATTCTTATTTAGACCTATAGGCAGAGGTCCACCTCTGTTTTCATTTCCATTGTACCTGCAAAACTTTTCTATGTGTCCTAGATTGTTACATTTGTGGCATGTAGGAGGTTATTTTTTCTGATTAACCTGCAACTTACAATACTTTTCTATGTATCCAAGGTTGTTTCATTTAAAAAATGTTATCTTAGCTTCTGTCTCCTTTATAAATTTGTATCTAGATTGAGAAGGTTTCATGCATTTTTCTTTCTTGTGTCCATATGCCTAACAATTAAAATAATAACCAGTAAAGGGCTTGTAAGGGGATTTACCTCTGCAATGCCTCTTCATATGACCAATTTTTTTATATCCAAAACATCTACCTCTGAAATGTCTGATCTTCTCTCTAGGTTATTCTAGAATAGGCCTTTCTTCATATATTCTTACTTCAAATTTGTCTTCCAGAGTCTTTGAACATTCAACATCATTGAAGCCAACTCTAGTCATGTCTCCTTTAGGTTTATGTCTATCTCTTTTCTCATCAATCTTTTCATTTCTCATATGAATTTTTTCAATATGTTTCTTATCCTCAACAAGTTCTTCTTTTATGATCTGATTGCATTTCTCTAATTCTAGATATTTGTTCTTATAATCATCAATTTCAATCTACATTTGTCCCATCTAAATATTTTCACTCTTGAACGTCTCTTCAATTTTTTTTCTTTCATCATTTTCCTGTTGAATCTCTTTAGCCATCTGTAAGGAAGTAGTTTCATGATCATGCTTTAAAGTATCTTTTTCTTGTTCAATTTGTTTTATCCAATCTGATGAATCATTGTTTGAATCCTCTTTTATCTTATCCATAAGATCTTGCCTTTGATTCCTAGATAGTTCAAGTTGTTCCTTAAGTTTCTTAATTAAACCCTTTTCTCTACTTAATTTGAATTTCAAGTCACCATTTTTTTCTTTAGCTCTGTCAAGGTCTTCTAGTGTTGCTTCAAATTTTTCTTTCAAACTATCTGAACCTATCTTGATCTCCTTTTAGGTGTTAAGCTTTCTCTTGAAGGGCCAAAAGCTATGATACCAATAGTTAGGATTAAGTAATAATAAGAGGGGGGTGAATCAATATTACAACACTATATAATTAAAATTAGCAATTTCCAACTTAACCAAATAATCATTGAAACAAAAAGAACACAAATACCAAATACACAACTCATAACATCATGATTTATTTGCAAGGAAATCCTGGCCAAGGGAAAACCCCGGTGGGGATGATACCCACAAATATGCACTAAAATTATTGTATCCTTGTTAGGAGACTTAGCCCTATTAGGATCTGAGTATAATATTAGTACATTTCCATGTTAAAGGAATATAAAACCATGTTATAGGTACTCACTGAACACACTTCTCTTACAATAAAAATTTGTCTCTATTATAATGCTTATCAGAAATGAACTTATATGAGCATCTGCTATTCTTAAGTAGTTCCAATTATAGCTTGCATCACCTTCTATCAGATTACAACATCACAATGCATCTATCCATTCGGTCATTCCACACACATACACTTCACTTCTCAAAATCTCTCCATATATATACTTTATCTCATACTCATCCAGCGCCCAAATACATCACAAAACATGTTAAAAAATTATACAAAACTTGAATACAAAGTTGGCGACCATACATTACCAAATTTAGGGTAATACCCAATCCAAATCCAACTTAGCATGTGTGGATTCCACATTTCACTCCCTCAATCATCACGACTATTCAACTACTCTGTCTCATTGCTACACTATCTTCGCATGACTTCAATCATCTTTAACTTTTATCTCAGAGCTCGAAAACTTAGGAAAACTTAAATGAAGGTCTACCTCATCCCAAAATTTCTTCCTCTAAGCTCTCATTACTTTATTTATTACATGTAGTTCTCACTGCCAAAAACTATACTCCTGCTCCCAGTAAACTACTTCGGCCTAGACAGTCATTTTCCAAAACCTTAACACCAAAACTGTGTTCCTCTCCAAGTGACTATACATAATTGTAGTGTTTCCATAAATGAAAATCCCTATACACTATTGAATGAGCCACTTTCCAACAATCTCAAGTGTGTAATAATAGAACCCTTCCTTGTAGCATAATTAGTACTATCAAATCTCATACTTTTCTTCTTTTAGGATGTCATATTGGAACTCCTCAAGTGATCAGGTTTCTAAGAGAGGACACTAACTCTGATACTAATTGTTATAATTAAGGAATCACACACAACTGAGAGTAGGGGGTGAATAATATGTGTCAAAAAAATCTAAATGTTTAACCAAATTATAAACTTAATCTCATATATGAATGCAAGATCATAACACAGTAATCAACACATTACAGCAAGATTTTTAATGTGGAAATGTAGTTAAGGAAAAAACCATGATGGGGATCAAACCCACAAGATGAATGTACTATGTTAGAAACACTATACCCTGTTAGGAGTATTACAAAGAGGAATGCACATGCATTTAGGTACACTGCCTAGACCTCACTTCTCAAATACAACATGGGATACTAATCAAAGTAAGTCTCAATGTCTTATAGAAATCTCTGACTACTAATCATAGTGGAGAAACAGTCCATAACTAACTGAATGATAGCATCTTAGATATATGCCAATACAATTCCAATGAAGTGCATCAAATATATGCCTTAACTATAGATTCCACTCATACATCTTCTCTCATCTACACACACACCTACGCAATCACAAATAATTACATCTTTATATATATTACATCAACTTTATCTCAACTAGTACTTCCAAGGACCTAATAAGGAAATATTAATTCATTAGAGCATAATACATAATGAAATTCATTGAATGTGGGCTAAGACATAACAATGATCAATAAAAATATCCTCAAACATGCTTCAGATCCATAAATCATGCCACGATCCTTCATAATACACGATGCCACCATGTTGGCCAAGAATAATAAGAAGAAGAACATGCCACATAAAAATCATCAAATTCAATCACATAATCCAACCCGAACCAGAAACATGAGTATGACAATCTAGAAACATTAGGAAGAAACATGTAATGCGATGACATCAATAGGAACAATTCTATCTTATAATTCATGGTTATCTTCTTCATTGTTCATTAGGAACACTAAACAACCTCTTCCATTAAATAAAAATAACTTTCCAACATCCAAATCATGAACCACTCGAGATTAGGACACACATTAATGTTAGCAACCAAGAATATTTTATAATCAATCCATACTGATCCAAGAACTGAAACACTGTCACTATATGAACAACCAAAATGCCATTCACTGATAAATCCTTCATAGATCATTCAACTCAAAATTCTATAAGTTCACATAGATCAAATATAGACATAAATAAAACCATCTTCACCTTCACAACATCTTATATTCAATATAGTAGTCATACCAAAGTAATCTTCTCACTGAACATCTCAGGAACACTATTAACAACAGTAGGAATTCGTTGATATCAATAAAAAAATATTAATGTCAGCACATATATGCACAATATTCAACAATATCTCAAAAAGGTATTTTTCTATACTAGACAAGGATTGAGACAAGGTGACCCCCTTTCTCTCTACCTCTTCATAATTTTTTCTGAAGTGTTGGGATTAAATATTCAATACAATAGAGAAACTAAGATATTGAAATGTATCAAACTGACTTCCTAGCTCCAACGTTACTCACATAAAGGATTTTTGGATGATACAATATTTTTTGGTGAAGCTTATATTTCATAAGTGAAGAAATGGAAAAAAAATTTGGACAATTATGCTAAGGTGTCAAGATAAAAAATTAACTTCGAAAAGAGAAAGGTGTATTTGTATAATGTGGAGAGTGGGCTTCAAGAGAATATTGTTAAAATTATGGGTTGTAATTTTCCTTCCCCTCCTGACTCCTATTTGGGTTTTCCCTTATCAACTAAGTTCCCTTCCCCAACTTATTGGAATAATCTGATTGAAATATTCTAGAGGAAACTTGTAGGGTGGAAAGGAAATATTCTACATCAAGCAAGAAAGATCCAACTTATCAAGGCTTTCCTTTAGAACATTCCTATTTATTTACTTTCTTTATTTAAAATCACTAGATTAGTTGCTGATAACAAAGAGAAAATTCAAACAAAATTCCATTGGATTGACACTGAGGATAAACGATATTGGCTTTGGTTAAATGGGAAAAAATTGCACCCCTAAAAGAAATGGTGGGTTAGGTATAAGAAAAGTTAGATTGTTTAATAATGCCCTTATTGTAAAATTTGGTTGGCTATTGATACAAAATGAAAAGGACAGGGTTGAAATTATAAAAGATAAATATCTTCATAATAGACCTACTGAGTCCTTTATGTATGATTATCAGATCCCTTCTAGGTCTCCTTTCTGGAAAAATGTTAAAAAAGATAATAATATCATCCAAAAGGGAAGCGGGAAAATTATAGGGGATGGAAAAGATTCTAGATTGTGGGAAGATGTATGGGATAAGGGTAGACCCTTGACTTCTATCAACACTTTCAAAGATATTATAAATATCCTCACTAGAAAGAATGGAGGCACTATAAGTAATTAACTATCCTGGTGGAATAACAAAGTTTAATAAAAAGATTTTAAAGAATGAATTCAAAATGTTGGAGTAATGTCTCTACAAGATAGTAGACATATATAAAAGGAGATTAATAACTTCCATCCCCTTCTTCCTAACTTCTCCTTATTTTCTCCTTTCAACAGAGATTCAAATGGATTTGGAGTTAAAACAACTCAAGGACATTCTTTATTAAATTAACATATTGGGATATGGATACCTATGATGATAGTAAAAAATTGTGGAAAGATATTTTTATCCCTCATCTCATCCTAAAAGTTAACACTTTTAGGTGGATCTTAGCTAATAGAAATTTGTTGACTATAAAAAAATTGAATAAGAGAGGTTTCTCTATGGTTTACAGGTGCACTTTATGCCTCTTGAATAGTGAGAATATTGATCATATATTCCTTCATTTCTCCTATGCTTTTGAGTATGGCAATAGATTCTCTCTCTGCTTCAAATGTCCTAGTATACCCCGATGTCCATGAATTTTCTAATGTATCAATGGAATTATTGTCCTTTCAACCATCATATTATTAGAAACATATGGATGCAAATTCCCTCAATGTTAACCTTGAATATTTGGAGAGAATGCAACAATAGGGTTTTCAATGACCAATCAAGGTCTAGTTTTGTACTTTTTCATAGTAAAAACCAACAAATCAAGGAGATCCTTAATGCACCCTATTTTGGAAAATGGAAGGTTATCCCTAACATGAAAGAAACCATAATAAAATAGGTTTGGGGAATATCTCAAAATCTCTTTTTAATATTAATTGGACAAGTATTTTGAGAAGAAAGACCACTAGTTAGCTAGATTTTGTTGGAGATTTGATTCTGTGTAGTTGATTAATTGTATGTTTGTCACTGATGACAACATATAATACACAACAATGATTATGTATGTACTTATCAGAATGATGACATGAAGACTTGTGTGGTTAGATACATGTTGTAGACATGTTTATTATGTTATTTTCATACACACAGATCCAGATATGATGTTTCAGTCAAGTTGTGTAATTTTGTTATTGGCAGTTATAGTTCTGGAAGAGTATCTGTTCAGAGCCAACGTATGTAACATGTTTCTTGAGTTGCGCCTATCTTCTAGATATGCGTGTGTATATTCATGATTATTTATGAGTTGATGATAGTTATCTAAAGGTGCCAAATGTGTTTCAAGAAGATTGCAAAGTTAGAGTTAATTTGGTGAAGCCGACTTAGTGAAGCGACGTGTTTATTCAGTTTATACTTGCACAATTGTAATTATGATTGTGTGCTTAGTAGAGCTGACAAGGATGTTATGAAGAGTTGTCTTATAGGTCCCATGATCTCATACTTTGAGGAAGATACTTATAGCAACTCATTTGTGATATGCTAAGTGTGAATGATATGGAAAAAGACAAAAGATGTATAGAGCGGAATATCAGATGTAATTCATTCATCAAGATTCTATGTGAAGAAGAAGTGAAAGATTATAATACAATGGAACTGATCAAGACAACAGGTCTACTCTATAGTTCATCATCAGATATAGTGCATATCTATTATACAGAAGGTTGTATCCTTCACCATTACGCAGTGAGCTTTTGGACTGTGAGTCCACCACCCCTAACAAGGTTATTTGTAAAAGACTCCTAATAGGTTCCAACCCTTAACCAGGTCACTATACTTATTGCATTGTAAAGTACAACTCCTAATAGGGTTGAAATATCTTCTAACAGGGATTACTATAAACAAGTATAGTTCATTGTGGGTGCTAATTCTCACTGGGGTTTTTACCATTTAGTTTCCCCGTAATCAAATTGTGTGTTGTGTACTTTGTTATCTGATTAAGCATTTACTTTGTTGTATTCTGAAGTTAAGGAAGTAAAAATAATTAAAGTTACTAATAATTGATTCACCCCCCCCCTCTCATTTTTCCTTTGGGATATTCTAACAATTGGTATCAGAGCCAAGTGCCTTGGAGAAGAAGCCTAATAGCTTAAGGTAGATCAGATGTCTTACTTTTGAAAAGAGAGCCCTAAGTTCGATGGAGAAAATTATCTGGATTGGAAAAACAAAATGATAACACATCTAGAGTGTGTTGGATTTGAGATATTTTAAATTTATACACAATAATTTGTAATTCCATCTCTGAAAGACCTTGCAAAAGATGATGCTACTAGTAGACAAAATGAGACATTTACAATAATGCAATTTCTAAAGAAGCCCTAATCAGCGCCTTATCCGACAGTGAATTTTCTGAGATCAAAAAAATTGTCAGAGCATACACCATATGGAAGTATTTAGAAGATATGTTTGAAGGAGATATTCAAGCAAATAATGCACGCAGGAAGACATGGAAAAAGAAATACAACAGTCTTGAGATGTTACCTGAAGAGAACATTAGAGCTTACAATCAAAGGATAAATGAAGCAGTCTCTAGAATCATAAACAATGGTGGAGAAATACCAGAAGAAGATATAATGGACAAGTTGCTAACTACTTTAACATCAGACTATGAAAACAAGATAAGTATTCTAGAGGAAACCATGAAATTCTCACAAGACTTCAAGAGAGAGACTTTGATCAGCAAAAACTCTACATTTGAGATATCAAGATTGAAGACTGAACCTAAAAGTGAAACAACTTTCAAAGCCTTAGTCCATGGTAAGAAATCCTTACACATCTCTAGTCATAATGAGAAAGAAGAAGTTGATGAAGAA
>MU225022.1:4379897-4393652 GCA_018584345.1 Thuja plicata | reverse complement strand
TCCTTGGCAATAATATCTTCAACATTCTGAATGTGTCTGATAGGATTCATGCTGTAACCAAATAACTTTCTCCCATGTGTAATGCAGTTCTTTGCATTTATCAGACAAGTTTTCACAACTCCTAAGTCCCATGAGATGGACTTCCATACCTTTATCAACTTATTCTCTTCATATGTTTTCTCTACTTTCTCCTCTACAGTCTTCAGCAAATTTTGAAAATGGCCATCAAACTCATCAAGTGTGACTTCAAGTTCTCAATATCATCTTTGTTCTCGAATACTAAGGGTACTGGAAGTAATTTATTCATAGTATCAATAGCTCTTGAAATCACCTTTGTTTTCTTATCTCCTTTCTATACTGATTTCTCCTTTGCTTTGTTCAGTGCGGTGAATGCCATTTTCACCAGTTCATCTTCATCCATGTTATCGACATTTACATTACTACTTGCCAACAATAAGCTAGATGGTAAAGTTACCTCTTCCTTCTCATCTTATTTTTGTTCAGTCTTCTATCCTTCATCCTCTTTCTTCCCATCTTCCTTATTCTCCTCTTCCTTCTTAGGTTCATCAACAATAGAAGTTTCCATGGTTCCTGCAAAAGGGTCCTTCTCATCTTTTGAGGGGTCTAGTGTTACTCCCACACCAAAAACATAGAAATCTACAGTAGTGTCTTCTTTACTCTCTTCATCATTAGTGTCTGTGTCCTTTGTGTTGTCATCCATTCCTAGTTGTGTAGGTAAATCTGTCTTAGGAGGTTGGGGCTTGACAAAATTAGTTCTCAACAGTATCTTCTCAAGTGCCTTCTGAGTTTCCTCTGTCACTTCATCATATTTCCTCGCCATTATCTTTAGTAATCTTGTCTTTGTCCTCAACAGGGGTTTCAATTCTTTGACTATAGTATCTCTCTCTTGTATAGATAACATAGGTAGCATGTCATCAATCTCTTTGTTTCTAATCTGATCATCTTCAACATGTGCCATAGGTTTTCTGCTTTCCAATTTTGTATACAAATCTTAGGGTATACTTCTTTCAACTTCCAAAAGTGTCTTCTTGAAACTAAGCATGTGTTCTATTACAATATCTTCAATTTTTAGTTTATCTGCTTCTTCATATCTGTCATAATATTTATCAATTGAAACCAATTTTCCTTGTTCAATTAATCTTTTCTCCAGCATTTTAATGTTAGGTTTCCATGCTTTATTCTTCTCAGTTTTCTTCTCTTCTTCCTCAGTTGTGCTCTGCTCTTTTGTCTGCATACTAGATCTTGTTACTCTAGGAGTAACTTCCTTTTCTTGTTCTGCCTGCTTCTATGGTGGAGGTGTGTTATCAACCATAATTACTTTAGGGGTGGAAGGGGAATTAGTGCTTCCACTAGCTACTCCAAGGGATCTATCTGCCATCTTCTTCTTTATATCTTTCAGTTCTTCCTCAGATAGACCAGCCTTTACTTCATAATCATGAATAAGATTAGCAATATTTCTCTTCCTCTATCCTCTATACTGTTCTTCTCTTACCTTCTCTGACTTCTCCTCATATGTTCCCCATCTCTCTTTTGATGTATCAACTTTTGATGCATGAATATGTTCTACTTGCATGGTGAGTACTTCAAAACTCACTTCAAACTATCTGGTCGGCTGCTGAATCTCACGATCAAAATATACAAGTCAGCTGATGATGCGCTCTTAGATATATGATCCATAATGTTGGCTCAACATATTCCCAAGCTCACATGAGCTCACTACATGATTTGTGGGGTAGGATAGATTCTGATGTGTTGCATTTAATGCTCCCCTAAGACCATGATCATCCAATTATGTCGATTCTATCTTGCTAACTTCAGGCAAAGATCCAGTAGCATCTACTGACTCTCCCTGAACTGATATATCACTAGTTTCTTTAATCTTCCATATCTTGCCACTATTTTTGTCTTCTACTTTCTTAAGACAATTTTCAAAATCATTCTTCACATCTGCAATACTCTTGCCAGTATTATTTCCATTCTTCTGTGAATTCATAGGGGGTGGTGTTCTTCTGTTTTCTACTCCATTATACCTGCAAAAATTTGCTATATATCCTAGATTATTGCATTTGTAACATATAGGAGGTCTTCTTTCTTGATTAAATTTTAATTTATAGTACTTCTCAATGTGCCCAATGTTGTTACATTTGTAGCATGTAGGTTTCATTGTAGGTTCTCTTCCATTGTCTTGTCTATATCCAGATTGATTGGGTCTTCTAAATCTAGTCTTCTTGTGCCCATATCCATTATAGTTAAAATAATAACCAGAAAAAGTTCTAAAAGGGGCATTACCTCTGCAATCTCTCTTCATGTGTCCAAATCTGTTGCAACCAAAGCATCTGCCTCTAAAGGGTCTGATCTACTCTTTAGGTTCTTCAATAGATGGTTTCTTAGCATCAATCTTCTTTATTGATTTCTCTTCCTGATTCTTTGAACATTCAGCTTCATTGAAGCCAATACCAGTCATGTCACCTTTAGGTTTATGCTTGTCTAACTATTCATCAATCAAGTCACTACTGGTGTGAAGTTTCTCAATATGTTTCTTTGCTTCAGCTAGTTCACCTTTCACAATCTGATTGTATTTCTCCAGTTCCAAGTATTTTTTCTTGTAGCTATCAGCTTCATCTTTCATTTGATTCAATGCATTGTTCAAGGTTTCTTTAGCTTTCTTCTTAGCATCCTCCTGTATCTGTATTTCTTTAGCCATATTCTTGTTCTCAAGCTTCAGAGTCTCAATCTCTTCTTTTAGTTGCTTCACCTGATCTGAATTGTCCTCATTTGAATATTCTTTTATCTGAACCACGAGATCTTCTCTCTAATTTTTGGAAAGTTCAAGCTGTTCTTTTAGTTTCTTTATGAATTTATTAGCTCTTTAGAGGTTAAACTTCAATTCTCCATTTACTACTTTAGCATTGTCAAGATCTTCAAGTGCAGCTTCAAATTTCTCCTGCAAACCATTCAAATCCATTCTGATCTCCCTCAAGCTGTTAGGATTTCTCTCCAAGGGCCAAAAGCTTTGATACCAATTGTTAGGATTGGATAATAATAAGAGGGGTGGTGAATCAGTATTATAATAGTTATTTAAATTATTCAACCACTTAAACATTAACCATACAATTGTAGTAAAGGAAAGAACATAAAAAAATAACACAGAACTCATGACACCATGATTTGTTTACAAGGAAACCCTGGCCAAGGGAAAACCCCGGTGGGGATGATACCCACAAGCATGCACTAAATTATAATATCCCTGTTAGGAGACCTAGCCCTGTTAGGAGCTGAATATTACATAGTACATTTCCTTGTTAAAGGAATAACAACCTTGTTAAAGGAATAACAACCTTGTTAAAGGTTCACAACACCCTATTAAGGGCCAATGAGCTTACAGCTATTACAATGTAATTATGTTACAAAAGGTTCTCAGTGATGAACAAAAACAAGCATCACAAATGCTTTGATAGTTCCTTTATAGCTCTGTCATTCTCTACTCTGCTATTCGCATGTCTACTCTGCATATCCTTCCCTTTCTCACAACTCCCAATCTTTACCAAAAATATCTTACATATATATCCTTTTAACTTTACAAAGTCGGCTCTCAGAATAAATATTACAAACATCAAGTCAAGTCGTCCTTGATTATATAATACAATTAATATAGTAAACATTAAATGTATAGCTGGCACTCTTGCATAGTCAAATTGTAGACTATCAACAACAAAAATATGTCTTCGATTTCCAGGGGTCCAAGTCTTGCTCCTTTATTCTTCGCTGATGTCCAACTGCTCTGTATCACTGTTCTCTGTTGTCTGTCAGTCTTCAAATCCTCATAACGCATCATAAACTTAACCAAATCAAAATCGATCTTAGGTGTATGTCAGACATACTCCATACTATCTTTCACTAAGCTCGCATGCCTTAATTCATTGATATCTGTCTTTGACATCCAAAACAATATTGTATCTCTATTTCTCTACTTAGTCAATTTTGGACATACCAAAACTTAACTTCAAAACAATCGATCTTAAACCTAGATGTGTTGCCATAAATGACAACCAAAAAGTGAATCATATTACCCAATTTGATCACTTGCCAACATAAGTATGTTACCAAGCACTCCAGAGCTGACATTTCATTTGAATTTAGATATATTGTATCTAGACAATGAGCAAGAAGCGTTGCAAATATTTCAAGATAAAATTTAGGTGAGTCATTGGGACTCCAAGCACATGATTGGTTATGATCACGAAGAAGATCGACCAATGAATTTTTAGAAGGTATACACCATTGGAGATGTAACCTAAGTTTAACCACTTAATCTCCACCATTCATTCTTGATGCCTTGGATCTAGTTAACCACCTAAAGATTGTATAAGAGATTAGTTTTGAACATTGAGCAAAGAGTTGAAGAAGTTGACATTGTTGTTGAAGTTGTTGCTGATGTTGCTAAAGCTGAAGAGTTGATGAAGATGTTGAAAAGTGAAGCAGAGGAGAGGTATGCATAATGAAGAAGAGCTTATGATACTAAGCTACCAAGTGCATAACAAGGTAATAGAGCTATAGAGCATAATACGTGTGGATAGCATTTGATTGATGCATCTCTATCAGACATTTTGTAGTGATTTTTGTTATAATTAGAGAAGTACAAATCCCTCTTGTGGGTAGGCCCTAACATGCCTTATATTTTATAAATCCTTTAACCAGGTACATCTCTTAGATTAGAGATTGTAAAATCCTTTAATAAGGTAGACTAAATAAGTATTTTGTACTCTTAACTGAGTATATTACTCCTATCAGGGTAAGTTATCAGAAGTAGCTAATATTGTCGCTCTAACTGTGCAACCTTTTTACTACAGTAGTGAAGGATTGTGGGTGTCATCCCCACCACAGTTTTTCCTCTAACAAAGGATTTCTGTGTGACCAAAATATTTGTGTTATGTGTTGCAGATTTCATGATGTAAGTTATTTACTTTATGTTCATTTTATGCGTTGTATTCAACTCGGTAATTGATCAGTGTGTATGGTTAAAATTTTTAAGGGTACTAATTCACCCCTCCCCTCTAAGTACAACTTTCCTAAGTTATTGCCACAATCCCAATAACTAGCACAACTTTACTTAGATCAATCAAAGGAGCAATAGAAGCACGAGAAATTATAGACATCCAATGTCTTTCATATTTGAACAGATTTTCCTTAACTACATTGGTATTAGGCAATATTTTCCTTATAAAATATGCAAAGGAAACCTTTTAACTAGAGCTAAAGGAATCATGGAAAGCAGAGGTCCTGACACCCAACATCTCAGGAGATGAAGATTCACCCCTACAACAAGAGCTACAACCAAAGAGGGGCCTAGAACCAAAGCACCTGACTTAGAAACGTCCATACATAGAGCCCCAACCAAAACTACCACAATATCTATGTTATTCTAAGAAGAATTACCACTAAGGGAAGCAAGATCCGACACCAAATCCAATGGGGAATAATTTTCTACAAATGAAAAAGTAGCAAGAAGTGGCAGGAAAGAGGAATTTGAAAATAGTAATGAGAAGAGCACACAAGAGACATCTCTAAAGAAAGCACAATGTATTAACAACGGTTGTAGATGTTACTAAAAGAGTTTGGAAGTTTTAAAAATACCTATGGAAAGAGCCTAACAGTTGTGTAGTGCATGCATTGCAACAATGGCTATAATTTTATTTTAAAAAACTCTAGAATCAACATTCTAACTTAAGAAAATAGCTATGTAAGTATATGCAAATACTCGAAATTATTTGCAAGAAGTAATAAAAGATCATTTGTGAATCCATTTAAGTGACTCTAAATAACTTGAGGTTCACAACTAGAGAGAAGGAATTGAGGGATTGGTTGAGGTGGTTACATTCAACATTTAATTAAATTCAAGATCAAGACAAAACTAGATGTGCAATAGCCAAAACTAAAATTTTCATGCATTTATAAAAATAATAAAGTCGCCTTGGGAAAGCTTCGGAAACCTAATTGAATCGCCTAGATGACTCGAGGTCAAATATACTACATCACTACTTAAGGAATGGACATGTTGCTTTTAAGAAGTATTGATGCATTAAGAAATGTTGAAGGTTAGGCAAGATAAGACAAGAGAAAGAGAGGATTGTAGAGATTGAATAGACACTTCAATCATAGTTAGAAAAACCTAGGAAGTTTTATTCAGACAATATATAAATCATGAATTTAACAATAAAATTACTGTTTTTGAAAAAACTTGAAAAACCTTAATGAATTTTTTAAATTACTTATGAAGTCAAACAAACAATACCACATCACTCAATCAACAATAAGATCACAATCAATATCATACCAAAATAAATAACTACATTATTCTCTCTCAATTATTAAATAACTCTTTTCATTAAATGAATACATAATATTCTTCGTAGCTCAAATGGGTATTTGATGTATATGAGAAGATAAGGAATGCATCATAACAATTTCTAGTGATTCAGCACATCCGTCATACTCTATGTAACCCATGGTTGTAAGCAACCGGGTCTCTCTTGTTGTTGACAGCTTGTGCATGGCAGCGACTGAATCAACCATTTCATCAACTTCTCATCTTTAAAAATGAAGATGGTGAATGAAGTCAAATTATTATCAATATCATGAATTAAATACAGTGAGTCGACCACAGAATTAGACTGTTATCCTTGTCCTGTTGCATTTTATCCGCTGTATTATTTCATTCTCTCATTGACAAATTCTTAGCGGAATCAAAGAATTTATATACCACTATTATACTCTATGGAGTTTAAGGAAAGTAGGGACTCAAACAATCAAACACCTCAAAAAAACAGTTGATTTTAGCATGCTATTTAGGCAGTTACAGAACTTTACATAAAAAAATTTAAAAAAAAATTATTTTCTTTATGCAACAAATTAACTTGAGTTTAATTAATATGCTGTTAATACTTTTCTAGAAGTGTTGTTTATGTATCTCGGGCCAACACTTTCTTGATACTGCTTTTATCAAAAAAAAATTAACTTGAGTTGATGTAAAGGGGAAATAATCTTTCCATACTCTTAATCTAGGCTAATCTAAGAGAATACGGAATAATGCAAATTAGTTTAGACTAGTAAGCAATTGATGGTTGTGGGTATTCACAATTTATTAATTAGTGTTAAATATGGAAATTTAAAGTGAATAGATAGAGATACTTTGTGATTGAAAAAGATTTTAGAATTTTGATTGTCTTTGGTTGGGAAATGATAGATTTATGTTTGTCTAGTGCTTTGGATTCTATGTAAGAGAGGCTTCCTATTAAAGCTCATGTCTCTGGGTCTAAGATCTTTTCAGCATTCATAGATCTGTTAGCTCTATGATCCTTTTTCGTTCACCAACTTTGTTTGTATCTACATTCTACTATCTAGTTATTAATGAATTGCTAGAGATTAAGTTATCTTAGAACAATCCCTAAAGAGGATGATATGGTTATGTCAACGAATGAAAATAATTAGCTTGAGTCATGCAAATGCTCAGATTATATTGAATATCCAAACATGTCTTCTTTATCTCTTTTGAGGATTATTGAGTCACTAGGAAATAAAATCTCCTAGGTCAATCCCCATAATAGATGACATCATGGTCATGACAATTATTGAAAATAATTTAAGCTTGAGTCATGCAAATGCTCCTACACTAAATATCTAAATAAATGTTTTCTTTTTATCATGCAATAATTCAAAAATCTTCCAATAATTGCTCCTTGGTTTGAGATATGATATAAACTAAAATGTAATTGAATGTCTATAAACATCTAGGTACATAATAACTAGAAAAATAGGGGCAAGGTAGCCAAATATGAATTTAAATCTTAACAATTTGAGGGTCAAATTTGTGATATATAATTTATCTTGAACTTGTAGAAATTATTACAGATGATGGAATAGTAAATTCTATTGAAGGAATAACCATTGATACTTGTTGAATAAATGTAGTCTATATAGTAAAGCTTTGAAAGTTTCACAAGGAAATAGAAAATGTGTGGATATCATTGTGTGAGAATTGGATAAGGATGGAAGAATTAGCCTAACATCACACAAAATTGTGTAATTTTTCAACATGTAATTGCATTGAAACATTCTCTAAAAATGGACACAAAACTAAATGGAAATTGACATGGCTTTGTCAATTTTATCAGTACATTTTTCTTCCACTTTAACATTCATGTGAATACTTAAATGATTATTTATTGCAAACTATTTATGACTCACAAACTTGCAAGATAAATATTCAAATATAGAAATATATCCCATAGCTATATAAATTTACGGACCTTGATGAATGACATCAAATAAGCCCAAATTTTAATATGTACGCTCTATGGGAACTAACAAAATAGAGAAATGGTTTGTGATGGCTGATGCTTTCCCTGCACAGGCTATGGTCCCCCCATACATCCTTGAGATTTAGAAGCTTATGGAAAGTATTAGGATCCCTATCTCTCAGGTTGAGGATAAGGCTATTTGGTGTCATAATAAGTTTGGGGAAATATCAGTGAAATCTGTGTTCTTAACTAACTTAAAAACTGTGGCTGATGAAAAGAATTGGAGTAAGGTTTGGATTCCTCAACTGATCCCTAAAATCAACTTCTTGTGGTGGACTGTTCTTCATGGAAAAATTCTTACGCTGGACAACCTCTAGAAGCGAGGAATTTTGTTGGTTAACAAATGCGTTATGTATAAAGACAATTTGGAGTATATTATTCACCTCCTTATCCACTGCCCCTATGCGGCGCTGGTTTGGTCTAAAATGATGAGCAGTATGCAGCTGGATTGGGTTTTTATGGAGAATATGGACTAGTTTGTTTGTAACTAGGATTACCCCTTGAAGCACCCGCTTATTAAGCTCCTTTGGAGATTGTTACCCCCGCATGTTTGTTGGAGCCTATGGAAGGAAAGGAATAATCAGATTTTTAGAGGGGAGGAAAAGGATGCTAAAGTAACGGCTAGAATGGCTATGAATCTGCTGATGGAGAATATTAATATGTGTCGCTCGACTACCCCCCAATTCCCCCCTAAGGAGTTAGATTGTAAGTTGGCTAAGGCTTGGCAGCTTCCCCCCTCCTTCCAGGATTTTGATTACTCCAAGGCGATTGGGAGGAGAAATACCAAGTGGTCCCCCCCAGAGGAAAATTATGTCAAACTCAATTTTGAGAGCGTGACCTCCCTCGGTAATGCGACTGGTGGAAACATTATCAGAGATCACCAAGGTCAGATGATTTTTGCCTATGCTCTTAATCTTGGGACGGGCTCTAATAATGTGGCAGAAATCTTTGCCCTTTTCTTGGGCCTAAGGGTGGCAGTTTCTTTAGGGATCAAAAAACTGATTATCAAGGGAGACTCAACAATTGTGATAGAAATGGTAAGGAAACTTTAGAGCTAGCTGGAAAATGTACAATCTGTTGCAGGACATCTGGTCGCTTCTCCCTAGGTTTGAGGATTTTAAATTACAACACATTTACAGAGAGGGAAATTCTATTGTTGACGCCCTGGCGGCTTCAGGTATGGGCTTGCAGGGTATTCGATGCTAGAAGAATTTGAATTCCTTAACCAAGAAAACTGTGTTGCTTGTGGAAAAAGAAAGCAAGTTAATTAATGAAGAACGTGAATGAGGCTGATTGGACTGGTGAGGCGGCTTGCAGTTTTACGAGGAGAAGAACTTATTCAAAATTCAAAATCACTATGGGTAAGGAAATCAATTGCAATATTATTATGAAAAGATGGGATCTTTTTGCCTATTTGGGAAAAAATACGGGCAATCTCAAATATTGTGCTGACGTGGGGATTGGCACGAGCCTTGCTAACCCTGATAAGATAGCTGGGCTTAATTGTCATTTTAAACCAAGGATCCGCATTCATTTCCCTACACGCGAGGGACTTGCTTTCATTTTGGCCACCCATGTGACTTGTACCTTCTTGGCTAATTTCTTCAAGGCGTCAGATTTTCTCTGGTTTTCTATCATTCACTTCGCTGACTATCTGTGTTGGGCTCTCTATGTTTTTTTTCTGGGTTCCGGTGAAGGTTGTTTGATGTGGTGGTAGAACAGGTGGGATGTCTTTGGAGACTCCTATGGAGGAGCTTTCAAAGCATAGTTTGGATATGGGTGGAGATATGGTCTGCGTGGAGCCCTCAAAAATTGAGGATGCTTTCCTCAAAAACCCTTGCACTGTTACTTACTTGAAGGAGGGTGGGTTCTATCCCTACATGGAAGCCATGGAGGGCAGCGATGAGCTCATCTCGATGTAGCTGGTGAATTCCTGGACTGACCGCAAGGTGACTATCAATGGAACAACCTTTAAAATAAATGAGGAGGTAATTGCCCAAGCTACAAGGCTATCCAATGATGGAAGGAAATGGAAGAAGGTCACGAAGAATAGAGATAACACTAGTATGAATAAATTCTTCAAAAAGATAGAGGAGCCGGTCCACATTCATGGGGGTTTCAAACGTGAGGTGTTGCCCGATCCTTGGAATGAGGTATGTCTCATTCTGATGAAGTACATTACTTTGGAGGGTTGGTTTGGCACTTGCTACAATTACCATTTCCCTCTACTTAGTCACTTCTGCTACAATGATGTCATTTCCTTCCCCTTCTACCTACTGCACTCTCTCAAGACCTCGGTTTTTGATGTTAGAGAAAAAAGAAAGGCAAGGAAGAATTATTGTATTCTCTACTAGGGCCTGATTTTACGCCTCTACAACTTTCACCTCGCGTTATGCCCACCCAAAATTATCACCATGCCAGATATTAATTCTCCCTTTGAGAATGCTCCCCATGAGTTAATGGGTTCTCAGTCTAACCCCACTTCTTCTTCCAAAACCCCTGTGTGCAAAAAGGCCAAGATTGGTAAATAGGGCCCGGCTGGTGGTGCCCAAATCAATATTGATTTGGAGGAGGAAGATGATAACGACAGCAGGCGAAGGTCCCACAGAATCGCCTCTAATACTAGGTACAAACAGAAAGCTATGAGGAAGTGATACCTTGAAGAAGATGAGGAGGATGATGACTTGGAGGATGTGGAGGAAAAGAAAAAGGAAAATAGTGGGGAGAGTAAGAAAAAGAAAAAAATTATGAAGGAAAGTAGCCATGACAAAAATATCAAGATCTCCGAGTCTCTGGAGGGGTCCGAGAAGAGCCATGACTCTTCCCAGATTTCTACTAGCTTCAAATTACCCACCATTGACCTTTCCAATAAAAATCTTTTTGAGGGTAAGAATTTGGAATCGCTGCTCACAGCTACCTCACCACCCAGCCACTAGTAGGAGAAGGATGCTAAGTTGGGTGTTGATGGTAACAAGAAGGAGGCCCCAATAGAAATAAAGGTGGAGGCTGAGAGAAAGCCTAAAGATATGGGGGGAACTTCCCAGCTGCATAAGGATGTGAAACAAATGTAGACCTCCTTCTTGGATTCTATCTCCAAGAAGGAGCTTCAGGAGATCAAGGAGGAAATAAAGGATTTAAGGGAAAGTTTCAACATGATTGTTGGGTTCGCGGTCAAATTCATGCATTCCGTGGCTACGACCCTCCAGCTGCTACACATGGAAAAGGAGGCTTCCCTAGGGGAGGATCAAAAGGATGGGAAACTCTTCCAATTTCTTGCGAAAGACAGGCTCAAGCTTCTGCTTATTAGAGGGGGTAATAACCCCAAGTAGTTTACTGTTATATTTTGATGCTCAACTTTTTTGGCTAGTTTCATTGGTGGGCCACTGTGGGCCTTTTTGTTTCTATGTATAACTCTGCTAACTATGTTACCATTATTTACTTCTTTTCATTGGATTTTAACTCTGCTGATACTTTCTTTCTCAGACTGGTTACCAACTTCTTGGTGAAGTTGGGGTCTGCTAGTTTTAACAGGCTGGTTACCAACTTCATGTTGAAGTTGGGGCCTGTTGTTTTTTGTTTTTGATTTTCAAAAAAGGGATTGGTTGAGTGTCTGTTAACTCTGGTTGTGTGCTGGTAGTTTCCACTTCTCATGCTAGTTGTGTTTCTTTGGGTCACCCCCCTTGGTTTGGCTTCTTTTTTAATCAAAAACAAAATAGAGAAAAATAAATAAATATTATGCAAGTAAAAATTGAAATAATTTCAATGTAGTTTTACAATCAATGATTATAACAAATATAAGAGATAAAAAAGGAAATAGGGTTAGATACATTTTTCCTATATGAAAAAATAGTAATATTCTAACTCATTCATTGGTGATAAGTAATGGAGCACTAGTATGTCATGTGATAATGATTCATCTTGTTTTGACTTAGTTTATGGATCTCAACGTGTTATGGAACCACGACAATAATTTCCAAGGTGTGCATCTAAATTCATACATACATGTTATTTGGGACCCATCTTCAAGGTTGGAAGAAAATTTTGGAGAGAAGGTTGGATTGTGGAAATAGGCATTTTCCAAGCTTAGTGTAACCTATATAGTATTCAGCCTATGAGGCATGTAGTTTAATTTTCTAGTTTTTAATGTCAATGTAATAGAAATATCATCTATTAGATAATACAGAAGGTCTTGTTCTTTTTAGTTTTTTTTTTTTCTATGTCATGAGTTGTTGTCCTTATCAAGTGGTATTAGCGCATATTTCTCCTGAGTGTGCAGGAAAAGTGCCAATTATGAGGCATTTTTCACCAGGACTTGTGGTTGTGGGATCGAGGTAAAGATGATTCGAAGAGTGATGTGTGATATGCATGGTGGTAGAAATTATGGTGGGAGGAATGATTTGGCAGATGAGGGTTTTAGGGCACTCTAGAGACAAATCGCATTGTAAGAGGAGATGAGAAGAGGGTTCAATTAGGGTAGAAGGGAAGAAAGTGAAGAGGAAGAAGATATTAAAGACCCATCTAAGGATGAAGGAGAAGAAGACGAGGATCAAAATAAAGTATGTTTTTTAAGGGCCATCTAAAATGTAGGAAAGAAACCTGTTAGAATGAATTTAGAATAACTAAGAGGGGAGGGGTGAATCAGTTATCCTCAGGTCTAGATGTCACAAATAAAAACTTTCTGTACTTCAGATCTACTCGGCAGCAGTAGCATAAATCAACAACTTTAATCATGCAGTTTACTGTCAATTGAAATTAGCTTGTAGTAACATAACAATAAAGCAAACCATAAGAATTCACACAAATTGACACAAGTATTTAATGTGGAAACCCAATATGGGAAAAACCACCAGTAACATGCTACCAAGTTTTCACTCTTCTGAAGTGATGCCCTGTGAGGAGCTAACCCTGTTAAAGGTTACAATAACACACTGCTAGGTGTGACCTGGTTAAAGGATTTAATCACCCTATCAGGAGTGTCCTTGTTAGAGGACTTAGAACATTCCAATCTGAATGTCACCTTGTTAGAGGATTTATACAAATGACTATTAAGTCAACCTTGTTAAAGGATTTAACTGATACAATGGTAAGAAAGTAATCAACAGTTGTGATCTGGTACATACAACTTACTTTGCAATTTAGATCCAATTACAGCTCTGATGTTAACTTACTGGATAGCCTGCATTGTCATTTCAACCTTTTGATCTTCTTGGAAATCCGTCAGGCAATCACACATGCAACACTCTGCCTCTGCCTTTTTCCTTCTCTACTAGATCATGCTAAACAATAAATCAACTATGCAAACCTCTTGCATACACATACATCCATCCTCACTTCATGAATAACCCCTTGAGGTTATCATATACCTCTTTGTCTAGGT
>MU225022.1:4350646-4373704 GCA_018584345.1 Thuja plicata | reverse complement strand
TTTGCTTCTCCAAATTAGTCTCTAATTAAATCTTGAAACCATGCATTAATTATGGTTACCCATACATTAAATTACATGGATCAATCTTTAATTAACATTACATATCCCAATAAAATCAACTAAGTCATCCAGAGATCTCAAATCTCATCATTAATCCAATTACTATAAGTCAACCAACATCATTGTTTCCACTCGACAATTTCAATGGTGCTCGGCATTGAGCAACTTTTTGCTCATCATAAGCAACTTTACTCGGCACAAGAAACTTTTCTCGGCACAAGCAACTTTACTCGTCATAAGCAACTTTTCTCGGCACAAGCCAAACTTTCTCGGCACAAAACAACCAGAAAAACTATCTTTGAAAGATAAACAACAAATTACTTTGCCAAAGTCCCAACTGATCAAGTACCCTTTTATTTTCCTTAACTCAACCATTCACTTGGTCTTCTTGTTAAATATTCTTCATCAACAATAGATATGGTACTCAAACATATAACAATAGTCTCACCAATTAAGGTTTGACAACAATGATAAAATAACAATTGCTTGCATTGTCACTTTCCAACAAAACCTAGGATTGAAGTTTCCTATTACTCTGGAAACTTGAAACCCAAAGAGATTATTGATTGGATAAATGAGATGGAGAAATATTTTGAGTACGAGGAGATAGAGGACCCATATTGGGTCAAGCTTTCCAAGAAAAATTTGAAGGTTCATGTCATTATTTGGTGGAAGGAGGTCCAACTAGAAATAAATAGGAGAGGAAAGGGAAAGATCACTATGTTGGATTAGATGGTGGAGAAGGTAAAGAAATAGTTCATTCCAATGGACCACAAGATAGATTTTTTGAAGAAGTTGCAAGGATTGAGGCAAGGGAGTAGGTATGTTAAGGAGTACACAAAGTATTTTTATTAAATGATTATCAGAATAGACCATGCAGAGGCTAACACAGAAAAGGTTGTGTGTTACCTTAATGGGTTAATGTCAAGTATTCAAGAGGAGCTGAGCCTGGTCGGAATGACCAATATTGAAGATGCTTATCGGTTTGCTTTGAAGGTGGAAGAGAAGTTGAATAATTGATTTGAACGAAAGAAAAGAGGATGAAGGCAAGGAGGAAGGGGTATTGGAAGATCCTTTTGGAATATAAATGAGGACCAGATGAAAAATGAATATGTGGGTGCCATCTAAAATCAGAGGAATGATAATCTCCACTTCCCTGGTGATCAAAGAAATGGAGAACAAAGAGGAAGAGGAAGAGGAAGAGGAAGACCTGGACAAGGATCTAGGAGAAATGGTTTCATAGGAACTTATTTCTAGTTTGGTGAGGAAGGACACTAAGCCTATGAATTTCCACAATGCCAAGGAAGGACAAATAGAAGAATTGAAGGCCATGCACGTGTTGCAGATGTAGATGAAGAAACTTACTCAGAGAACTCTAAAGATCTTGAGAGGGTGTAACCCTTTTTGTCAACATAACCCTATTGAATGAAGATAAGGAATCAAATAAGAGGAAGATTCTATTTTTTACTAGATTTAAGTTTGGAGATAAGTGGAATGATGTGATTATTTATAGTGGGAGAAGTGATAATGTTGTGTTAGGATAAATGGGCACAGAGTTACATTTGATAACTAAGAGACTTGCACACATGTATTGGATTGCCTAGTTATAGAATGACCACAAAGTTTTGCTCAATGAGAAATGCTTGGTGAAATTCAATATTGATAGTTACCATGATGAATTATTCTATGAAATCATACCCATGGATGCATGTCAAATATTATTAGGGAGGCCATGGAGATGCGATAGGCATGTTATACATTATGGTCCTGCAAACACCTATTCCCTGGTAAAAGGATGGATTTTTTTATAAGTTGAAACCCCTAATGAAGGCCAAAGAAAGGTATGTAGTAGTGCTAGGGTATGTTTTGTTGATGGGAGAAAATTTCTAGAAGACATGAAACAAAAAAATATATGTTATTCTTTAATTCCTAGATTGGATAAAGAAGATAATAGAGAAGTACTAGTAGAAGTTCTTGGTCTATTGAATGATTTTTACGAAAATATTTTTGATAATTTCCTTGATGGATTACCATCAGTAAGGAAGATCAGTCATCAGATTAACTTAATCTCTTGATCCATTTTTCCAAATAAGGCATCTCATACGATGACTCTTTCTGAGAATGAGTTGTATAAACAAGTTCAAGAATTGTTGAGAAAAGGATTGATCTGAGAGAGCCTTAGTCCATGTGGAGTACCTACGGGTATGGAACCAAAGAAGGATGGGAATTTGATGATCTGTACAGACTCTAGGACCATAAAAAAGATAACAAACAAATAAATATTTCCCCTAGCAAGGATGGATGACCTTGTGGACTTCTTGAGTGGAGCACAATATTTCACAAAGATAGACCTTAAGAGTGGATATCACTAAATTTAGATGAGAGAGGGTGACAAATGGGAAACCACCTTCAAGACAAAGAAGGGTAGTATGAGTGGCTAGTAATGCCCCTTGAGCTAACCAATGCACAAAGAACATTCATGGATCTCATGAACAAGGTACAAAAGGAAATTTTGGGAAAGATATTTATTGTGTATTTAGATGTGTTGAGTTCATTAAGAATATGTTGATATTATTGTCATTGATGTAAAAACCTTTATACAAGTTATAGGTCTGTGTCAGTTGGTTTTTGGCATTGTTAGTTGGATGCATGTTGGCTGTCACTTGGATATTAGTGGTTTGGTTATATGCAGATGTGATTTAGTATGTGCATTTTTTGGACTATGGTGCCGGATGTACTTGCTCCTATTATTGGAATTCATCTCCTTGATACATTTGTGTGCTTCAGTGATTGTAGATGAATGAAGTTTTGGATGCTTCTTGTTAACTATTGAGTTTTAGAGGTCTTATGGCTATCCCTACTACCTAGACATTCTTGCAGTTCATCAGATGATTTTGGTTTAATAGTTATATTTTATGTCTAGACTGATTCTATCAGGTTTCATCTTTTGGTTGGTTTAGAAGTTTTGTTGATCAAGTCATGGTCGTGTTTGTGGTGTTATATCGGTTCCACAATTTACCTATCTTTCATAATTGTGTTATGTAACGTGCATATCTTAAGGGTGACCTATCTGTAGGTTCTATGGTAACGTGGTATGAAGAATTATATGTATGACCTATATTTATTGGTGGTAATATGTTAAAAATAATTGTAATATCTTTTGTATTGACTCTGACATGTTTTGTGGCTTGGATGACATATGCAATTATCTTATCATATGTATATATAAATAGAGAAGTTATTTTGTATATGAAGGGAATGTTAGTGAGCATGTGAGAAAGGGTGGGTGTACATGCAAATTTATGCAAGAGGTATGTGACCAAATAGAATTTTAGTAAAGTTTTATTGTGATATCAAGAGAAGGCTTTCCACACTGTGTTCCACAAACTTGGTGTATGTTTTTAGAATATATGTATTGTATCTATTTTGTCCATGACTATTTTTCTATCTATTGGAATTGTTTCATGCATAGACAAAATCATTATATATTAGCTCACTTTTTGTCAGTAAAACATTTTTGTATTATCGATGAGCCTACTTGTATTGACAGTTGGCCTTTCTTATCTCCGGGTAGTTATCCCAACCTAAAGTGAGCCAACCAATGGTGATTAAATTGGTAGTGAACCCTTCTAAAAATCACCTTAGCCTGTGTCACCTTAATTGGTGTTCATTTCATGAGAATTAGTTTCTGTATAGTTCTTCCCAGTTTTGGTTACCACATATTTTTTTATGTTTTTTGGGTTGATAGTTTTATTCTTTCATGTTTTTATCAATTATAAGTTTCTGATTGGTTTAAGTCTTCACCATAATAACATAAGCGAATAAAATTGTTTGTAAATAACTCATTAACCCCCCCCCTCCTCTTAGTTAAATATCAACCTAGTTCACGATTAGTATTAGAGCTTGGTCCCTTGTAGATAGAGGTTAACTACTTAAGGGAGATTTAGGATTTTTGAACAGATGGAAGGTGAGTACTATTCTAATGAATATTGGTAGATCATGAAGAGAAAAATTGAGTGTACTAAATCAGAGAATGAGGAATTGAAAGAAAACCTAAATTAGAAATAAAATGTATGTATCACAAAGCTGATAGATCAAATTTGGTTCAATTCAAAACAAGGCATGAGGAAGTAAGTCACGAATTAAAAGAGTCAAAAGAAAAGGTGGAAAATCTTGAAAATTAGCTGAGTGACAGTAAATATACTAAGGAATGTATCAAAGAAGAGTTCAAACATAAGTTGGAAGATTACAAGAAGATTGAAGGAGATTTGAAGAATACTATCAATTAGAAGATAGAGGAATGGAAGAAAACTTAAGAGAGTCTCAAGGACATCATCTATAATAGTTAGGATGAGAAAGAAATGATGGATCAATAATTAAGGGAGATGAGATCTAAAGAAAAAATTTGTGAAAGAAGTACTATTTTGGATCAAATTTTATCCTTGTAGAAGAAGCACAAGGACACGGAAGGATTATTTTTCATCGGTGAGTGTTTAGATATGAAGGAAAAATGAAAAGAGAAAGTAATTAAAGAAGAAGAAAAGTTTGAGGTGGAAAGAATGGTCAAGAATTCAAATAAATCTATAAGAAGGCCTCTAGTAAGGCAACCGAATGCTCAAAAGTACTTATATTTCAATGGTCATTATTTTCTATGCAATAATTTTGGTCATATGGGTGTTGATTGTAAGATGAAGAAGGAATGAAAGGTTCAATATTTTCATTGTCATATGTTTGGTCATAAATTAAATCAATGCATAATTCAAGTGTCTAATTTGGTTAGAAAAGGTGGAATGAACAATATTTTCATGGGAATTGTTATGTGTGTCATAGGTTTGGTCACAGGGATAATCAATGCAAATCTAGAAATAAGTCAATACGATTAGGTAAGAGGAATGTAAATTATTTCAAGTGTGGTTAGACCAGTCATTATTCTAACATATGCAAATTTGTTGATGCTCTAGTGAAGTCGGTAAAAGATAATAATGTTGCAATATCAATTGAATCTCAAAAGATAGCTATGATATGGAAGAATAAATATATTAGTGAAGAGAGCTTTGTGGTAGCAGATCCTAGTACTATCTCTTGTGGTAATTGAGTTCAATGCTTTGACTTGGGGTATTAAAATTATATATCGATCAATTTTCCTATTTTGAGGTGATACCAATGCAACTGGATTGTCTTTGGTATGTTGAATGTATAATTAATGATTATAGTTATTTGTGGACGATTAATGTGCACCATACATATGATTTGCATCAATGATAATTAATTTTTGGTGGTAATTTATAATTATGAAGAATCATGGCTATAAATATAAAATATTTGAAATCATTTGTCACTATTGCAAGAAGAAAATCTAGAGGTTTTGTAGAGCTTGAGAGAGGTTGAAGAAAAATTATTTAGTTGTGAAGATAGAATCTCAATTGGTTTTTCGTGATACCGATACGATTTTTTTAAGGATGTTGAAGAAGGAAAAATTGAAAGAATTTGATCATAGAAGGATTAGACAACAAGAAGTAGGATTTTCCACACAAGATTTGCAGAAATTTTTTAATCTTGGTTCGGATATTTGTCTAGAATTTCCCGGGTTCGACGACAAGGATTTTATTATGTTTTTGGTGAGCGAGTTTTGAGATGGAAACTTAAAGTTAGAAAAAATCTATGCAGTAATAAAGGAAGTAATTGAGGATATCACCAGGTTGTGAAATATTGGAGAACTTCTAGGAAAGAAGGTGATAAAATACAAGGAAATGGAGTTAATAGGTATCAAATGTGATTAGCGTGCACTCTTGATAAACACTCTTGGTGATATAGTAGTGAGGCATTTTTCCTACATCATAACTTACAAAATTTTATTTCAAAATCGTGGTGGTGCTACATCTATAATAGAAATTTATATTGTTCATAAAATGATTAGGGGATGTGTTTAGTTTGACTTGTGCAAACTATTAATAGATAATTTTATTAAGAATGTCAAGATGTCTGTAGAAGATGGTTATGAGTTTCAGTTTGGATCTTTTGTGGTGTTTCTAATGATTAATTTCTTGAGGTCTCTACCGGGTAGAGAAAACATAGACTAGAGGTACGACATCCCTGTTGGTAACAAAATTTGCAGATATGTAGGGTTTTTAGAAAACATAGAAGATATTTGCAAAATATATTTTACATCATTTAGAAGAATATTTTATCTAATCTAGTTGTTTTTGGTGTTGTTTCTATGATTCATATTGAGAAGGGTTTTTCCTCTGGTTAGAAGGATTTGGATATTTCTATTGGTAGTTTTCTTCCAGAACCTAAGAGGAGAAAGACCAGTAAGAAAGGAAAAAAGATTGTTACTATTTTAGAGGATGAAGAAGAAAAGGATGAGGATTAGAAAGAATCAGAGGAGAAGGAAGAATAAGAAGAACAAGAGGTAGAAAAATAAGTAGTTTCTCCATCAATGTCTATCTCTGTGGATTCTGATGTGGTTTATTCTATGTTGGAAGATAATGAGTTTTAAAGAGTGAGTAATTTATGGTCCAGTTTCTCTTCAATTAGCCAAAAAGAGATTGAGGATATGCTGGTTGATCACTTGATCAGTAAGAAGGTCATTATTTCTAATGTAGATCAGGTGTTATGTTAGTTGATTTGGTAAATATTTTTGAAGGAAGATTGCTACAATTTGGTGCAGATTACTGGATAATGAGAGATTCTATTGAGAAAAATTATTTTGATGCTAAACAAAAACTATCTAGGATGATTGGTGAAACAAAGGATTGGATAAAATAAATTTTAGACATTTACTTGTATTGTCTTTCGTGGCCCGATGTTGAAAATTTTAGAGGAAGAGTTGAAGCTATTGAGACATAATTGAATGAATTGGGGAAGACATATGACTATTTCAAGGATGAAGGAGGAAAATAGAGAATAAGGTTGGTTAGCTTCAGACTAAGATGTTACATTTGAAGAGACAGAGAGAAGATCTAGAGTGAAAAAATTTTGGTGAGTGAAGGACTTGGTTGAAGTCTTATTAGAGAATGTTTTTGGTATACTTATAGATGCAAAAAATTAAGAGAGGTTGTTTCAATCTTTGGACTGGAATGCATCTTTCAACTTGTTGTTGGAGCATGATAGTTTGTGTGCCCAGATTTGTGTTTCTATAGATGAATGGAAGGGGAAGCTTCCAATCATTAAAGAAAGGTATAAGAAAGTGTTTTCCATTAGGACTAATATCCTAGTTTTATTTTATGTATTCTTGTGTGTGGTCCTTTTCCGTTCTAGAAAAAAAGGGGAGAGAAAAGTAATGAGTTTTGCAAAAAAGAAATATCTAACTCAGGAAGAGTTGTTTTTGAAATTTTGTGTTTCAATTATTTTTGAGTTCTTTTTGTTTTTCCATCAATGTCAAATGGGTAGATTTTTTAGTTCATAAATAAGATGCTTTCATTGTTGTCATTGATGTCAAAACATTTATACCAATTTCATATCTATGGTGGTTGGTTGTTGGCAGTTTTAGTTGGATGCATGTTGGTTGTCAGTTAGATATCAGACATTCGATTATATGCAGAATTAATTTGGTATGTGCAAGTTCTTGACTATGGTGTCGGATGTAGTTGCTCATATTATTGAAATTCATCTTCTTGGTACATATGTGATGACATGTAACTGATTGAATGTTTGAATATGTTAAGTTGATCACCAAAATACAGAAAGATAATGCAAGACAATAAATCAGTTAATGGATTGTATTGTCATTGATGTCAACTTGATATAATCTAATCGGTTATAATCAAAGTGTCAAAGACTTTAGAGAATTAGAGAGATAAATATTATAGTTTCGGTAATGCATAAAAGACAAGAATTCACTATGTGACTACAAACATCGACGGCTAGTGGAACCCGATGGATAGAGACAACCGAAAGTTAAGTCATAGTGATGCCCGAACAAGAAACCTGACAAGCATTACCGACAAGAAAAATCACAAGCATACCCAACGGCCAGAATCATAGTGCAACCCAATGGACAGAAAACCCCAATGGAGAAGCCCAAGGAAAACTGGAGTGTTGACCAAAGCTATCAAAGAGTTAAAACACTGAAGTTAACTGGTGTTCAAAAATGACAAAATATCTAGCTGGCAGAGCTAAATATAGACTTAACTGGTAGTTATGATTGTTTTCATCGACAAGATAAAGCCAGAGACAAGTAAAAGGATTTAAAGCTATTTTTCCAGTTGGAAAGAAGATCTTTGCGAGATAAAACATGATTTTTTCTTTAAATCAGATTGGCTAAGATTGCGGATCACGCCAAGATCAAGAAAATAAAGAACTTAGAAATGGTGATATCATATCTATAAAGAGACAAATTAATTCATTAAGAAATAAGGAGAGTGAATGAAAAAGAGGATGCTCAAGAGAAACTGATGAAGAACAACTTCATACATTCCTGATCAATCAAGCTGAGGAAAGAGCTAAAGATTTTTGCAGATACCGAGCAAAAAAGAATAGCATCACCAAGTAGAAAAAAAGTGGAGAAATGGTATTAAAAATATATATTGATTAGATTGGTTTAATGATCTTACAATAGATTTGAAAATCTTCAAGTATAAGTTGTATATATGAATAGATCATACTGTTTCAGTTTAACCATTGATTCAGAAAATCTCTTAACTGAGCAGGATTTAAATGTCCTTTCTATATTGAGATACATCCCAAGGAGTATCAAAAATTTTGATCATGAAGATAGCATGAGATTCCATATACCATTTGACAAACCAGAAGATTTTGGACAAGGAAAGTAGCATAGAAATGCCCGATATCAAGTGATAAACTAATCTTTTAAATCCTCTAACAAGGTCACACCTAACAATGTGTTTGTAACCTTTAACAGGGTTGGCTCTTCACCGAGCTCACTTTAGAAGAGTGAAAATTTTGGGTTACTAGTCTCAAGTGTTTTTTCCCTTAACAAGGTGTTATGCCCTACATCCCCATCCCTACATTTTGTGTGCAAAATGTTGGGTCCCCCTTTTTTTCTTCTTTTGGCTCTTGCCTTGTCTTTTTCCTTTGTTTTTTTGTTTTCCTTCTCTGATTTTTCTCTCCCGCGGTGTTGGTTTTGCTCTTTTTTTTGTCCCTTGTGTCTCTGGGACCCGGTCCCAGAGTTGGTCGTTCCTTGTCTAGGATCCAGATTCCAGAATCTGAGATTCTCTGCCACGGTGTCTTCTTTTCTTAAGAGGGTATGGTCGCACAGAATCCATGGGCCCAGAGTCCGGAGGTCGGCTTGTTCCAGAGTCTGTGAAAGGAAAGGTAACTTTATTTTTACCTCAGGTATAAATAGAAATCACCTATCATTTTCACAATTACCACGATTAAAACACTTAAGAAATTTGAGCGATATCACAACGATTTGAGCAGATTCTAGTGCGAGCTATTCCAAACTGTTCTGAACAATTACAAGTGGTCTCTGGTGTTGAAGGGTGATATTTTGAAGGTAGAATTTGTTGTAGAGTGTTCATGGCCACTTTTCCTTCCTTCCTTTCTCCAGTTTTCAGGTTGGTTTCTCTGTTTCTCTCCGTTTCCTGGCTTTTCATTTTTGCTTGGTTTGTGTTTTTTGTCTTATGTTTTCATTTTGTTTCTATGTTTCTTTGTCTGGTTCATCACCCATTGGTGGGTTGGCTCTACCAGAAGGTTGTCTGCCCTCTATGAAAGTGTAGTATATTCTGTAAGTATTGTAAGTTTTGTACATCTTTGTGCATTGTTGTTTAGGGTAGTCATTTTGTTTTGACTCTGCTGTGTATTTGGTGTATATTGATGTATATCCTTTTATTTTTGCATGTATATACCTTTTAGCTCTATTGTAAGTATGATGTATATGATATGTATATCCACCCAATTTCATAACTAGCTCATTGTGCTTCCTTTATTCTCATTCACAAATTCGCGAACTCATTCCAGGTAGGATACCACCTGGTTGAAACTCGGTTCTCGGCTAGTTTCAAACAGATAGTTTTCTCTCTCCTCCATAAACTAGCCTTAATGACCCATTTACATCCCACAAATGCATTTAAAATTGTCCAGGTGGTTTCCACTTTACGCGCATTCAGACAGTTGGCGCTACCATCAGCCATAACTCCCATTTATTGCATAGCCACGTGATGCCCATGTGGGCCTGACAGTTCACTTTTTGCACACACCTTCCAACGGTTAGTTTTCCAGACCCCGGGTCTTTTATCTTTGCCAGCCCACACCTTACTTTGCTAAGTATGTTGAAACCCCCAGACCTAGATATTGGTTATTTCCCTTAAGTTTGCATTATATATATCTTTTCAGGATTTTGAACCTAAACTAACTTTTTAGGAAAACAAACACCGCAGTGGTAAGATCTCCGGACCCCGCAGTATGATTTATCTATGAATTCTAATGGTCATCTTGCCTTACAGGTTTTTAAAAGCAACATACTTTCATCATGTATGAGGCTTCCACATCTTCACCACCCGGAAGTCTGGAACTTCCTTCCACGGCAGTCACCAGGGTAGCCGTCAGATCTAAGATAGAGAGGGCCTTAGAGAAATTTCCCCTCACCATGAAGTACGTGAAGGATAATGCCATTGTGGGATCAAATACTGATTCCAAAGTCCAATTGATTATCGACACCAACATTGGGATGTGAGCCAAGATTCAGGCCCTGGTAAAAATAATGTACATTCAGCAACAGTCTGGGGATCCGTTGGCTATCAGCATCAGCGATTCTGGGATTCTCAAGGCCTCCTATTTTCCATGCTTTGTGTAGGCCTCAGAGTTAATTCTCACTCTTTTAGCGCACTACAACTCTTCCATCCGGGCTGTCATGCTTGCAGCCCCAGAACCAACTGGGTATCCCACCCCCATGGTGTCTCTTGATGCCGCAACTTTTTAGATTGGGTTGGGGATCCCCCAATTTGACAACCCCACTATGGTTACTAGATCAGATGCCTTAGCTCAATTTAAGTAGTTGGAGGATGCAGCCCAGATATACATGAATACGCATTGGCTCAAGACTCTAAAGAGGGACCCCAAGAGAATGAAACTAGAGATCCCCTGGTCTAAATTTAAAGAAAGTATCTAGATGGGGATGATAGCACTTTCCTAGGTCTTCAGGAAACCACATGCCCAGGAAATCATAGGGTGGATGTACTACTTCTTGCTTGGCATTTCCACTAATGGGGAGTACTTTGATTGGGCTGCCATTATTTCAAACCACATGGATTCTTAGTTCCTCTAGGTGGTCCAAAAGTGGAAGTTCTATATGACTTCCTATGTTCTCTGGGCCCTAGCGCAACAAAAAACCCACACCAACAGGTTTCTCACCACAGGTGTACTCAGGATTGGCCCGAGTTAGAAGGCTCCCTGGGATTATTTCCCACAAATCCAATGGGAGGCTAGTTTCCCCAATTTCTGCCAGGTTAACGACGCATTCATTTACTACAACTTGCTCACATTTACTCAAGATGCAGGGTACCGCCTCTCCACAGAGGCAATGGATCTAGTCAAAAGTTATGGCCATTATTACATACAATTCCAGCAGCATACATACATAAGGGTAACCGGCTTCTCCGGGAAACCTTACTTGTTACCCAAGCATTGTGGGAACAAGATAATCCTCCTGGAGTATTGCAGACAAATCATGGAATTGCATGCATTATATGCCTTGAAGAAGGTAAAAAACATCCCATTCCCAATCACTTGTGGGAATTACTCATGCAGTCTGGCCGAAGCCAAGGAGGAAGACAACGAACTCAAAAGAATGAACCTAACAGAATTCTACCTAGCGCGAAAGAACTTTGATCCGCATGGAAAAATTACGTTGGCACTTCCCCGGGCATTCGAGCCCCACCAATACCACATGGAAGACTTCTGGGAAGATTGCCAGGATGAAATTGAAGTCCAGAGCTGACATTACATCTGGATGACCGCAGGAATGATGGACAGATTGAAGCTCCAGAGATTCCCCAATAACTTCTCAAATGCCAGCTCCACAATAGACCCCCAATACAAAGCAAAGGGGATTGATAAGTTGGCCCTCCCACCAGTGAACTGGAATTCCCAGGAGGGACCCACCATAGAGGAATTTACTCGCAATGTGGTCAAGCGGAGCCATGAGTATTTCAAGAGAATATGCCTCAGGAGTACTCATAGGGCTGCCTAGCTGGTACCAAAGTTAACCACCAGGGCCAGGACCTCTTCACAAAGATAAGATAAGGGAAAAAGAATAGTGGAGACCCCAACTATGCAAGAGA
The DNA here is from genome assembly GCA_018584345.1 of Thuja plicata. Classification (NCBI taxonomy): domain Eukaryota; kingdom Viridiplantae; phylum Streptophyta; class Pinopsida; order Cupressales; family Cupressaceae; genus Thuja; species Thuja plicata. Next base: position 4,361,399 of record MU225022.1, on the reverse strand, counting down.
CTCCCATAAAGGAGCAACTGAAACAATCGCTGGCGGCCTCCCAGTAGATGAAAGATAGAATAATCACACAGTTGGCTACTCTGGTGCTCATAGCCGGACCCATCTGTCCTCCTTCTTCCCCTTTTTTAGCAGCACTTATGGTCAAAGAAACTAGAGTTGATCTGGTAGAGGAGAAGGTCCTAAGGGAAGCAGGGCCTCCCTTGGTCACCAGGAGGAAGAAGAGACTTAATCCGAAACCAAAGGCAGAACCCGAGCTAGGGATGCCTCAGATCCTACAAGTAGAGATCCTCTCTTCTAATTCCCGAGAGCTGGAGAGGGAACAAAAGCCCACTTGTGTCCTAGAAAATCCTCCCCTCAAGATGAATTTGATGATGTTTTTGCAATCGATGAGTTCAGGAATTTGCAGGGGGACATTGAGTAGACAGAGGCTGAAATCCTAGAGCAAGAGGAAGCTCTAGAATAAGAACCTACACAAGAGCAGGAGGAAAAAGTGGAAGAGGAGAAAGGGATAGAATAAGAGATATCCACCAAAGTCCTAGAATTATAGGATACAAGAGTTCTAGGACAACAGCAAAAAAGTGAGCAGATGGCTTCAGCTGGGGAAACCGGACCTTCGGGAACAACCATGACCCCAACTGCCGTGCTCCAAATGTCATTCCTAAAAATAACCTTTGTGGAGGTAATCACTGTGGCCCAAATGTTAAACCTTGGCCCATTTCCTCCCCCACTACCAAAAGATACCCTGACAGAAGAGGACACTCTAGCCACAGAAGCTGAGGAAGAGAAGAAACAAGAAGAAGAAGAGAACCTCAGGGAAACCAATGAAGACCCGAATGTTGCTAAAGACACAAATGGCAGGGTAAAGAATATAGATACCACTAAAGAAAATATTGCTGGTGAGATAGAGGATACATGGAAGGAGTTGAAAGAGGCTCATATCATTGAGGGGGTACAATAGGACATTGGGGAGAACTTACAGGAACAGGTTTTGGCTACAAAGCCACCCCACCCACTGCAGTGGTTGGTGGAACCTCACAAGAGAAAGGCCCCCCAATCGACACCCAAAGCCCACCTTTCCTTGGTATAAATGATGGCTCAAGCACAAAACCCGCCAAAGGCCAAGAAAGCCCGAACAGTCCACACCCTTCAGACTAAGCCGGGTGGAGAAACAGTCGCAGTAATAGCGACACCTCCCCCAGAAGTAGACGAAGCAATGGCCAAAGCCAGAGATTATAACATCATGGAGATATAGCTGGGGAAGAGAGGAAAATAGGGTAAAGTAGACCTATTAAAAGAGGTAGCCAGGGTAGTGGAGGCTCGCTATGAAAAGGAGGCTCAAAAGCTCAAGGCAAAAAAGGAGAAAAATGCAAACCTCATGGGGTTGCTAACTGAGCTAGCCCGGCCTATCAATGTTATTCCTTCGAATGCCCCTACATTTGATGCACCACTGCCATAGAGTGACATAGACTCATTACGGGGAATTAAAAAGAAGGCCCAAGCAGTTGATGAATGGGTCACCCTGCAGTTAGGAAACGTCTAGCATTTCCTAGTATCCACACTCCCAAAATTATATGCAGCCCACCATGTATTACATCAGGCTGAGACCACCGTCAACATATGGGAGGCAGATATTGAGAACTACGAGGCATGGAAGGTTGAGTTTGAAGAACTCATCAGCCTCAAAGAGGAAGTTGTCTTTGAGTTTGGAATTTTGGGGGAAGAGTCATTCAATTTTGTGAGGACCCAAAATTCTAGACTTGACCTCACATTGGGGGTAATCAAGCAATTGGTAAGGACTCTGTGGGAAAAGATCAATGCAGTATAGTATTCTTTTAATTTATACAAGTCTTTTGTTTCAAAGGTCTTCAGGGCTGATCTATTCAGCACTGACACATGCACACCGGAGGAGTACATCTTGGGGAAGTTAGATGAGTTAATGGAGTCAAGGTATCAATCCACGGATGGAATAGATAGAGCTCAAATGACGTGAATAGCTCGCATGATATTAAGTGGTCATGATGCGGCCAAGATGGCCGATGAATTTAAGGGAAATGTTCTGGACTTGGGGGAATAAATTGAGGTGGCCAAGTACCGGTGGGCCGGCCTTAAGGATATCGATGAGGATGGAATCTCCCATCTCCTCCAAGTCTTTGGTGACAGTAAGCAACAATAAAATTTTCTCCGAGGGCCAAAGAAAACCCAAGTGTTTTGTATTCTTTATTCTTTCAGAATGTAAGTTCTCGGATCCCAGAGTCCTGGGTCCTACATTTTTGTATTCTTTCAGTGACCCGTGTCCTGGTCCCCAAGGCCAACCAGTCACTTTCAAAGTAGTTAATAAAGGTTTTCAGAGGGTAGATAGTTACATCAAGGCACGTCAGATCAGCAAGAGGTTTTCTGACAGATGGTCTTCTTGAGGCACCACTTCAGATGTACACCTGGCACATTGGAGACAAGGTGCCACTTTTTCCATTTATGAGGCATGTAGCCTCGATCCCCAGGGGATCAGTTTTCTTCTTTCTTCTTCCTGTCTCTCTTCTTGAGGCCGATTCTTCCATTCCATCTCGTATTTTTTTTCTTCTGACATGACAGGCCTATTCCGTCTCTAGGTCTTTTGTAGAGTGGCATAGGTAGTACCGGCCACCAAATAATATATTTTATTGTACAAATGCAACATAAGTTAGGGTTAGGGTTAGATGTAAATTTGTATAAATAGTAAGTCCAGCCCCATTCCAAGGGTCGGTGAAATTGATGATTTTGTAGTCCATAGTAATAGAAAAGTAGTATTTTCATTTCTCATTTGTAGAGCTCAATGCTCCTTGGTCTCTAAGATTTCAAGTAGTTAGATGCTCCCTTTGAGACACCATTGTACCATGCACCAGTGCTTGCTGAAAGAAATGTTAATGTAGAAGGGAGAGCTCTTGCAATGATGTTGGCATTCTATCTTCTGGATTGATGGTATTTCATTCTTTGTGTTCTTCATGTCCTTTGGTCTAACACTTAAAGTTGATTAACAACCTCCTTTCCTTTGCTACTGATGAAATATGAACTGATGGTTGTATGTTTCTTTGGTATTTAGTATAGTGTGTTAGAGTATTGTTGATGTTTTGAATATTCAGCATAACTATAGGTAGATGAAGTATTTCTAACCCTACATATTTTTTTTAGTTTATTTGTTAAGTGTAAGAATGCTTGGAGAAACCTCACCTTCTTGAATCCCCAGAGAGAATGAGTTGAAGATAACTAGCTATCCCCCTCAAAAATAGTCACATCTCCCAACCGAGCCCCGCACCGTTGAGACCCGACTCCCAGGTGCTTGGAGGGCTGCAGAATTTCATTTCCCTAGACCTTTACAGGAAAAGTTGGCCAGCACCCCTAGTACCTGGTGACAACTTACATCTGCTAGTGGACCAGGCACAAGAGTCCCATCAACATAGGGTTTCCACGTTAAAAATTCATGTGTCAATGTTTTTATGAGTCATTACTTTGGTATTTTTCATTACACATAGCTAATATGGATTGATCGGTATACTCTAATTAATTTACTATTTTTCAGTAAATTAACAGACTAATATTCGGTAAACAAAAAGAATAAGGTTTAACAAAGCATTCCGAGAAGTATTAATTTGATAAGTATATTTGAAGGCATTCATCTTATAGGACTGAAGATAACTAGAGGCTTAATATTGTGGTACTAAGTTTTTGGGTTGATTAATTGGATTATTTTGAGGCCACTAATTCACCCCCCCCTCTCGGTTATTACTAACAATTGGTATCAGAGCTTGTCTTCTTAGAAAGGGAGTTTAACAGCTCAAGAAAAATATCACAAGATGAACACACGAGATGTGCCCAAGTTGAATAAAGACAACTTTGCATCATGGAAAAGTAGAATAAGACTCCACCTATTAGGTATTGGTAATGATATTACTCGACACCTTGATACTGAATATGTATTGCCTACAGGACCTAACACTCTTTAGCAATTAAGAGAAAAGCATGAACATAATTCCATGATGATAGAAATTGCCTCATCACTCTTCGATGCTGAGTTTGAAGATGTCAAACCCTGCACCTCTGCAAAGAAAATGTGGGATAAGTTGAAGCTAGTACACGGAGGAGATGCTAATGTATAAAGATCCAAGGTAGAAATCCTAAGAGGGAGGTTCGATGACCTAAGGATGAAAGAAGGCCAAAATATCACTTAGTATAGCTGTAGAATCAAAGAGGTAGTCAACGTTATTTGAGGAGTTGGAGGTGTACTTGAAGAGGAGATAGTTGCAAGTAAAATATTAAGAACCCTACTGCATGTATATGCTATTAGATTTTCTACTATTCAAGAAGTGAGAGCATTTGCAAACAATAAAGTTACTCTAGATAGTCTGATTAGTAGACTAATCTCATTTGAGATGAATAACTTTGATAATAGTGTCTTACCATCTATAGAATATGCATTCAAATCTTCTTTGAAAATAAGCAATTCAAGTCATATACATGCTATTAGAAATGATAGTGAAAGTGATAATGAGGATAAAGTAATTGATGAGATTGAAGCACTAATGGAAAGAAGACTACAAAGAGACAAAGTTATATACAAAGGTAAATTACCACTTGTATGTTTCAATTGTAAAGAGGTTGGACACTTTGCTGCAAGATGTCCAAATAGAAGAAAAGATGATAGATCATATGAGAAGAAGTTTGATAGAGGTGATAACAGAGATTACCGAAGCAACCGACAATCTGACAAAAGAGATACCCAAGACTACAAGGACAAAGGGAAGAAAGCTTGTTACCTAGCTGAGAATAGAGTTGATGACACTGACACCAAATTAGAAGAAGACATTGAGATGGTATTTGTAGCCATGAAGGATGATTCAGATGAAGAAGAAGAAAGGTATGTAGAAACTGCACTTATATCTAAGGTTAGTAAGAATGATGTCTAGATAATAGATAGTGGTTGTACTCATGATATGAACAGTGATAAACAAAAAGTTTGAAACTTTTGAATACTACAATGGTGGTCCAGTAAGAATGGGTAATGATACACCTTGTCCAGTTGAAGGTAAAGGAACTATAATGTTCAATAACCTGATCAAATGTGAAAATTCTTACTGGGTAAAAGGACTAAACTATAATATGTTAAGTGTTTCACAGTTGAATAATACAAGTCACATAATGGCATTTGAAAATAAGAAGGCAAAGATCTTCAAAGAATCAGGAAGGTTGATCAGAACCATTGAGAAGACAAAAGGTAACCTTTTCTATCTTGATGGCATTAACACCACTTGTTTAATGGCTAGAAATGAAGACATATGGTCATGGCACAAAAGATTGTGTCATGTGAATTTTGACAACATGATAAAGATAAGAAAAAAAAGGAATGTCAGAGGCTTACCAAGCATGAGCATATCATGTGCAAGAATTGTCAAAAAGGTAAGATGAGAAAGTCTAGTTTCAAGAGTAAAACCCATACATCTAATGCAATTCTAGAATTAGTCCATACTGATCTATGTGGACCCATGAGGACAAGGATTTACTATGGAGACATGTATTTTAATCTCTTTGTTGATGATTATTCTAGAATGATGATAGTTATGTTCTTGAAAGATAAATCATAAGCATTCAAGATGTTTAAATGGTATAAGGCTATGTTAGAAAAACAAAGTGAAAAGAAATTGAAATGCTTAAGGTTGGATAGAGGAGGGGAATTTACTTCAGATGAATTCACTAACTATTGCAATGAGCATCGAATAAAAAGACAAGTTTCTACATGGAGAACACCACAGTAAAATGGAATTGTTGAAAGGAGAAATAGATCAATTGTTGACTATGCAAGAACATTGATGATTGAGAGGATCATCACTCAAAATTTCTAGAGGGAAGCTGTCAGTACTGTTGTCTACACATTAAACAGAGTACAATTGAAGGACATAAAGAAGACACCCTATGAGCTTTGGTATGGTCATACACCCAATGTAAGTTACTTCAGAATATTTGGTAGTCAATGTTATATTTTGAAGGATGATAAAAATGGAAAAGTTGACTCCAAAAGTGAAGAAGGTATATTTCTAGGGTATTTAACCAAAAACATAGCTTATAAATGTCTTAACGAAACATCTAACAAAATCATTGAAATTGCAAATGTGAAAATAGATGAATTTGCAGAAAAGAATGATAAGGAAAGCATAAAAGAACCAGAGGACTACAACAGGTTTATTTATACAAAACCTGACACTATACCTGAGCAACAGTGTATCACTACCGAGCAACAGAACATTGCACCCGAGCATCAAGTTGCAATTACCAAAAATCAGGAAAACCCTCAAGATGATGTTTCAAGCAATGTATATCAAAATGAAGGTCAAGAAGATGATCAAAATGATGAACAAAAAGCTCAACTCAAAATTTCCAAGTATGTCAAAAGACATCATCCACAAAATAAAATCATAGCAGACAAGAAGTAAGTGACTAAACACTAGATGTTTACTTTGTGATTTTGAGCCTAAATCTATTAATACTACACTTGAGAATGAAGAATGGGTCAGTGCCATAAATGAAGAGATAGAATAGATTGAGAAGAACTGTACATGGACACTAGTACTGAGACCAGATGACAAGAATGCCATCAGTACCAAATGGATATTCAGAAACAAGCTGAATGAGAATGGAGAGGTCATAAGAAACAAATAAAGGTTAGTATGCAAAGGGTATGCACAAGAAGAAGGTATTGATTATGAAGAAACCTTTGCACCCATTGCTAGACTAGAAGGAGTTAGAAACTTACTTGCTTATGCTGCATTCAAAGGATTCAAGTTATACCAGATGGATGTAAAATCTGAATTCCTAAATGGAATGCTAGAAGAAGAGGTATACATTGAACAACTAGAAGGGTTTGTTGATTCAGACAAGAGAAAAATGGTATGTAGATTACATAAAGCCTTGTATGGATTGAAACAAGCACCTAGAGCCTGGTATGAAAGACTTCACTCCTATCTCATTAGCATTAAATTTGTAAGAACAAGTGAAAATAGCAATCTGTACTGAAAAGAAGATACTGATGGTAAAATTATGAATGCTGAAATTTTTCTTGATGATATAATTTTTGGCAGAAATGAAATGTTATGCAAATCCTTTGCTAATGAAATGAGCAAAGAATTTGAAATTTCTATGTTTGGGGAGATCAAATTCCTTCTTGGTCTACAGCTTCTTCAACAAGATGTAGGTATATATATCACTTAGTCCAAATACATCAAGGAAGTGTTGAAGATATTCAAAATGGAACATTCCAAACCAGTTGGAACACCTATGGCTACTGGATGTAAGCTGACAAAAGAAGACAAATCAAAGGAGGTAAATCAAACCTTGTATAGATCAATAATTGGCAATTTAATGTATGTTGTTCATACCAGACCAGATATAACATTGTTAGAATAGTCCCAAAGGATAACTGAGAGGGGGGTGAATTAGTTATCAGTAAATTTAGTTCTTTAACTTCATAATAAAACAAAGTAAATGCTTAATCAGATAACATAGTACATAACACACAATTTGATTACGGGGAAACCAAATGTTAAAAATCCCGATGGGAATTAACACCCACAATGAACTATATTTGTTTATAGTAATCCCTGTTTGAAGATAGCTCAACCCTTTTAGGATTTGTACTTTACAATGCAATGAATATAGTGACCTAGTTAAGGGTTAGTCCCTGTTAGGAGTCTTTTACAAATAACCCTGTTAGGGGTGGTGGACTCACTATCCAAAATCTCACTACTTGATGGTGAAGGCTTCAACCTTCTATATAACAGATATGCACTGTATCTGATGATGAACTATAGAGTAGACCTATTGTCTTGATCAGTTCTAGTGTATTCCAATCTTTCACTTCTTCTTCACATAGACTCTTGATGAATGAACCAACTCTGATAATCTTCTCTGTATATCTTTCTTTTCTTTTCATATAATTCACACTTAGCGTGTCACCTTTGACTTTCTATAAGTATCTTCCTCAAAATGTGAGATCATGGGACCTGTAAGACAACTCTTCATAACCTCCTTGTCGGCTCTACTAAGCATGCAAGCATAATTACAACCGCACAAGTATAAACTGAATAGACACAATGCTTCACTAAGTCGACCTCACCAATTTAACTCTAACTTTGTAATCTTCTTGAAACATGTTTGGTGCCTTTGGATTAATATCATCAACTCATAAATAATCATGAATATACACACGCATATACAAAAGATAGGCGCAACTCAAGAAATACATGATATATGTCGGCCCTAAACCGTTACACTTCCAGAACTGTAACTGCCAATAACAAAATTACATAACTTTACTGAAACATCAGATCTGGGTCTTCGTGTATGAAAATAACATAATAAACATGTCAACAACATGTATCTATCCACTCAAGTCTTCATATCATCATTTTGATAAGTACATACAGAATTACTACTGTGTATTATATGTTGTCATCAATGACAAACATATAATCAATCAACTGCTCAGAATCAAATCTCCAACAATCTCCCCCTTTGACATTTATGGAAACATATGATATCAAAAACATCCTCTATTCATGGTTTCCTCTTTCTTTTACAATCTTCTCAATATCCTCATCAAAGATTTCTCTAAACTGTTGCAGTTCCTCTGTCTGTGTTTTTGTTCCATGTATATACTCCCCCAGAGTATATGCTCCCCCTTAGTACATACTCCTCCTTACTATATGCTCCCCCTTTGACATCAATGGCAAAGGGAACCATAGTCCTTTAGTTACAGGTACTACTCCAGAAGTAGAGTAGTCAACCATTCATCAGTCACTTAATGACTGATATCTTTGCTGCTTCTTCTAAATAGACTTAGGAGAGGGAATTACTCCCAACTTCTCCCTGAGATACTCAAAAGTATCCTTTGATAAGGGCTTTGTGAAAATGTTTTCCAACTATTCTTTGGTGTTCACATAGTCCAATTTAACTTCTTTTTCTGCAACCTTTTCTCTTAAGAAATGGTACTTGATCTATATGTGTTTTTTCTTTGTGTGCATCACAAGGTTCTTAGACATGTTGATATTGCTAGTATTATCACAATGAATAAAAATAGGATAATCAACCTAAATGCCAAAGTATTTAACCATCTGCTTGATCCAAACCATGGTTGAACAATTTAGTGCTGCTGCAACATATTCAGCTTCTATTGTTGACTGAGAAATATAATTCTGCTTCTTGCTTATCTAAGAAACCAACTTGTCTCTAAGGAATACTGCTCCTCCTGAAGTGCTCTTCCTGTCATCAATACAACCTACCGAATCTACATCTGTATACACATGAATCTTTACATTCTCTGATTTAGGATACCATAAACCATAGTCTATAGTTCCCTTTAGATATTTGAATATCCTCTTGATTTCCATTAGGTGACTTTTCTTGGGTTCAGCTGCAAATTTTCCAACAATGCCAACTGCATTAGATATGTCAGGTCTAGATTGAGTTAGATAAATGAGTTTACCAATCATAGATTTGTACAATGTTTTATCAACTGTGGTGGAGTCATCATCCTTTGATAGCTTGCTTCCTATTATCATGGGAGTGCATACTGGCTTACAGTCCTCCATCTGGAAGGTCTTCAATATTTCCTTCACATATTTTGACTGATTAATGAATATACCTTTATCTGTTTGTTTTACTTTCAGTCCCAAAAATTATTTTATAGGACCAATCATACTTATTTCAAATTCATTCTACATTTCTTTTGCAAATGTTGTACTGAGCTTGTCATTACCTCCAAAGATAATGTCATCAACAAATATGGCAACTAATAGTAATCCATCAGGTATCTCCCTTGTGAATAGGTTATAATTTTTTTCTCCTTTCTTGAATCCAATTTTGGTAAGATAACCATCAAGTCTCTCATACCAAGCTCTTGGGGCCTGTTTAATACCATAGAGTGCTTTCTTTAATTTGCATACCATGTCTGGTTCATCTGAAATACTAAATGCTTTAGGCTATTCAATGTAGACTTCTTCATTAAAATCACCATTCAGAAAATCTGATTTTACATCCATTTGATAAACTTTAAAGTCTTTGAATGTTGCGTATGCCAAGAAAAACTTTATGGCTTCCAGTCTGCTCACAGGGGTGAATGTATCAGTGTAGTCTATTCCTTCTCTTTGCACATATCCTTTACATACCAATATTTCTTTGTTTCTAACTATTGTACCATCTTCATTCATCTTGTTTCTGAATACCCACTTTGTTCCAATCACATTTTTGTCACTGGGTCTAGGGACCAATTCCCATGTATCATTTTTAATTATCTAATCTAATTCTTCTTTCATTGCATTCTTCCAATCAGAATCATTACAAGCATCTTCAACACTTAAGGGTTCAATCTATGAAAGTAAACATACCTCTTCATATATTGCTAGACCTTTTGCTTTAGATCTAGTCAAAACACTGCTGCTCTGATCTCCAATGATGTCATCTTTAGAGTGGTATCTGGATGTGAATTTTGGAATCTTAGGTGTGTCTTCTTCTTCTATAATCTTTGATTCTTCTTTTCTTGATTCAGGGTCATTGCATGAGACATCAATGCAATCAAACATTTCTTCAATAATAATATCTTTGCTGCTAGGTTTGGGTTCATCTTCAATCATAGGTGCATATTCATAGTACCTCTCTTGAACCATAAAATTTTCATCAATCTTAACATGCATGCTTTCAATTATCTTCTTTAATCTCAAATTGAAACATCTAT
>MU225022.1:4334520-4348394 GCA_018584345.1 Thuja plicata | reverse complement strand
GGAAACCAAATGGTAAAAACCCCGGTGGGAATTAACACCCACAATGAACTATACTTGTTTATAGTAATCCATGTTAGAAGATATCTCAACCCTGTTAGGAGTTGTACTTTACAATGCAATAAGTATAATGACCTGGTTAAGGGTCAGACCTTGTTAGGAGTCTTTTACAAATAACCCTATTAGGGGTGGTGGACTCACTGTCCAAAAGCTCACTGCTTGATGGTGAAGGATACAACCTTCTGTATAATAGATATGCACTATATCAGATGATGAACTATAGAGTAGACTTGCTATCTTGATCAGTTCTAGTGTATTCCAATCTTTCACTTCTTCTTCACATAGACTCTTGATGAATGAACCAACTCTGATAATCTTCTTTGTACATCTTTCTTCTCTTTTCGTATCATTCACACTTAGCGTGTCACCCTTGACTTGCTATAAGTATCTTCCTCAAAGTATGAGATCATGGGACCTGTAAGACAACTCTTCATAACATCCTTGTTAGCTCTACTAAGCACGCAAGCATAATTACAACCGTACAAGTATAAACTAAATAGACACGACGCTTCACTAAGTCAGCCTCAACAATTTAACTCTAACTTTGTAATATTCTTGAAACACGTTTGGTGCATTATGATTAATATCGTCAACTCATAACTAATTATGAATATACACACGCAGATACAAAAGATAGGTGAAACTCAAGAAATACGTGATATACCTCGGCCCTAAACCGTTACACTTCCAGAACTGTAAGTGCCAATAACATAATTACATAACTTTACTGAAACATCATATCTGGGTCTACGTGTATGAACATAACATAATAAACATGTCAACAACATGTATCTATCCATGCAAGTCTTCATATCATTATTCTGATAAGTACATATAGAATTAATGCTGAGTATTATATGTTGTCATCAATGACAAACATACAATCAATCAACTACTCAGAATCAAATCTCCAACAAGCACATGTAGTTTGAATAGTTGCAAGATTCTCTGCTAATCCCAAAGAATCACATATGATGGCTGTCAAGAGAATTCTAAGATATCTGAAGAACACCGTGGACTATGGATTATGGTATAAAAGAGAAGAAAAATTTGAGCTACAAGTCTATACATATGCTGATTGGGCTGGAAACATTGATGACTGGAAGAGTACAGCTAGAGGAGCATTCTTCATGGGTGACAGACTTGTCACATGGCTCAGAAAGAAGCAAGGATGCATCTCTCAGTCTAGTGCAGAAGTAGACTATGTGGCTACTGCTACAAATTTCTCCAATATTGCATGGATCAAACAGTTGCTGGAAGGTATGATTATGAAGATTCTTGAACCAGTAATTATCTATTGTGACAATAACAGTGCAATTCAAATTTCTAAAAATATAGTCATGCATGCTAAGACTAAGCATATTGCTATCCAGTATCACTACCTGAGAGAAAAAGTGTAGCAAAGGAGGTGATACTGGAATATGTTCAATCAAAGGAACAATTAGCTGATATATTCACCAAGCCATTCCCGAAGGCTACATTTGAGTACTTGAGACAAAGACTATGGGTACAACCCTTGTCTATGGCTCAGTAAGATGACTAGAAGGTTGCATCAGCCTACACATAATCAGAAGATCATTCATGTTGATGCAAACACTAAAATGAATAGCAACATATACATCTGTACACTGCAAGGTACAAGTCTGCACCGAATACCAGAGACATTGTATTGTTGATGGATAGGTAAATTCAAGTAATATATTATATAAAGGGATAAACAATGATATAGAAGAAAATTTTTTGGCATTTTTTTCAAAGGGAGAGATTATCTCATTATCATAAAGGAGATATTATCTCATTGATCATAAAATATTATATCATTATCCATGAAGAGAAATTCCTAAGAATAAAAAGGAAGAGTTAATCAATATTCAAAGGGAGGGAGATTGATTACATATGAAATATCCATCTAAGGGAGAGAAGTAACAAAGGGAGAGAGTTCATAAAAATAGAGAGATTGTTGTAAAAATAAAAAGAGATTATCAAGAAGAGGATCAGTCAAGGCAAGAGCACATATCAGATCAGAGACAAAAGATGCTACATCTATCCAATGAAGGGATTCAAGATTGAAGAAATACCACTCTGCAAGAAAAAAATCTAAGCTCTTTGAGATTACCGACAACCACACATTTGTAATAGTTACAATAGGAAATATTGATGAAACTGTTATATTTCATATTGTATTAGTAATAGTATATTATGATAATGTAGTGTGTTTCCATCAATGCCAAAGGGAGAGATTGATGACATGTAACTGATTGAATTTTTGAAGATATTAAGTTGATCACCAAAATGCAAAAAGATAATGCAAGACATTAAATCAGTTAATGGATTGTATTATCATTGATGTCAACTTGACATAATCTAATTGGTTATAATCAAAGTGTCAAAGACTTCAGAGAATCAAAGAGATAAATATTATGCTTTCAGTAATGCATAAAAGACAAGAATTGACTATGTGACTACAAACATCGATGGCTAGTGGAACCCGGCGGATAGAGACAACCAAAATTTAAGTCACAGTGATGCTCGAGAAAGAAACCCGATGAGCATTAGCGATGAGAAAAATCACAAGCATGCCCGATGGCCAAAATCATAGTGTAACCCAATGGACAGACAACCCTGAAGGACAGACAACCCTGATGGATAGACCACCCCAATGGAGAAGCTCGAGGGAAACTGGAGTATTGACCGAAGCTATCAAAGAGTTAAAACACTAAAGTTAACTGGAGTTTAGAAATGACAAAATATCTAGCTGGAAGAGCTAAATATAGACTTAACTGGTAGTTATCATTGTTTTCATCGACAAGATAAAGCTAGAGATAAGTAAAGGACTTTAAATTTTTTTCTCTAGTTGGAAAGAAGATATCTGCAAGATAAAATAAGAGTTTTTCTTTAAATCAGATTGGCTAAGATTGTGGATCACGCCAATATCAAAAATGAAGAACCTAGAAATGGTGATATCATGTCTATAAAGAGACAACTTAATTCATTACAAATTAAGTGGAGTGAATGAAAAAGAGGATGCTGGAGAGAAACTGATGAAGAACAACTTCATAGAGTCCTGATCAATCAAGCTGAGCAAAGAGATAAACATTTCTACAGACACTGAGCAATAGAGCATAGCATCACCGAGTAGAACAAAAGTGGAGCAAAGGTATTAAAAAGATATATTGATCAGATTGGTTTAATGAGCTTACAATAGATCTAATAATCTACAAGTATAAGTTGTATATGTGATCAGATCATATTGTTTCATTTTAACCATTGGTTCAAAAAGTCTCTTAACCAATCAGGATTTAAAGATCCTTTCTATATTGAGATACATCCCAAGGAGTATCAAAAAGTTTGATCATGAAGATAGTATGAGATGCTAGATACCATTTGACAAACTAGAAGAGTTTGGAAAAGGAAGGTAGCATAGAAATTCCCGATATCAAGTGACAAACTAATCTTTTAAATCCTCTAACAAGTTCACACCTAACAGTGTGTTTGTAACCTTTAACAGGGTTGGCTCTTCACTAAGCTCACTTCATAAGAGTGAAAATTTTGGGTTATCGGTCCCAAGTGGTTTTTCCCTTAACAAGGTTTCCACGTTAAAAATCCATGTGTTTATGAGTCATTACTTTAGTATTTTTCATTACACATAGCTAATCTAGATTGATCAGTATACTCTAAGCAATTTACTATTTTCAGTAAATTAACAGACTACTATTCGGTAAATATAAAGAATAAGGTTTAACAAAGCATTCCGAGTAGTAGTAATTTGATAAGTATATTTGAAGGCATTCATCTTATAGTATTGAAGATAACTAGAGGCTTAATATTGTGGTACTAAGTTTTTGGGTTGATTAATTGGAATATTTTGAGGCCACTAATTCAAACCTACCCCCCCCCCCCCCCCCCCCTCTCAGTTATTACTAACAATCTGTGCATTTGAGTGATTGTATATGAATAAATTTTTGGATGGTTCTTATTGACTAATGAGTTTTAGAGGTCTTCTAGATATGCCTTCTACCTAGAAATTATTACATTTCATCAAATGCTTTTGGTTTAATAGTTATTTTTTGTGTCTATTGGGTTTCATCTTTTGGTTGGTTCATTAGATTTTTTGATCAAGTCATGGTCTTGGTTGTGGTGTTCTATTAGTTCCTAGATTTACCTATCTTCGGTAATTGTGTTATGTAATGTGAATATCTTAAGGGTGACCTATCTTTAGGTCCTATGGTAAAATGTTATGAAGAATTTTATGTATGACCTATATTTAGTTGTGGTAGAATGTTAAATATAATTTTAATATCTTTTTTATTGAATCTAACATATTTTATGGCTTGGCTGACATATGTAATTATCTTACCAGATCTATATATAAATAGATAAATCATTTTGTATTTGAATTAAATGCGAGAGATCATGTTAGAAAGGGTGTGTACATGAAAATTTTTGAAAGTGGTATGTAAGTATAACGAAGTTGAGTGAAGGATTATTGTGATATCAAGAGAAGGCTTTACATATTGTATTGCAGCAACTTGGTGTATGCTTATAGAAGATTTGTACTGGATCTACAATTTTCAATGAGTATTGTGCTATCAATTGGAACTATTTCATGCATAGCCATATGTAATTATATTAGTTCACTTTTTATCAGTACAAAAAAAAAATTATTAGCAGTGAGCCTACTTGTATCAGCACTTAGACTTTCTTATCTCTGGGTAGTTAGCTCAACTGGCAATTAGGAAAACAATATGAAAAAACTACCAGTGAGCCCTTGTAAAATTCACCTTTACTAGTGTCACCTTAACCAATTTTCATTTCATGAGAAATAATTTCTCCATGGATTTTCCTAGTTTGGTTTTTAATGTAAATTATGATGTTCTTTGGGTTGATGGTTTTATGATGTTCTTTGGTTTTATGATTTCATTTTTTTATCAGTTATAAGTTCATGGTTGGTCTAAGTATTCACCAGAATAACATAAGTGAAGAAAATTGTTCATGAATAAACATGTCACCCCCCTCTTAATTATTCAGTTTGTTTAACAAGGTGATATTTGGATTTTTAGTAAAATACTAGATGTGCATTTAATGCATATTCATAGTCTTTTTGAAGTTAAGAGTGGAGAAATTGTTAATGAACTTGAAGAAGTGTAGTTTTGTCAAAATAGAGTTAGGGTACTTAGGGTTTTGTGTCCTACTAGATGGTCTTAAAATGGACCCAAAGATGGTGGTCATTCCAAAATGGCCAACCCCAAAGACTTACATTGAGATGAGGTCTTTTCATAGTCTAGATATCTTTTACAAATAGTTCATTAGAAACTTCAGTAGTTTATGTGCACCATTGACTGAGACAATGAGAGGGGATAGAAAAGAGTTCAAATGGACTATAGGACTAGAAAATTATTTTTAAATGTTGAAGAATAAGGTGAAAGAGAAACATGTTTTATCTCTCCCTAATATTAATAAGGCATTTTAGGTGGAATATGATGCCAATGGTAATGCCATTGGATCTCTTTTCAGCCAAGATGGTAAGCCCATTGCATATTTCAATGAGAAGTTAAATGATCCAAAGAAAAATTATTTTGTTTAAGATTAGGAATTCTTTGCAACAGTTTAGGCATTGAAGAAAAGGAGGCACTATTTGTTACCTAAATAATTTGTTTTATATACTAATAATTGGGCATTATAGTACTTGAATAGCCAAGGTAAATTGAATCAGAGGCATTTGAAATGGGTAGAGTTTTTGTATAATTATACCTTTGTTTTGAAGCATAGAAGTGGGAGGTCTAACATAGTTGCAGATGCCTTAAGTAGGAGGCAAATTGTCATGCCCAAATTTTACACTGATACTTTTGAGATATATATATATAGCAATTTCGTGCCCTATGTGATATCATGTGTTGTTGTCTTTTTCTTATTCATATGCTTCTTCTAGGTAGATTAGCATCTTGTATCATTGCATTGATTAGCTATTGTGTGTAGCTTGAACGGAAATGTATCTCACGATTTTGTACCCTATGTGATAGCATGTGTTGTTGTCTTTTTCTTATTCATATGCTTCTTCTAAGTAGATTAGCATCTTGTATCATTGCATTGATTAGCTATTCTGTGTAGCTTGAATGAAAATGTATCTCATTATCCTTTTAGACCAGTGTGTAATATGATCATTTCATGATTTTTTGTTCATTGATGATTAGATTCTTTCCTTCTTGATACTGACTTTATGTGTGCAGATATGTAACCTTAAGAAGATTTAATGCAGTTGATCGCTTCAACGAAGGATTTTATGTTAGAAGGATACCTATTTTTGTGCTATTATAATGCTAGTATGCAATCCTAGGAATGAATGCAGCCTATGACACGGTTCTAGCCATTGATTCCTTTATCCATTTTTGTCAACATCAAGTGTTTGGGGCAACAGAGCCAATATAACCTTTATTGGTGACACTGCGACCATAAGGATATGAGTATGATTTTCATTAGGTAAAACTTGGGTAAATAATGTAAGCATCAAGGTATTAGAGCTAGTACAACCTAAAAAAATTTCTAGTTGATATTGCAATGATACACTATATCAAGGAATTCATAGCCGAGATAACCATGAGTGCGTTCTTGCGTAAATAGGCAGATTTAACTATCAAGGAGATAGTTCCAACTTCACCTTGGCATGAAAGTAAATAGGATCAAGGGATGTAAGGCTTTTCCACCTTAATGTGGAAGCTCTTATCACATACACCCCATTTACTTGATGTTATAGGGTCATCAGAACCACAACAACACGCAACAATCAAAGAAAAGAGTATGAAAATTATTGATAACAGACTTCATTCAATAAAATGATCATCAATCTTTCAACAATTTTAGATGGTTGTAATTTTATTTGTGTAAGGTGTCGAAAAACACCATTGTTCTTGTGATTGTTAGTGTTGAAAAATATTGTTGTTTTATTGAGTGCTACTAAGCCAAGATTTTAAGCACTTTATCCGATGTGTGTTGAAAAATAAAGACGTGTCCAAATAAGTAGTCTTGAGAAACACTATTTGATTAAGGTATTGAAAAAAACCAGTTGTGTCAGTGGCAAACTATCTAGTGCCTATAAAACCAAGGTAGCTAACATTGACTAGAGAGATGATTGACAAGGTGTTGACTTGATAACCAGAGGAAGACCCTCAGTGATGAACTAACCCGTGAGACTAAGATGTTGATTGGTTCCAAGCTTAGGATGCCAACTTCAATGTTTGCACAAGGTCATGAAAGTGATGAAGAGTTCGTAAGTACAACAAAGCAAGCTGAGACTTCTATAGGCGAGATAGTCAAACTACGCATTGATAGATGGAGCACTATTTGCAAGTGACATCTGTTTGCTAGGTTTTCACCATTTGGAAAGATTTTTATTTTTGCTACCAAGGCGCCTATTTACCAGGTTTTCACCGAGGCACTTTTTCTCTTTTCAACTTTTTTTTCTTTTATTTTTACTTTTTTTACTTTTTTGGTTGATCCATCAAGGTGCCTCTTTTCCATATTTTCACCAGGGTGATCATTTTTTTAGGACTTTTTCTAAATGTTTTTTTCTTTTTTTCTTTTTGCTTTTTTGGTAGTTTTCTTAGGATCATTTTCTCTATATAGGTACTTCCTAGAATGTCTAGTTGTAGAACTTTTTCAGGTGGGTTGTGTTGATGGGATAAAGAAATGTCTCCCCTTGTGAAGTTGATAGATTATATTCTCTAGAGCCAAATGTTGCAGTAATCACGAAGGGACCCAGCCAATTGGGTTCAAATTTCCCCTTTCATTCACGATGTTGTTGATTCTTTGGATTTTATCTAAGTACAAGATCTCCAAATTAAAATTATGTGTGTCTTAATTTCTTGTTGTAACCTCTAAACATCCTTTTCTAATTGACCCTTAAATGGTCAAATGCTTCTTTCATTTTTTCATCAAGTAATTCTAATTCCTCGATTCTGGAAATCTGGTAATCTTCCTCAATGATGAGTCCTTGCAATGAGATTCTAAGTGATGGTATCTCTAACTCAATAGACAATACTGCCTTTGTGCCTGTATCATATTAATATAGAAGCACTTCCATTTTGGCAATTTTAGCACCCTCATATAGTACATTGGCATATTAGATTTGCATTTAGGATGCATATGCACTTGATTATGCATTTCTAGATGAAACTAGGGTTAGGATCCTATGGATCCTCCTTAATTTCCCTCTCTATGGCTTTATTGTTAGGTAGAACCTATGTACTGGATCTCCTAATCTTCATCATACCTCATCTTTGGCCTTTGTGCCTCTATCCAACATTCTAGTGTGTTTTCTCACCTTCCTAGGTCCCCAGATGACCTAGGAATCCTGAAGATTTCTCAAGGTGACCTGCCTGAAACCTCAGGTCAAGGTTGAAGTCAATTCTGACCTAGGTGAGAATCAAGATCGACCTTGACCTAGGTCAAGGTTGAGGTCATCCCCTTTTTAGTAATAACCTTTCATAACTTAGTACCACAAATTATACCTCTAGTTATCTTCAGTCATATAAGATGAATGCCTTGAAATAATTATAACAAATTACTACTTGTCGGAATGCTTTGTAAACCTTCTTCTATATGTTTACCGATAAGCAATCTTTCTATTTACTGAAACACTGTAAATAACTAGTGTATACCAATCAATCCAGATTTACTTAGGTGAAATGCAAAATAATAAAGTAATGACTCATAGACACATAATACATGAATTTTTAACGTGGAAACCCTATTAAGGGAAAAACCACTAGGACCGGTACCCTAATTTTCACTCTTCTAAAGTGAGCTTAGTTAAGAGCCAACCCTGTTAAAGGTTACAAACACATTGTTAGGTGTGACCTTGTTAGAGGATTTAAATAGATAGTTTGTCACTTAGTATCTGGCATCTAATGCTACCATCCTTGATCAAACACTCACTTGGCTTGTCAATAGGTATCAGGAATATCCAATGCTACTTTCTATGATCAAACTTTTTGATGTTCCTTGGGATGTATCTCAATTACAAAAAAATTTTAAGTCCTGCTCGGTTAAGAGACTTGATGCTTCAATGGTTAAACTAAAGCAGTAAATTGATTTGTTCACATATACAACTTGAATTGCATATTTTCAGATCTATTGTAAGTGCATTACCTTTCTGATCAATATTATCAATTCAATACCTTTGCTCCACATTGTTCTTCTCTGTGATGTTGTATCTCTATTCGTCATTGTCTATAGAATTTAGCTCTTACCTCAACTTGATTGATCAGGTCTGAATGAAGACTTTCTTCTCCTTCAGTATCTCTTTAGCATCTATTCTCTTGTCACTCCCCTTCACCACCTTCATAATGAATTAGGTTGTCTCTTTATAGACATGATATCACTATTTCTAGGTTCTTGATTTTCTTGATCTTGGCGTGATCCACAATTCTCACCAATTAGATTTAAAGTAAAACTCCAGTTTTATATCGTAGAGATCTTCTTGCCAACAGGGCAAAGCAGATTTAAATCCTTTACTTATCTTCGGCTTTATCTTGTCGATTAAAACAATGATAAGTATCAGTTAAGTCTATTTTTAGCTCTTGACAGCTAAGCATTTTATCATTTTTGAACTCTCTGTCCTATCGATCAGTACTTCAGTTAGTCATCGGTGATAACTGGCTGTTTCGTCAGTGTGACTTTAGTTGTGTTTAGGATCTTTGTTCTTCAGGTAACACTATAATTATGTCCATTAGGTTACACTATGTTTTTCTCATTGGGAAACACTGTGAATTTTCTCATCGATAATGTTGTGCATTTTCTCATCGGGTAACACTGTGAATTTTCTCTTAACTCTGTCTATTGGTGTGCACTTTGTCAGTGTATACAGTCACTTTTTGATTTGTTGACTTATATGCATTACTGATACCATAGCCTTTGATTCATCGATTCTTTGAAGTCTTTAGCAATATTTCCATGACCATACAGATTATATCAAGTTGGCATCAATGAAAATACAATACATTAACTAATTTAATGTCTTGCATGAACTTTCTTATGTCTATGTGATCATCAAATTAGCATCTTCAAACATTCAATCAGTTATAGTTCATCAATCTCTCCAATCTCTCCCTTTGGCATTGATGGCAACACACTACATTATCACACTATATTATCACTAATACAATATGAAATATAACAATTGAAGTTCATCAAACTACCAATCTTATGTACTAGAACCGATACAAATATCTAATCCTCGCTAAGCTCATATAAGCTTAGATTTGATTCTTGTAGCTTTCTCTCTGTCTTCAATCCCTTCACTACATAGATGTAGAATCTTTCTTCCTTTGATTTTATGTGTTCTTTTCCTATGTCAAGCTCTCACCCTTTCACTGTTCTCTTTTATTTTGATGTTTCTTGTCATCAATTCTCTCTTTCTTTGTATGTACTCTCCCTTTCTGGTTACATCTCTCCCTTTGGATAATGTGATGGATATAATCTCTCCTGATATAATCTCTCCTTTTATAATCTCTCCTTGAGATGATAATGGATATAATCTCTCTTTGACAGCAATGGCAAACAAATATTTTTGACAATAATTCCAAACAAATCCTTTCTATACATAATATACTCCTTGAATTTCCCAATCCATCAGCAATACAACAACTCTCGTTCTCAGAGTAGATAAATGTTAGAAACACTGAAAGAGGGGGGTGAATCAGTGTTTGTCTATTAATTACTTTTTAGCAACTTAAACATAAACATACATAGGATGAAGCTTAACATAAGAACTCATAACACATGATATGATTACGGGGAAACCTTGATTAGAGGAAAACCCCGGTGGGAATTAGTACCCACAAATATTCTACTAAGTATAATGAACCTGTGAGAGTTCCTTAGCCCTGTTAGAAGCACTCTTTACAATATGAGTACAATGACCTAGTTAAAGGTCTGACCCTATTAGGAGTCTTTTACAAAACCCTGTTAAAGGTATATGGCTCACTACCCAATAAGATGAAGGCTACAACCTTCTGAAAGATGATATGCACTATATCAAAATGAACTGCTGTGATGACACTATTGTCTGATCAGTTCTGTGTATGTGTGAATTGTCTTACTCTCTTAAAGAGATATATCATATACTAACTTCATTATACTATCCCTATGTATCTTTCTCTTGCATAATAATCAATGCTTGTAACATTACTTTACATTACATACTTATATGTTCATATCCAAACAGGTGCGACCCAAAACAAAACACTAGTCGGCCCTAAAACAAAATATACAAAACTTCCAAAAAATTTAGCTCAAGTGTGTTTACTACAATGATAATTACATCATTAAAACATATAACAAAAGGCACTTAACCATTACATTAAAAAATAATTCACGCTGATCAAAACAGTAGTCGGCTTCCATGCTCTGTCTTCTAGACTGCTGGTGTACTGATATGCCTGTAACTTTTCCGTACTGTTGTTCCATACTATGTGTGTCTAGATGTAGCATGTACACATGTCATACAACTTATATCTGAATGTGCATACACTGACTCGATCTCTCGCATGTGCGCTGATGTGTTGATCACTGAGTATCTCTGTCTGCCCTATTTTCATACTTAGTCATTTTGTCTTTCATGACAGAAACTAAACATGAATTTGTTTCCATGATGAAAACACAAAATGATTCATGCATCCTTATGAAGTCAACTTTCCAACAATCTCCCCCTTTGTCATTTATGGCAACAAAGGAATGTGGCCAAGTTACTCAAAATGTGACTTGTATATCATAACATCTTAATGATATATACATATACTTTTCCACATATACGCATTCTATATTACTCCCCCTTTGACATTAATGACAAAGGTGTATAAAAACTAGTAAGTCTTCTGCATACTTACTCCATGTAAACTTCAGGGTATACAATTTGAAGAGATTGAATCTCTTTCTACCAAAATATTTTCATAGCATCAACTGTCAGAAGATGCGCTCATAGGGAATATGTCAGTTTATCCATTTTTATCACATCCATGCAAGGGCCTTTATCATATGTCACCATGGTATCATCAATCTATTTAATTTTCTCATTAAGGACTGCTAGAGATGGCACAAGTGCATTTCTCAACTGGGTTTGTCTTATTCTTATCTTATTGATTTCCATTTTTGCCTTCTCAATTTTATCCAACTGTCCTTGATAGACATTATTGCATATATTCATGTCTTTCATGGATGATTCAACTGATTTTTTGATGCTATCCACCATTAAATCTACCTCTTCTACCTTTTTGGTGTGCTCAGAGGTGAACTTCACTTTGTCCATGCAGTTTGCTATGATTCTCTTGCCTTTAGCTGCCAACTCTTTTAGTATGGATTGCCCAATTTTTAAGGAGTTCAAGTCTAAGGTAAAGTTCTTTACCAAATCATTTAGTCTCTCCTTCTTGTATTCATCTCTGCAATCTTAGTAGCAGAGTCTACAAAGCTTATAAAGTGTGATTTGAAGTTTGACAAAATGTTGTCCACATCTTCAACTGATTGGACTTTAGCTACTTTATGATCAGCAGGCACTAAGTCATTCAATATTTTTACTATTTCCAAAAAGAAAGGATTTCTAATTACTTGTTTCTCTTTTTCCTTTTCCATAGCAAGAACGCTGATCTTAATTAGGTCTTCTTCTCCCCATGCATCCAAACTTTCTGAATCAGGAGTTAACCTTGACAACAATGAGGTAGATGGTTGAGTGGATGGTGAGAATATAGTATTCTGACTTGTATCCATGCATTCAACCTTTACTGGTTTCTCTTTTATTGGTGTCTTGTCACCTTGAGTATCTTCTTTTATGTCAGTTTGATCATTGATGGGAACTTCATCTTGTTGTACAGAGGTATCATTAGTGCACATTTCTTCAGTGCTTACAAATGCCTTATCAACTTTGTCCATATCTTTTTCAGATGTAGTCATGAATATCTTGACATTGTCAACTACTATAGTGTCTTCTGAGTCTTTTTCTGTATCAGAAGTTATTGTCACTATGGGCGCTAAAGCCTGTGGACCTGTCATAGGTGCAATCTAAACCACTAGTTTTGTAACCTGTTTGGGAGGAGCTGGAGTAAATTTTGCTATAGGAGCCATTGGTGGATACATGTGTCTATCCATAAACACTTGTGCAAATGCCTTTTTAGTCTCCTTACCTATCTGCTCATATTTTTTTTTCATAATCTATAAGGTCCTTGTCTTAGTTCAGATATGAGGCTTCACCAGATCTAATAATATTATAGCCTTCTCATCATGCGAGCATATAGGAAGAAGAGTATCCAATGTTTCTTCTCTTATCCTTATGTCTTCCACAATTGCATGTCTTTTCATGATCTCCAACAAGTTCCATAACCGATCCAGTATCACTGTCTTGAGTTCAAGAACTGTCTTCTTGAACTTGATCATATGAGATATGATCATAGAGTGTATCTTAGTCTTATAAATTTCTTGATATTTGTCATAGACTTTAGAAAGTGTATCTAATCTCCCTTCATTTACAATCTTGTTCCTCAGCACATTTAGACTAGGTCTAAATCCTACCTCAGGAGGAGCTTGAGTATTCTTTGCTTTTCTCTGAGTGTTCCTTGAGGATGGATGATTTGTGGGCACCTATTTTCTTCCTATAGTCTTCTTGCTTGGTGTAGACAGTGGAGATGAATCTAAGTCAATGGTGGTGGAGGGCACAGAGGTGCTCTCTACTTTCTTCTTCTTCTGGATCTATTCAGCTTTCTCAAGTTCTTTTGCTATCTTGGCATCTCTGGCTTTGTCAAGATCTTCTTGAGTGACTCCATGAACTTTCAGTA
>MU225022.1:4283027-4321718 GCA_018584345.1 Thuja plicata | reverse complement strand
ACCAATTGTTAGTAATAACTGAGAGGGGGGGTGAATTAGTGGCCTCAAAAATTAATCCTTAAATCAACCCTTCAAACTTAGTACCACAAATTATACCTCTAGTTATCTTCAGTCCTATAAGATGAATTCCTTGAAATACTTATAACACTTGTCAGAATTCTTTGTAAACCTTCTTCTGTATGTTTAGCGATAAGCAGTCTTTCTATTTACCGAAACACAGTAAATAACTAGTGTATACCAATCAATCCAGATGTACTTAAGTGAAATGAAAAATAATAAAGTAATGACTCATGGACACATAACACATGGATTTTTAACGTGGAAGCCCTATTAAAGGAAAAACCACTGGGACCGGTACCCCAAATTTTCACTCTTCTAAAGTGAGCTCGGTTAAGAGCCAACCCTGTTAAAGGTTACAAACACACTATTAGGTGTGACCTTGTTAGAGGATTTAAATACATATTTTGTCACTTAGTATCTAGAATCTAATGTTAACATCCTTGATCAAACACTCACTTGGCCTGTTAATAGGTATCGGGCATATCCAATGCTACTTTCTATGATCAAACTTTTTGATACTCCTTGGGATGTATCTCAATTACAAAAGACTTTTAAGTCCTTCTCGGTTAAGAGACTTGATGCATCAATGGTTAAAATAAAATAGTAAATTGATATGTTCACATATACAACTGGAATTGTAGATTTTCAGATCTATTGTAAGTGCATTACCTTTCTGATCAATATTATCAATTCAATACCTTTGCTCCACACTATTCTTCTCTATGATGTTGTATCTCTGTTCATCGGTGTCTGCAGAATTTAGCTCTTTCCTTAGCTTGATTGATCAGGTCTGAATGAAGACTTTCTTCTCCTTTAGAATCCCTTCAACATCTATTCTCTTGTCACTCCCCTTCACCACCTTCATAATGAATTAGGTTGTCTTTTTATAGACATGATATCACCGTTTCTAGGTTCTTGATTTTCTTGATCTTGGCATGATCCACAATTCTCGCCAATTAGATTTAAAGAAAAACTCCAGTTTTATCTCATAGAGATATTCTATCCAACTGGGCAAAGAAGCTTTAAATCCTTTAATTATCTTCATATTTATCTTTTCGATTAAAATAATGATAAGTATCAGTTAAGTCTATTTTTACCTCTTGGCAGCTAAGCATTTTGTCATTTTTGAACTCTATGTTCTGTCGGTCAATACTTCAGTTAGTCATCGGTGATAATTGACTATTCTGTCAGTGTGACTTCATTTGTCTTTAGGATCTCCATCCATCAGGTAACACTGTAATTCTATCCATCAGGTTACACTATGCTTTGCTCATCGCGAAACACTGTTACTTTGCTCATCGGTAATGTTGTGCATTTGCTTGTCGGGTAACACTGTGACTTTGCTCTTTTACTTTGTCCATCGATGTATATAGTCACTTTTTGAATACTTAACTTATTTGCATTACTAATAGCATAGCCTTTGATTCATCGATTCTTTGAAGTCTTTAGTAATATGTCCATGACCATATAGATTATATCAAGTTGACATCAATGACAATACAATACATTAACTGATTTAATGTCTTGCATGAACTTTCTTATGTCTCGGTGATCATCAACTTAACATATTCAAACATTCAATGAGTTATAGTTTATCACCTCTACCTAGGTCAAGGTTGAGGTTTACTTTGACCTCTGTCGGGTGTTGATCCCCACTTTCAAATCTGGAGGTTATCGGGGTTCTAAACTTAAAAATAGGTCCCCAGGTCTGAATGCAGAAGTGTTTTCTCCAATATTCAAATTAATAAATCCCCTCCTTGGTTTCTAATTCTAATTGGATCGTAATTCAAGGAAAATATTGAATCTGGGTCCCTTGCATTGTCGTAGGAGGTCTATATTGAGATCTATATATAAGCACTCTCTTTTGCCTTCATTTGAATATGAGACAAAATCGTAAGATGATATAATGTAATTACAATTATGACATGATGATGATGATGCAAGAAAGCAAGAGGATGATATAGAACAACAAGATATGATGATGTCTTATTATATACAAGCATTTTGTGGACAAGCTATGGTGGATCTTCTTTGGCGCAAGAGAGGGTTCTTCCTTCCTTCTTCTTGGATCCACCATTTTCAACATTCAAGCATTCAAAAGATACTATCATGGGGTAGAAACTACAAATTGTGAGTTTGGTAGGAATACTTTAGCCTTGAAGATTTGGTATGCTTTCTTTACCATATTGAAATCTATCCATTGCTTTCCCATTTTTCAATTCATGTTAGGGTTTTAATCTAGAGGATTAGATCTTGACATTACACATTCAAATCTCTTTTCAAGATAAAAACACACAAATACATTCTACTATATTCGGCTATTCATGGAGGTGGAAACCACCAAAATGGGGGTTTGACTAAGGCAAAACCCTATATAGCCACCCCAAAACCCCCCTTTTTCAAATATTTGTAGGTACTATTTTTCGGAGTTAAAAGGTCAAAATAGCAAGTTGGAGTGCAGATTCAGATACCCTTTTCAGCCAACTATCAAGATCTAGAAACAGATTTTCTATCGGAGACTTTTGAGGTCAATTTTTCCCTAGGTCAGAATAAAAAATTATGGGTCAATGGTGACATTGACTTAAGGGTCAAAATCAGAACTGTGTTAGATGGGAAAAAGATTTCTGGGTTTTGCCTGTCTCTGTGTTTCTATTCTAGACCTGGTCTTAGATTTTCTAGAAACTCAACACAGGCTTCATAAAAATGGTATTTCAAGATCTGCTATGAAGTGAGGTAGGTATTTTACTCCATTATTCTTTGCAAGTATTTCCAAGATTTACATTCCTTATCATAACAATTAAATGTAAATGGTTGAATATGGCTTAAGGTCTCTTTTATATGAAAATCTCCATTGTGCAAACCCTATTCAGGAGACCATCCAAATTTACCTCTTTACATTTTGGTGAACCCACGATAGACAACTCTTTCTTTTTGGTGTTAGATTTACATTTTATATTAGATCTTGCATGCATATAGAAGTAGGTTTTATTTTATGTTCTTGCATTTATATTCCAAAAATATATTAAAATTACAAAATTTCTTTAAAAACACAAAAACATTTACATGCTTGTAATTTTATTTTGTATTCAACATGTATGACTTTTGTTTTGAATACTTTTATGAGGATTTTATTGCACAAGAGGATAGATCCCTTAATGAGGTACATGGAAGTGAGGATGAAAATGGTTCGAATGAGATCTCCATGGATCCTATTCCTATTTCATCCTCCTCCACAACATCTCCAATTGACCTTTACCATAGGATGTGTGCATGGTTACCTTGATGTTCCACTATTTGCAACATTGAGGCACCTAGAATGTTATTCCCTAAACCTTGGATGATGGTAAAAGGATGTCCTCGAATAACTATTAAGCGTAAACCTAAAGATCCTTTGGATTTCTTTGATAACACAAATTTTGTTTCACATGCTTATCATACACAGAATAATCCTCAACCCACTATCCCAGATTCTTTACCTCTTTCTCAACCTGTGCTTCCTCAAGCACCTAGGTTACCTTCTTCCTTTAGGGAATATGTCTTAGTTTAGCAATTATGCGCTAATCAAACTAAGATATCTTTATGGTAATTACTTCAAAATTCTCCTACATATCATGAGGCATTACAAAAATCTTTATCTACTCTTCTTGCTCTGCCTCCTAATCAAGAGAATATTAATTCATTTTTTGAGTGCATGCATACTATGCCTTATGTACCTCCTATTGTGTTTACCGATGATGATTTACCTTCTATTGAGGTGCACAATCAATATGATGCTCTTATGGTTGTTGTTTCTATCAATCATAGTATCATTCATAGAACATTAATTGACAATGGATCTGAGCTTAATTTTTGTAGCATGGGTATTCTTAAGGAAATCAAGGTTGATCTTTCAACCATTCAACCAGATAATATCCCTATTTGTTGATTTGATAACATTGCAAAGAAAACTTTGGGTATTATTACACTACCTATTAAGGTTGGTCCAGTTCTTCTTAACACATCTATTCATGTTATGCTTGGACCTCTCAATTATAACCCTTTTTTAGGAAGACCTTGGTTACATACTATGCATGTGATTCCTTCTACTCTTCATTGTAAGGTTAGGTTCATTTATAACAATCTGATGTATACACTACATGCAGATGATGTGTCGAATCCTTTCCTAAATGTGGAATATGATAAGGTTCTTGAACCTATACCACCAAGTAAGGAACCTGAACAACCACCCAAAGTTAAACAGGTTGAAGATCCATCCTCTTCTTTGACTAGAGATGATTGGGGAACATTGGATTCAATCCTTCTTTGATGGGATAATATAAAGTTTCTGATTTAGAATTTATGAAAGAGAAAAGTGGGTTTGAAAAACAAGTTTTTATTCCTTCTCCACTTTCTAAGGAATTAAAAAGTAAATTTATCGTTGCTTCACTTACAGAAACAATTGAAACAATAAAACCAAATTGCTATGACATTGGGACATATGTCACTCCTTTAACTCAATCTGATATGGTTGATAGATATGGTTATGGTTATCATCTACTAAAGAAATTGGGATTCAATGGGAAAGGATGTGGTAAATATGAACAAGGTATACAAGTGCCCTTGGAAAATGAAGTGTTTATGATTATACTTATGGGTTAGGATTCAATCCTTATAAGAAACCATCATCTTTTCCTCTTAATATCAATCATATATGTGGTGGACATTTTAATTTTGTTAATCCACTTCTCCTTGACATGGATCAAAAACCTAGTTTGGATATTTTTCCTGAGGATGAAAGCTTAGCCAATTTTTTAGGGGCTTATCAAGATCTACCTACATTTCATCATAAAAGAAGAAAGCCCTATTGTATGAATAATGAAGCCTATTTTGGATAACATGATGAACATGATATTTCTCCTTTGCCAATGGATTCTCCCATCCAAAGTAATTTATTAATAACTTAGACTATTAAAGTTCAGGTAGATGTGAATGAATCTAAAAAAACAATCAAAATTGGGAAATGTTTGAATCAAGATGAACATGATCATTTGGTTTCCCTCTTACTTGAATATAAAGATATATTTGCTTGGACATATTTGGATATGCCCAGTATAGATCCTAAGATTGTTACTCACAATATTGTTCTCAAACCTAATGCTAAACTTGTGAAACAAAAAATCCAAAAGATGAATCTGGGCATTGCCTTATTAGTTAAAGTGGAAATTGAAAAATTATTAGGTGTTGGGTTCATCCACTCTATTGATTACTCTGAATGGATTTCCAATACTGTGGCTATTTCTAAAGGAGAAAATAAGATAAGGATGTGCACTGATTTTTGAGATTTAAATAAGGCATCCTTAAAATATGATTTCTCGTTACCTAATATTGATATGATTGTGGATTTGATAGCAGGTCATGCTTTATTATATTTTATGGATGGTTTTTCAGGTTATAATAAAATCTTTATTCCTATTGAAGATA
Organism: Thuja plicata; assembly: GCA_018584345.1. Classification (NCBI taxonomy): domain Eukaryota; kingdom Viridiplantae; phylum Streptophyta; class Pinopsida; order Cupressales; family Cupressaceae; genus Thuja; species Thuja plicata. The sequence continues at coordinate 4,316,198 of MU225022.1, read as the reverse complement.
AACTTAATACCTCATTTATAACACCTCGGGGAACATTTTGTTGGGTCATGATTCCCTTTGGGTTAATAAATGCGGGAGCAACTTATCAATGTGCTATGACTTTGATTTTCCATGATTACATTCATAAGTTTATGGAATATTATGTGGATGATATCTTGGTAAAATCTATACAAAGAGAGGATCATGTATTTATTTTAAGGAAAATATTTGATAGAATTAGGAGTTATAATATGAGATTGAATCCTAAGAAATGTGCTTTTGGAGTTGATTATGGTAAGTTATTAGGATTTATAATATCTAAGTGAGGCATAGAGGTTGATACTAAAAAGATTGATTCTATTGTTAACATGCCTCCTCCTAAGAATATTTATCAATTACGTAGTTTACAAGGAAAAATACAAGTTGTTCGTCACTTTGTTTCTAACTTAGCTTATAGAACTGTTCCTTTCACTTCCTTTCTTAGAAAAGATACCACCTTTTCTTGGAACCAAGAATGTAAACAATCCTTTGAGAAATTTAAGGAGTATCTTGCTAATCTTCCTATTTTTCAACCTGCTCAATTCAATAAACTATTTTATCTATATACCTCCTCTACTTCCAATGTCATGAGTGCATTGTTGGCTCAACATGATAGAAAAGGTAAGGAAAGAACCCTGTACTATATTAGTCAGACCTTTCTTGATTAAGAAACAAGGTATACCAATTTGGAAAGGCAATGCTTGGCTTTAGTTTATGCTTTTCAAAAACTCAGGCATTACCTGTTGAATGTTGAGGTCAATGTGATTGTTAAATTTGATCCTCTAAAACACCTTTTCTCAAAAACTGATCTCTCTGGCCATCTGAAAAAATGGGTAATGTTACTAACAAAATTTGATCTTAATTTCATTCTTCAAAAGTCAATTAAAGGGTAGGCTTTAACTAACTATTTATCTGAATCTCCTTGTCCTCATTCTGATATGACCGTTACCTCAATAGAATTCTCAGATGAGAACATTTTAGCAATTAAGCAGGAAGATGTTTGTGAATTATATTTTGATGGTTCTAGATGTAAGATAGGTTCTGGTGTAGGCATTATCTTGGTCCCTCCTACAAAGAAACAGATCCCTATGTCGTATAAATTGACCTCTCCTTGTACTAACAATATTGCGGAGTATGAAGCTCTTATAGCTTGCTTACAAGAAACTTCATCCCTTTATATTAAAAACTTGGAAATATACGGGGATTCACAATTTATTGTTGAACAAATCAAAGAAGGTTATTAGACTAAGAATGATAAAATGACACAATATAGAGATTTGGTTCTTTATATTCTTTAACAATTTTTTTCTTATATGATTCAGACTTTACCTAGGAAAGATAATCGACACGCGGATGCCATGGCAAGCGTAGCTTCTTTGGTTTGTCTTGAGAATAATGCCAAAGAATTTCAATTTAATATACACACTCTTAAACACCCTACAATTTCTAATAAAGTTACTGTTGATTGTTTTAACTTGCATTTGGATGAATGGTATTCACATATTTTTCATTTTTTGAAAGATAATACCTTTTCAAAATTGGCAACAAGGAATATATGTAATCGTATTAGGAATCTTGTAGAATGTTATATAATTTTGGGAGATATGCTTTGAAAACATTCTTATAATGGTTTTCTATTAAGATGCCTTAGTAGAACCAAAATTTTGATAGCTTTAGTAGAAGCTCATTCTAGTTCTTGTGGGGGACATTTTGGTGGGAAATCTTTAGTTAATAAACTTCTTAGAATGGGATACTATTGGAAAACAATGGAACATGATTATTTTATGTGTGTTAAGAAGTTTTCTCAGTGTCAGCAACATGGTAATTTAATTCATGCTCCTGCTCGTGAACTTTGTAATCAAGTTGCTCCATGGCCTTTTAGTATTTGGGGTTTTGATCTTATTGGAAAAATCTCACCAGCTTCTTCTCAAGGACATACATATATCCTGACAGCTATAGATTACTTTACAAATAGGGTAGAAGCTATTCCTCTTCATTCTACTACTGCAGATATTATTTATGATTTTATCCTTAATCATATTATTGCATGATTTGGTATTCCTTCAATGATAGTTTCAGATAACGGCACTTCTTTCAAGAATAAAGAAGTCACAAATTTCTTGGAGAAATTGTATTCAACATAGATTTTCTACTCCCTACTACCCTCAATCTAATGGTCAAGCCAAAGCATCAAATAAAGTTATTGAACAAATCCTAAGGAAAATATTTAATAAGCATGTGAAAGATTGGCATACCCAACTTACCTATTCTTTATGGACTTATAGCACTAGTGTCCGTACTGCCATGGGTACTTCTCCTTATAATTTTTTTATGGTATTGATGCTCTTATGCCCTTAGAATTAGAAATACCTTCTTTGCGTGTTTCATTTCATGGGATAATTGACAAAGATACTTTTTGGGAACAACAAATACAGGAATTAGAAATGTTGGATGAACAATGTATAAATGCTTTAGAACATATTAAGGCTTATCATAAATCACTTTAGAAATAGTATAATCATAAGGTGATTGAATGGTCATTCTTGGTAGGTGATTTAGTCTTGTATGAAAATCAAAGGATTGTGAATGCCTTACAAGGTGAAAAAGGAAACTTTAGCCCTAATTGGCTGGGACCTTTCGTAGTAATTAAGGACTTTACTTCAGGTGCTTATAAGATTGCTGATATGAATGGTGTGCCTCTTAAGGAACTTGCTAATATTATGCATCTCAAATGGTATTATCCCTAAATACATCATTCTTTATTTATGTATTTATGTATTCCCTATAGAATAGTTAGGTCTATTTTATAGGTTATGTAATTCGAATGCATTCATACATAATTTCATTCTTTCTTTTTGTTAAGCTTTTATGTATTGATGAAAATTACAAGTAATCAATCATAGAACTAACTGGAAAAAAAAAAGTTATATATATATACTTCTTTGAGTTTGGTACATATATGCCACATGTGCCATGTCTATCAATCTCTATCTCTATGCTCTGAGGGTCGGTGGCTCCCGGCTCTCTCTGAACTATGGTGTGGGGCTGAGGATCTCAGAATGATAGTCTGTGTGTGGCTCCTTAACATGCTCATCTTATAGTTAAGCTCCTGATCTCTCTGTAGATCAGCAATCAATTTCTCCTCTCTCTCTCTATATATATAACCTCAGCTCTTGCTGGATGCATGAAAAAATATCCGCATGTCTGCCAGGATCCCTCTATCTAATAAGGGACTCTCACTCACTAGCTAGAATTTGGTAGGATATACATGTGTCCTTTAAGACCTTGGATACAAAGCTCCTCCACTCCACTACACTAGCTACAGAATTCAAACATATTTATCTTTTAGTACTTCTTCTAGAAAAAAAACATTTACTTAAGATATTCTAATCAATTACATATATATCATACCTGGATCTCCCTCCTGGGTGTCACCGAAGGATCTACATGGTGGGGGCATGGAGTGACTACCCTCTCCCTACTCGCTATGTCTAGGTCTAGGCGGTGGTGTCTCTATATGTGCATGGGTGGGTCATCATTATCTCAATGGTACAACATAGACCACCTCATCATCTGCACTTATACTACCACCTAGGGGAATTTCCTTTGCTCTCTTGTCTGCTCCCTCATCTGCTATTTCCTCTACACTCTTATCTACTATCTCCTCCTCCATAGGATCTCCCTTAGACATGGGCTCCTCCTCGTCTCTCTGATCCTCCTCCTCCTCTGCTGGTATGTCACCGCCTCAGTGGGTCCTCTCTGACAGACCTAGATCACCTATGGGTTAGTCATTAGGAAAGATGGGGTGGGTCCCATGTAGACTCCAATTTTTGATATAGTCTCTATTGATGTTTGAATAGGATACATTGGCATCTACCTTTGTATCCTCGATCTCATCTGTCTCACTATTTACAATATCTTCTATTGTAGGTTAGCGTATGGCGTTGGGTCTCTGATAGTATCTCATCGAATATACATACCAAGGTACTATCTAGGGGACCCCCTATCTTAGACCAAATTGTCTCATCACTCTATCATAGTAATATGGCATCACTGCATGACCAATAGGACCCTCTAGCAGCTTACATTGCTGGGAGTGTCTCAGCTGGTGTCGAGCATCTGGCCATTCTATCATCTAATAGTATGGTCTCCATATCACATTAATACCTGGTACACGGTCGAAGCATACTCCCCAAAAGAGGATATCCCTGTACTGCCAGACATCTACTAGTAGATATGAAAAAGCTCTCTATGTTCTCGCATCTACCATCACTAGAACACCTTGTGTTTGTGTACATGTGTAATGCTCAAAATCCAAACCTGTAGCAAGGTGCATACTGTAAGACTCTCTCATTGGAATCTCACTAACTGACTCAAATCATGGTAAAGATGGGATAACATGTTGTGGCCCCATGAGAAAATAATCCTGTCACTCTCCATCCTGTGTACTAGATGGGTGAATGGTTCTAAGAATACTTTACCCTTTGTGTTGGGTACTCAACCAAAGAGAGTATACATAGCATCACTCTTAGTACCAAAGGTGTCGGGCCTACTAGTATGACTGATAGAGTTATATGATCTGATTCAGTCCTCATATGTGGTACTTATCCAAAACAATACTCCCCATATGAAAAAACCTTGGGAGGACCCCACTACATTCTTGGTCTGACAGGCTCACCTCAGACTGGAAGTCCTAGGATCCTATATACATCCTCCAATGTGATCGTGATCTCTCCTGATAGAAGATGGAAGGAACAAGTGTCCTCATCCCACCTCTCTATCATGGCTGATATCATGGATCAATGGAACCTCATCTATGGTAGGAATGCTACCTAGTACAATCCCACATCTCTCAATAGTTTTATCCCATCCTGCTATAGCTCAGACAAGTTCTCTTTGATAGTTAGTAACAACCCTCCGAAAGGGTGCTCTCAGAGACAGACAAGATCCTGCTAGCACAAATAGTATCGTATCAGTACTCCATCATCAAACAACAAAAATACCCACTTGACATGGTCAAGGTCAACCTTGTTGGGTCAAGGTTGACCTTTTCAGGTCAAGGTCAACCTTTTTGGGTCAGGGTTGACCTTTTTGGGTTAGGGTCAACCTTATCCCTAGAAAGGATGAGACCTTCCTAGTTATGGTCGACCTTAAAGGGTCAAGGTTGACATAACTAGGTTAGGGTTGACCTTTTTGGGTCAAGGATGACCTCCCCTATAAAAATAGGAATTTTTCAATCACAAATATCAAAAAAGGAAGCTACCTCAGGTAGTGGTTGTCTGCTGGCTAGACGCTCTCTCAGGAATTCCATGCGGCTCACTTGAAGTTCTTCTGTCTTCGGCATTATGCTTCTTTTTCCAAACTCTACAAATGGTAAGAATGAGAAGGTAAGTGTTTCTTACTCTTATTTATAGCTGCAAATTAGGGTTTAATTAGGGTTTCATTTGAATTTACCTAGGTTAAATTCAAATTTCCCTTTATATGCATTTAGATATACATTCACTCTTTTCATCAAAACTTGAGTTTGGTAGCTCTGATTTTAGTGCCTTTAGTGGCATTGGAATTGTGGTTCAGATACCTAACCTCTTTTATTGGTTTAGGAAGGTTTTGAATCCTTCTAATGGGTTTAGGAAAATACCTTTTGATAAACTGCATATCTAGTGTATAGATCTAACCTTATCACCATGTTTCACCTTTCAGAATTAGTAAGCTGAAATAGGGGGGCCTAAGGGGCTCTATTCACTTCTCAAAATCATCCTAGTAAGGCTTAGTTTCTCTATGGATTTTCATTAACCTTGTGTGCTACAGGTTGTGGGTAATAACAATTTCTTGCAGGATCTCCACATTGAGGACTTGGCTATATCATTTTTACTTTATGATGTTTTCTTACTTTAGCTTGCATATTCATGTAGTGTCATATCTAAGATAAATTGGGGGCTAAATGTATCATCTTAAAATTGAAGCACTTCCATTTTGGTAATTTTAGCACCCTAGTGTAGTACACTAGCATATTAGATTTGCATTTTGGATGCATATGCACTTGATTCTGCATTTCTAGGTGAAACTAGGGTTAGAATCCTATGGATCCTCCTTAATTTCCCTCTTTGTGGCCTTATTTTTAGGTAGAACCTATTTAATAGCTCTCCTAATCTTCATAATACCTCATCTTTCACCTTTGTGCCTCTATCCAACATTCTAGTGTGTTTTCTCACCTTCCTAGGTCCCCGGCTGACCTGGGAATCCTACAGATTTCTCAAGGTGACCTGCCTGAAACCTCAGGTCAGGGTAGAAGTTGATTCTGACCTAGGTTAGAATCAAGTTCAACCTTGACCTGTTTCAAGGTTGAGGTCATCCTTGACCTAGGTCAAGGTTGAGGTTGACTTTGACCTTTGTCGAGTGTTGATCCCCTCTTTCAAATCCAGAGCTTATCGAGGTTCTAAACTTAAAAATAGGTCCGTGCGTCTGGATGCGAAAGTGTTTTCTCTGATATTCAAATTAATACATCCCCTCCTTGGTTGGTGATTGTAATTGGACCATAATTCAAGTTTAAATTTTAATTTGGGTCCCTTGCATTGTCCTAGGAGGTCTATATTGAGATCTCTATATAAGCAATCTCTTTTGCCTTCATTTGAACATGAAACAAAATCGTAAGATGATATAATGCAATTATGATTATGACATGATGATGATGCAATAAATCAAGAGGATGATATAGAAGGACAAGATAGGATGATGTATTAACACATACAAGCATTTTTTGGACAAGCTATTGTGGATCTTCTTTGGAGCAAGAGAGAGTTCTTCCTTCCTTCTTCTTGGATCCACCATTTTCAATATTAAAGATTTCAAAAGATACTGTCATGGGGTAGAAACTATAGATTGTGATTTTTGTAGGAATACTTTAGCCTTGAGGGCTTGGTATGCTTTCTTTACCATATTCAAATCTATGCATTTCTTTCCCATTTTTCAATTCATGTTAGGGTTTTAATCTAGAGGATTAGATATTGACATTACACATTCAAAGCTCTTTTCAAGAGAAACACACACACATACATTCTACTATATTCGACTATTCATGGAGGTGGAAACCACAAAATCGGGGGTTTGAATAAGGTAAAACCCTATATAGCCAACCCAAAACCCCCCTTTTTCAAATATTTGCAGGTACTATTTTCAGGAATTCCAGGATCAGAAGAGAAAGTTGGAGTGCAGATTAGGAAACCCTTTTCAACCACCTATCAGGATCCAAAAACATATTTTGTGTCAGAGAATTTTGAGGTCGATTCTACCCTAGGTCAGAATCAGAAATTATAGATCAATGGTGACATTGACTTGAGGGTCAAAATCAGAACTGTGTTAGATCAGAAAAATATTTATGGTTTTTTTCTGTCTCTGCATTTCTATTCTAGATCCAGTCTTAGATTTTCCACAAACTCAACACAGGCTTCAGAAAAATGGTATTTCAAGATCTTCTATGATGTGAGGTAGGTATTTTACTCCATTATTCTCTGCAATTATTTCCAAGCTTTACATTCCTTATCATAACAATTAAATGTAAATGGTTGAATATGGCTTAGGGTCTCTTTTATATGCAAATCTCCATTGGGAAAACCCTATTCAAGAGACCATCCAAATTTACCTCTTTACAGTGCCATATACCAAAGAAAATGATGTTTCCCCTGTGGGTGTTCTAATGCTGGAATGATAAGCCCATAAAGCTGGATCTAATTGACCATGTTTATCTTTTATCAACTTACTCACTGTCCTATGCAAGATTTTCAATATGTTCTTATTGGATGCCTCGGTCTGTCCATTATGTTGAGGATAGTAGATAGAGAAATAGTGTTGGGTAATTTTGAAATTTTAGCGTAATTCATCCATATATTTATTTTTAAATTGTCAACCATTATTTTTTATAATAGAGGAAGGTGTACCATACCTGCAGATCATGTATTTTAGGATGAACATTTATACTTGTTTCGTGGTTTCTTTGATGAGTGGGACCACTTCAACCCACTCAGTGAAGTACTTTATGGCTATAATAATGAATTTGTGTCCACTGGCTAAGGAGGGATATATTTTCCCTATCAAGTCAAAGGCCCATTTTTGGAATGGCGAGTGTGTGATGAAAGGTAACAAATCTCGACTAGAAGCATGGATTGGGTTACCATGTAATTGTCATTTCTTGCAGGATTTAGCAAGTTGAATAGCGTATTTCTCTGTGAAAGGCCAATAATACCCAACCCTTAGGAGTTTCTTAGCCAATGAAAGACCATTCCAGTGAGACCAACAAATACCTTCATGGAATTCCTTTAGCGCATGTTCAAATTTTTCACGTTCTAGACACCTAAGGAGGGTACTATCTGGACCTTGTCTATACAAATCATCATCTATGATCAAATAACGTGTGGAATTTCTTGTAAGGTTTCTTTTCTCATTTTTGGATAGGTCATTAGGTATTATTTGGTCATGCAAGTAGGAGTATATTTTGTTTTACCAAGGGGGTTCAATGCCTACAATTGAGCATACGATATTGAATTATGGGGAGCCATAGATTGGAAAGGAGAGTTCTTCCACCAGGAAGTTATAACAAAATTGGTGCTCCTCCAATTGTAACATTGAGGCCAAAGTAGCCATGGTATCAACATATTTATTTTTATCTTTTGGTACTTGTTGGAAAGTGATGAATAATAAGTACTTCTTTAGATCGTCAACCATCTTCTTATATGGCATGAGTTTCTCATTCTTGGTTTAATATTGATCATTCACCTGATTGGTCACTAATTCAAAATCCCCATAGACTTGCAATTCTATGATTTTCATTTGATATCCAACTTTAGTCCATTTTCCAAAGCTTCATACTCAGCTATGTTGATCGTACAAGGAAAAATCATCTTATATGCTTTAGGAATTTTGTAACCTTGGGGCACTATAGAGAACACATAGGCTCTAGACTCTTGTTGTGTGAATGAGTCATCAAAGCAAATTTTTTATGAGTATTATGTCAGATGTAGAATAGCTTCATCAGGAAATTCTATGCTCAGTGATTTACTGGCTTGAAGAGGAGTGTATTCCAGATGATCAACAATAACCTATCCTTTGATAGCCTTTATGTCTATGTATTCAATGTCAAATTTGCTAAATATCATCACCCATTTTTCTAGTTGACCACTCAAAGTTTCCTTATTTAACAAGAACTTTAAAGGATCATTTTTTTCTATCAATTTGACAGAATGTGCAAGCATATAGTGTCGAAGCTTTTGAGAATCAAACACCGATGCTAAGAAATATTTTTCAATAATTATGTAATTGTGCTCATAGGAAACCATTGTCCTACTTATATAGTAGATTGCTTTTTTCTTTCCCCCTTAATCATGTTGTGCTAACAAACCTCCAAGTGACATTTCCATAGTTGAGATATAGAGTAGAAGATATTTTCCTAGTATTGGTTCCATTGATACAAGAGGATTTATCAAGTAGTCTCTTATCTGTTGAAAGTTCTTCTCAAATCCTTCATCTCACTTGAATTTTATGCCATTGTGTAATGTTTTTGTGAAGGGTTGTGCTTTATCTATGAGCTGTGAGATAAACCTCCTAATTGGTTGTATCTTGCCTTGCCGCATTCTAATTTGGCTGATATTTCTTAATGGTTGCATTTCCATAATTATTACTACTTTCTATGGATCAACCTCAATTCTTTTTGCGGAGATAATGTACCCGATGATTTTTCCCAATGTCACACCAAAGGAACACTTTTTTGGATTTAGCCTTAGTTTGAATTGCTCCATTCTATTAAAAATATTTTCAGCCAAGTGTGTGGCTCTCTTTTCTAGTTTTTCCAAAGTATCATCAACATATTCCTCCATATTCTTATGCATAATGTCATGGAATATGGTCATCATATCCCTCTAGTATGTTGCTCCTGCATTTTTGAGACCAAAAGGCATAATGTTCCAATAGAACATGCCCCAAGAACATGTGAAAGATGTATTCTCCTGGTCTTTGAGTGCTATTTTTATCTGATTGTATCCTAAAATTTCATCCATGAGGGAATACATTTTGTATCTTTTTGTGAGATCTACAATCATTTCAATGTTGGGAAGTGGAAAATTGTCTTTTGGACAAGCTTTATTCAAATCCTGGAAATTTGTAAAAACTCCAATTGATTTGTTGATTTTAGAAACAAGCACGATGTTTGAAATTTAGTCAGCATATGCTATAGCTCAGATGAACTCCTCTTTCAATAACTTCTCTAGCTCAACTTTTACCAATAGTGCTACATGAGGGTGCATCTTCCTGAGTTTCTATTTGACTGGCTTGACACTGGGAGAAATTGATAAATGGTGCATAATCAAGTCTGTATCAAGTCCTAGCATATCTAAGTAAGACCAAGTGAAATTGATCTTCTTGTTCATGAAAAACTAGGTAAATTGTTTTTTCTCCTCTTCGGACAAGGATTGCGCCAGATAGATCAATTGGGGTGCCTCTGTTGTTCCTAGATTGATCAATTGTGTAGGCTCCATAAGTACTGAAGATCTCTCTCAGAAGTGATTAGGAAATATATCAAGTTTCCCATCCTCCAGCGCCTCTGAGAGGTTTTCACCATTGGATACATTATTTTTTTTACTATTTTTGGTTCTAACACTGCCACAAAGTGGTTTTCACCGCCAAACCTCTTTTTCTTTTCATTTCTCTTTTTAAGAATGAGAAAATTGATATCTCCCTCTGACATATTTATGCTCATTTCAGTGATGGAAGAAGTGAGGGGCTCAATAGCATTTAGGTAATAGGCCAAAGTGTAGTCATTTGGAGAAGAGATTAGGTTCAAAGGCTCATTTGAGATCCACTCAATAAGTTCAGGATGGATTAGGGATAATGATCTAGTAGGCTCTAATGATATCATTGTGTCATCATGATCATGTCTTTTGATGGATAAGAGAAGATCTATAATGTTACTCTCTGAAGGATTCCCTAGACCGTGAAGCATCCTAACTTCACTATTAGAGTTGTTGTTAGTATTTTTTGAATTTAACTCATTTGATCTAATGTGATTTATTTGATTCTCCTCCTAAGTATGCCCCAGAATAGTTCTCAGAGGAAATATCTTAATTCTTGACATGGACCTATCTCTAGTGTGATTATCTCTTCCATCATCTCCAAAGTTCCAATTGATTTTCTGAGGAAGGATAGATTTCAGGGCTGAATTTGAACTCTCTCCTTGTCCAAATTAAGGTGCGTACATATGGATAAGATCCAATTCAATATCTATTGTAGTATATGAGAGAGAATTCCATTCATATTCATTGGAACTTGTCTCCATGGAATGAGTTATGTATAATACATGAGTAGGAGAAACCAGTTTCCCCCAATTTGGATGCCTTCCTTCTAGATCATTCTTTATACCTTGACCAAACTCGTATAATTTGTGAAAATTATTTTGACTATCATCAGACCTTCCTAGGTACTACGCTATGGTCATGAAGACTCCTACATCTCCACTAGAACTATTTTTTTCTTCTATTTCATCTTTATCTTCTTGCACTGTCACTTGTTTTGCACCTTCTTGTACTGGCGTGAGATGGGATGGAGATACCTCAATGGAATGTACCATTGTATCTACAAAGTGTGGTAGATCTAGTATGTGAGAAATAGTGACCATTTTCCCCCAGTTTCTATGTCTCTCCTCATGTTCAACCTTGGGTTCTAATTCTAACTCATCTTGTGATAGGTTCACTACCTCTTTCCTCGGTTAGGTGATTGGCGCTTGGAAATGGTTGGGACGCTAAGATGTTAGTTTAAAGGGGACTCTGAATTGAGGTGGGATATACAAATCCCCTTGGTAGTGAAGGCTTATTTCTATATATGTAATAGTATTTTAAATGGTAACCATGTAATCTATGGTTCTTCTCCAGTCTCATCATCAGAATATTTTGATTGGTTTCTTATACAGTTATTGCTAGAGGAAGGATTAAACCTTTATTCATGGTATCATATCCCCTTTTTGTCTATTGGATTCCTTGATTCCATGTGTATAGGTTGTTTTAACCCTTTATCATTACCTAGGGGTCCTTTCCCTTTATACCCCATTTGTTGCATGAGTTGATATCCTTTACCATATTTTTTTGGGTATATTTCAACGTGTTTAACTTATTGATAATTCTTTTCTCCTTTATAAAGTTAGGAAATAACAACCTTCTCTTGATTCTCTTTTGAGAGAGAAACGTGATCTTTTACCATACCATTCCCTTCATGTATTTCCAATTTCTGAGTGATAGTAGGCTTGAATGATGATGAGTTCATGCCATAAGATCTAGGGGATGTGGAGAGATTAGCCACTAAGGGAAAAGGGTGCATTTGATACTCTCCCATACCTATGTTGGTGATTTTCAATTTCTCCTCAAATATTTTCATGAGTGTTACCCAGGAAATTTCAAATCCTTTTTCACTATATGCTTCATTATTATGTGGAACCATATTGTCTACTTGTTTCAAAGTGTTATAGGAGTATGTATTATTGAATGGAATAGAAATATCCACTTCATTGTGTGGAAAATTTACACATAGATGATATGTTGAGGGGACCACCTACATGTCATGAATCCATGGTCTCCCTAATAAAATATTTTATGCTAGTGGGAAATCCAGCACTTGCAAAATCACATCTCTCTCAATAGGTCCAACCCTGATAGGTAACACGACCAATTCCTTTGATGACCTTTCTTCTTCATCATAAGATTTTATGGTTATCTTTCTCCTAGGATCTATAGCATGTTCTAAAAAACCCAATTTTATCATGAGCTTAAGAGTAAAAGTGTTCAAACCGGAACCTCCATCTATCAAGATGCATTTGAATCTATGTTTATAGATCAAGACCTCTATATGTAGGGGTTGGTTATGTGGATGATTCAAAAATTTATCATCTTCTTCTGAAAAAGATAGGTAGTGAGGTGAGGTTAGATGGCATACCATAGTTTGGAACCAATCAACACCTAGTTCCTTTAGAACATTTGTTTCTAAAAGGGATGTCTCAAGGATCTCCTTATGTGATGGTGAGATCTTAAGTAATTCCAAGATGGAAATTTGGGCTGGACTTCTCTACAACTAATCAACTAGATTGTAGTTCGCAGCTAGGATTGATGTGATTATTTTCTTTGATGTGGAGGCATTTAATGTCATAGTTTTTTTGATGATGAATCAACTCCCATAAGATTAACCTCAGCTTGATTCCTCATTAGTGTATTAGCAGATTCAGGCTCCTTTTTGTATTTGACGATAATCACATTAACTGATTGATTAGATGGCTCAAGCATGTGAATCACATTGTCATCATTAGGGTAGGTTTAATTTACCTTAGCTCCTTGGTTCTTTGAGGATTTCCCTTTTTCATATGAGGGTAGGCGTTTCTTGAAATCTTTGTGATCACTATTTGATTGATGTTCATCAACTATGTGTTTGAAATATATAGTGTGCCTAGTGACTGAGAGGGGGGGAGGGGGTGAATCAGGAACCAATAAAACTTAATCCACAATTAACATGCATAGAATTGAAATTAAACAACACATAACTCATAACACATTATTTGGTTAACCAGAAACCTACCAAAGAAAGTAAAACTAGGGTGGGGATGATACCCACAAGATTTAGTACTGCAGTAATAAATTTAACTAGTTAAAGCTTACAACGACCACTTCTGATGGTTTTCCCTATTAGGAGCATACAAAGGACTTGTTAGGTCCACCTTGTTAAAGGATTTATTAGAATACAAAATGTAGTGCAAATCTATTAACAGATTTAGAGAAAGGACTGTTAGGTCCACCTTATTAAAGGATTTTGTTGATCTACCTGTGAGAATGAGTCAGTTGTTGATCTTCTCTATGCAACTGTAATTGGTGATAATGATCCATTGAATATAACTGATCACCTAATAGTGATAGATGAGTCACTTCTATTCAAAATACATCTACACTTAGTTAATCTTCTTTTCGCATGTCTTCTGCATATATATTCATCTTACAAAACTTTCCACTTGCTACTTACAATATTCACACACTTGATTAAATAAGTTATCTTACATATATATCATATGCAAATATAAAACATTGCGAGTCGGTTTCAAATTACAAAATAATATATAAAAATATATACTATGTCAGCCTCATAATTGTCACTCAGGTCATACTGTCACTCAGGTGACTCAGAATGTCTTAAGTGTTTTGGCACTAATTGACAATATGTCTTGACATAGGGTCTACACTATGATGGTCTCATTATCAATAAGGTCTTGGATGACATTATTTAGTTTCATGCATTCGTTAGTAAAGTTCCCTTTGTTTCTATGATATTCATAGAATTCATTGTCATTCCACCACTTAGGTTTAACCATCGGTTCCCAAGGCTTTGAATATGTTGTCGTGATGACCTTGTGAGCCACCATAGTTTTTAATGTGGTTATGAGAGGTTCTCCAAGAGGAGTGAAATTTTTCTTGGGTTTTGGTATCCATGATGCTTTATCTTTTTGCATGTCTGGATTATTCTTGAATGGCGCCAAAACATTTTTGTTTTTCTTAGAGGCTTGTATACTACTAGATAGGTTAAACAATGGCTCTTTGGGTTTAAACCCGAATGAGTCGACCACTCTGTCATTGACTACATGTTTAATTTTGTTCCAATAATTTCCTTTGTTTTTTCCATTGTTATTGTTAGGATTGTTGGAGGGTTTACTATCTTTATATAAGGTGAGTTCACCTTTTTTCACAAGAACCTCCTAGATGTGGATAGTGATATCCACCAACTCACTAAAGGCAGTATGCTTTTGCATTTGAATTGTGTAATTCATTTCAGGTACCAAATTGTTAATGAAGATGTCAATTTTATTAGTTTTCTGGATTTTCCAAGGATATCTCGCGAATATCTTCCTCCATATTTGGAGGAATTTGATGAAAAGGTTCACATTATTTTGTTTGGTATTGCATATATTTAGCATGGTGACCGTATGCAAGATGTTGTAGGAATAATGTTGGATAAACTTTTATACAAGCTCGTCAAATGTTTGAATACTAGGTGAGAGTTTCATGAACCATTCCAAGGCTTTTCCACTGAGGCTCTGTGGGAACAATGACATTAGATATGTCCTTCAAAGCATAAAATCCATGCTAAGAGCGCATAATTCCCTCACATGATCTTGAGGGTCAGCCTCCCCATTATATTTATCATATTTTAGAATTTCAACCTTAGGAGGAAATAGAGGCGTGTATAAGTTTTTAGGAAACAAAAAGGGACATATAGATTTCAGTGAGTTCTTGTTAGAAGTTTATTCTTTCACTGTATTCAACTCTTTAAGTTCACATCTCATATCTTGTAATTTTTGATTGAGAATGGTGATGGGAGACTCTTCCTCTTATTGTATAAGTCCTTCAATATCAAAGTCGTTAGGAAGTTTAACACCTGTAGATGCTAAGTGCATAAATTATTTATCCTTGTCCATTTGCATAAGAATTTGCATCATCTTTTTAAAGTGTTTTTATTATTCACATCTTTGGATTTCTTCTTTAGTATTTTCCTCAACCAAGGAGGAAACACTAGTGTGGTGACTCTTTCATTCTTGGCTAGAGCCCTAGTTGTAGGACAATATTATTGATGCATTTTTATGTGTAGTATGAGTCAATTGATGTTGAGAGATTGATGTTTGAAACAAGGGTATTGATTGATAGATTGTTGGTGTATCTTGATTTGGAATCCTTTGAGTAGATCTTGGTTTTTGACAGTACGAGGGTCCCAGAGTAGAATCATCTATAGCTTTTCCCTTTGAATTGAGATCGGATTTTTGTTGTTGTCTTCTAGTTTGTACCATGAAAGAAAATTTTAGTTAAGAATTTAGATTGAATAGATAGATAGTTCAATGTAAAATATTTCCAAATGATCACTTGTATAATCTCTTGGTAAGAGATGTGTTGATGAAATATTGTTGAGCTTGTTACAAGGTATCGCATTTTGAGACCTGAATGCCTGCAAGATGACACTTATGACCTAGCTGATTGGGATTGACTATTGATGAGATAGCATATGGTACTTAAGATCATTAAAGAAACTAAGACAAGAGAAGATAATAAGTCAATCTAGATGATCAAGAACTGACAACTATTGTGGCAGGGTACTCTTATTAATTCAAGCCACGTAGACAGGAAGTACGGATACCAAAGATTAAGGTAACTAACTAATTTATGATGTAATCTCATACAACGATTCCTAGGATACCATATGAAAATTCCCAAGTTCCCAAACAATTTTTTGTTTTTCTAGTGTTTTTTTGTATGACAGTTCTAGTAAGTGAAAATGACAGTGTATAAAAGGGACAGTTTGCCACTTGTTTCAGGTTAAATTTGGACCAACTTGCGCAATCTTGAGGTGAAAATGTCAATGTCTGAAGGTTTTTATGTATTTTTAGTGTCAACATTAAGTGATTCAAACACATTAAACACAAAGGAGTGAAAATCAAGCACTTCCTATCCCTAGAGTAAATTTGGCTTAGTAAGAAATTTTGTGCTCATAGACTTAGGTACACACCCAATAACTAATCAGAATACGGCCATCACCAAGAAAACAATGATTCCAGTCATGAAATCATATTATCTGACTCCAAATGCTAATGGTTGCATGATATGATGAGTATCTTAGGGGAGTTACGATCTCCCTTGCACTTGGATTATCCACTTTTGGAGGTGAATCGGGTGGCTTCTACTCTATGGATTTTAGTAAGGATCTATGTTTGATTGTATCCTTTGTGTCCATGTAAGTGTGATTGAGACATATAGTCCTAGAAAGTTTCTTAGCACAAGAAATCACGTAAACATGATTGAGAGCAGGAGACCCTGCTTTGTATTAGACATGGGTTGATTATAAGCCTAAATAACATCTGACTCTCGAGGCTTTGGCCCCAAAGAGTTATTTTTTTTAATGTGAGTTAGAGTAGTGTGGCTTACACCTCATTTTCACGTGGGTCATTCCCAGGATATTTTTTCCTCAACCTAAAATCCCATCTAAAAGGTATGCATAAAGTAAAGTGGATAGCAAAGAGAAGGTCAGGATTTCTGATTCTCTGTCAAAGAGGAGAAGATCATAATTTCCTACTTCTTTTTGTGTCTCCCAAACATGCCAAACACTCCAAGTTTGCCCAAAATGATTTCTTTCCTAAGATAAATCAAACATGTTTGGGTTTCTCATTCTTCCTAGGGGGAAGAAGAGAATAATCCCCTAATGTAAAATTTAACTCACACAAACAATACCCTAATTAAACTAGATTCTTAAGAAACCATTTAAGAAGACACACTTTTGTTTGGTTGATGGAGTCAAAAGGAAACCTAAAAACACAAATATTTAGTAGTTTCAACAAACTTTCTTTCTTTCAAGCGTCCTACAAGTGCAAAAGAATTAGTAGTTTGTGATAAAAAGTGTGCTAGTATGACTTTAGCAAGCAAATATTCCACTAAATGTCATGCAAAAACCAGTTAGGCTGTCAAACCAGAGAGAAAAAAGATCACCATAAATGTGTTAAAGGTTAGAAACTCAAGACCAAATCAAATACACCTCTAAAAACACTCTTTGTTTTTTATAATAAAAAGTATAGAGGACACCCTGGAAGCAAAACTCATATGACAAAACATGCAATACCATATGACAAAACATGATAAGATGATCTCTTGTATGATAAATCTAGTATCCTCATATGAAAATTAAAGCCACATAAATGCTTGTACGACAATATAGATATCCTAAAATGACAAATTAATGAGCAACAAATTAGTGTGGGAGAAGGTATGAAACATACTATGACAATAAGCGCAGTTTTATCAAAAATGTGAAAATAAATGAAAATTTGGGAAAAAAAAAGTTTCAACCCCATGGTGGGTGCCAAATGTGTGTGTCTGGTAAAATGTGGCCTTCAAACCAGCAAAACTAAACACTCAATAAACCATTAATTCAAGGGGATTAGTATCAAATCGGAATCAAAATCTTTACACAAACTACCATCAAGACAGGCTTATTAATTTCTCATTCAAGCAAGTTTGATTCTTAGAGGATGCTCATCAGATTGGCACGTAGAATCAATGACTAGATGACTCCAAAACCAATGATTTCATAGATTGAGAAAGATGCATGAACTTGCATACTTTTCTCTCAAAAATCTTGGAAATGACATGCATGTATAAGAAAACTAAATGCATATTAACCATAAGATGAAGCTAAATATATCATTATAATCTACTAAATGAAGCTAGAAATGAAGTTAGAATATAAATTAAAGCAAGATAAGCTACCATGAAAATGGAGGCAAGAACAATGATCAAAACCTAGAAAAAAACTAGCATCATAACTTTACTTCCTAAATTGCCTCATTGCTTGAATAAAGGGAGCTATTCCTTTTATAGGAAATTTACCAAAACAAATGGTCAAGATTCAACCTAGAAGAGTGGTAGAGATCAAATTTCCCTTAAGCCATGTGGGTTTGATCCAAGTGCAATGCTTTCAATTGGTCAACCTTGTGCTTGTTTGGGGGAGAATGAGATAAATTTGGCAATTGCTTTTATTTGAATTTTGAGTTCTCACACATGTGTGAGGATGTGTGAATGGGTTCATTTAATTAAAAGGGGTTTAGCAATTTTAATTAAACCCAATAGTTTCAGCAATTAAGTGATTTAGGCTTTGATTAGTAATTTATTCAACAAGTCATGTTTAATTATGCAAGCAAGTTTGATTAAATGCTCCCATAATTAGGGTCTAGTGATAAATGCCTTTGATTTGGGGTTTCTTAAGGCCAACTAGTCAAATTAGGGGATATAGGTTTACTAGACCAATTTTAGGTGATTTCATTTGGCGTATGTGATGAGTCAATAAAAATAACTTTAACTAGATGTTGGTAGAAAAAAACTTGCATGAGTCATTCCACCATCGCTCTTGAATGCTTCTAGATTGACCATGAGATGCATCACTTTGAACTATAGAGCATTTTATTTACTAGACAGAGAATTTCCCTTCCTAGAAAGGAAAACTAAGCTAGGTAAGAAGGAAAACTACCTCTAAACTAGAAGAGGAGCTCAAACCTTCATGCCTAGGATTAGAAAAAGTGGAAAATAAGGTTCATAGTTAAACTTATAAGGAGAAGAGGGGGCTGCAGCTTCAATGTTGTTACATAGATGACTGACTATTACCCTAAACCCATCCTAAAATTCTTTCTTTCACCCTATGGAACCTTTTCTACTCCCCTAGGACAACCAAAGATGGAGGGGAGGAAGTGGAACAACCAAGAAGGGCCCAATAATGGGAAAATGGATTTCAATACCCCTCTGATTATCCCTACCACTTTAAAAACTCCTTTAATTATGAATACACTCACCTGGAAGAAACTCCATCTAGTATCATAGAGCTTATAACAATAATTTGCACAACACTTCTCAACCATTATCCTTCTCTCGATCGAAAACTACCTCAGAGAGATATGAGGTCTTTATTCCTTTTTACCAACAAATCCACCACCCTGCTACATTTATAACTCAAAGCACTCCACTTGGTGGTGTTGTCACTTCAATAAAGTTCCTTTAAGCTCACTCTTCCTATCAATTATGTTAATCAGACCCAAATTCCACCATTTTTCAATTCTCCAATGCAAAGATTATAATAACTTGTTGTCTTCTACCTTTCAATCTTCTCAGGGATAATTACTTGATCTTATCCTTGTGCACAAATATATGATAAACCTTCACTTATTTGATCCTGTCATCATATCACAATTATATCAATAGCAACCCAAGATTAATCCTAATCTATTTGCATATCTAGAGCTTGATTTCATGTTGTTATGGCACTTAGACCCTTTGGTGATGAGTCATCATCCATATATTTTACCCATTCCTTCATCGACAAGGAAATGCCTTGTCCAGTGGTTACTTCCCACATAAGTGATGAGAAACTACTCTAATCGCCTCTTTTAAAATCATGTTTGAAACTCCATCATTGATCATCCTCCAGACTAGCATATCCAAGTATACGTGGCAAGATCTTGTGATCCCACATAGAAAGAAAATCGTGCAACTTTGATCATGAGATCATGAAGACCTTTGATCTTATACATAGTCTACCTACCAAAAAACCTTCTGACTTCCCTTAAACACCAATTACCCTTTTATCCAGAATAAAATATCATTGTTGATTTGCACCATGTGTTAAAAGATAAGCACTTTAGTTTCTTGTCGGTTAATTTTAATGTAATAAAAAACTGTAACAATGATTATCCCTATTAGCAAATCTAGCCAACCATTTATCCCCATATGCCATCCATTTAGTCCCACCTTTTAGTCACTCGTTGGCCCAAAATATGTGGCAACATCTCGCTATCCCACGCTGAATAAATATCAATCAAGTTTAATCACAAGATTACAAGGACCATTGATCTTCGTAGCATTTTATCCTCTGAACAAGTGATGACATAAAATATGCTTTGAGCACCTTTTGTGATAGAAAAAAAGATCTCCATTAAAATTCAACATGTGTTGAAAGATGGGAACATTAGTAATCTAACCTTTAACAAAATAGATCGATAGACAAAACATATATACCACCTACCAATGAAATATGCGATAGATGGCACAATTTCACAATCCCGTGATCAGCTAGGTCTAGACCGTGATATCATCACAGGATCATGGGGTGAATAAGAAAATAACACATAGTCCACCGCTTGAAAAAGAAAAGAGTCCCACCTAATAAAAAAATTTAACCCATAACTTAGTAGAAAAATATGAAGGGATACAAGGCTAGACTTAGGAAAATCACATCTTAAGGCGTGAAAAAATTAAAAGGGGCTGACACTTTATCACTTGTTGCATTAGGACTTAAACAAATTGGTCCCCTTTTACCAACGACAGCACCTATTTCTTAAGTTATAAAAAGGTAATGAAGAAAAAGAACAAGGCTAGTGTTAGACATATGGAAATCTTGATCAACATGTGAAATATAAAACCTAATCCCTATTAACACAATTAAGAGCAATCCTTTTGTAATAACAAGAATTTTTGCTAAAGAATCATAAAAAGACATGTTTTAAGGCACCATCATAACTAAAATGGCAAAAATCACCTCTAATACAGAAAAACTAATAAAACTAGGGTTTTCTAAAATGTGTAAACCCAAAATTCAGATAAATCCCTCAAAATACATAATAGAATTCTTTACTTTGTTTTTTCCTATTTTCTTTTATTTTTAATTAAAATAAATATTTTTCCCCAAAAACACAAGCTTTAAAAAAATCTTATTTCAATTTATTAATTAAAGTGCAATTAAATTTGCATATAATTAATTTAATCAGGAATAATATTTATTATATATTAATAATTTATTTATGTTAATTATGCCCTTTAATTCCCATTCAGATTTAATATTTAATTAAATCTTCCAACTTTATTCTTTGACTTTTAAATAAACCCCTCTAATAACTATAGGTATTTAATTAATTCCAAATAATTAATTAAATATACGCTTAATATATCAATATTCTATAGGATATAATTATCTAATAATTAATCCTACTCAAACCCTTAAACCACTCTAACACAAAAACTCATATAAACAACACAACTAGCAACAAGAAGGAAAACTTACCAACACTAAATGTAACAATCATGCTCAAAGGAAGGATTCTCAAATTCACATCACCTTGATGAATTCAGATGGGTAGTCAGTTAGATACTTGTCCAATTTTTAAGGACAAATGATACCTTAGTTTGGGATTTGGACCTGGTTATTATCTCCCATCTCTTACCATTGAGAAATTGTGATACGACACGCTTATCCAGGAAATTTAAGGAAGTCAATGCCTAATACCTGCAATCCTGCAACAAAGATGAGCATGTACATATATACATATAATAGAAAATGGTATGAAATTGTACATCATGTGGACCTCACAAGCGCGTAACTACGACTTCATCCCTCACCATATCAAACACATCAAACAGAAATGTAAAACATGCATGGTAACTATACACATGCAAGTATGGGGTCAGTAACAACCATAAACATAAATAACATCATCATATGCAAAGAACCAATCATGAAAATAATCATAACCATCTAACTATCAACACATGATATCACACAACTATTCACTTTTCATTATATATAAATCAAATCAAAATGTAATGTCAGACATCAACATTGTCAAGTATCACCAAAATAATAAACACACAGCTAAAATATGGCCTAAAAGTGTTTGTCAAAATGAACTGAAAAAAAAAAATGATGGGTGGCTATTACAGAGCCACTATTGGAACCCTATATTTTGCAAAATTTAGAGTTCCATATGTGGATAAAAGTTACCAAGAACCATAAAAATACACCTGCATATCATATTGTTCTCATGTGAATTCACCTTGTGATCATATTCACCTCATATACATAAGCATATGTGTCTACCCTTAGCCTCGCAAAGTCAAAACTAATACATTTTCAAGTATTAATTTCTAGAATTTCATGACAGCTTCACAGTGTGCATACTAAAAAGTGTTAAAATAAAAGCCATTTTCCAAGGTTAATATCAATTTTCATAACAAACATATGACCAAACCAACCATGCCTCCTAATTTTTTGCATAACATTGTACATCTCTACCCATTTTCATATTCTTAGCAGACCATTTGATATTTTTCCAAAGGTCGAACCAAATGGAATTTATTTATTTTGTTATTCAAGAAAAAGTTCAAAGTTGATCAGAAGCCCACTTTGGAAATTCATATTTCTTATTTGGATGAATTTTCCATCAAATGAGTTGGTCTCCATGATTTCATACATAAAAATGTCCTCTGATGCTGAATTCTGCAACTTTGACAATCAGTTTGATATGTTTTCAACACCGTAAAAAAGACAATTTACAAAGTTTTATAATTAGTTGAATTTTCAGAGAACAATTGGAGGTTATCTTTGATGGTGAATATCTTACAGCCCTGGATTAATTTCTCAAATCCATGTATTGCATTTTACTCATTAGTCAGATGTCTACAAGCATGTCCATTTTCAAAAATTTATAAGGGAATTTTTGTTAGTTTCCAAAGCTGGTTCAAGATGTATTTTATTTAGTTTGGTGGGAATGTCAGAATTTATATTATTTAAATCATATACTATAAATAATAATGCAAAAATAAAAATATAAATTTATTATATTTCTAGATAAGGGCGTACACTATCTTATAAAATATTGTCCAAAATGAAATCATTTTAACCATACGTGCATGAAGAAATTTCTTTGGAAATAATAAAGATGTTAAGTCATTTATTTTTAAATGATTTATAAAAAGGTTATACATCATGAAAGGAATGTTCAAGAAATGAGCCTCGTGATTGATTTATAAATTTATAATATGTACCAATCATTGTTTTACATAGAAGGGCCAAAAATAAGAGAAACTCTGAAATATTGGATGCATCACTATTTCATAAATTAGTAAAGTTTTTAAAAGGATGAAAATGTGATTGGGTGGGAAGATTGAAATATATGCTTTAAATGGTTTTGTTGGTGTGATTCCTTCAAAGAGATGGTATACCATGAAATGTAGTGATCAAAGAATGATTTTCACGACCACTCCAGAATGGAAGCTCTTGAATGCTAATATCCTTTCAACCCATGCAGAATGTGAAAGTAGAAAATGCACATGGACCACCTTGCACAATCCTTAAAAATAATGATATCTCATGGATGTGATGATTGAAGGACATACATAAAATTAATTTATTGAAAGGACAATAGGAACTCTCAAGCAAAATACAAGTGGCAGGTGTAAACTCCCATATTACAACTTGCTAGCATGAATAGGCATCCATAAGAGTATCAAAGGATTTTTATCAGTAACTTAAAGAGTAGTGTTAGACTTTCATGCATTATATGAAGGTGTAGAGAAGGTACATGAATTATTCATTAAGTCATGTTGGGGGATAATTCATGTTCCTTATCTACACCTTCATATGTTGCATGGAAGTCTACCACTACTCTTGAAGTTACGAAGAAGGTGTAGATAAGGAACATGAATTAGGATAATACAAGTCTAGCCCTTTTAACATATTAAGGTGTAGATAAAGAACATGATTTAAGAGTGTAAATACTGCATTTTCTCACAAATGCCATGTCACACAAAACATAAATTGTGGAAATGTCGATAAAAGTACATGGTCAAAAATACACAGACAAATCGAACCATTGCATATTCATAATGAAAATATCTTAACTTAGGATTTCAACCTACACGTCGATATAATCAAGAGAACCACAAGAATAATTTGTACAATAAAATCATGTTAATAGATGCATGTCAAATTCATCACATGACCATAAGAATGTTATGTTTATTACAATAAGGAAGTCGACCTACACGTCGAAACTTCATTCAAGTACAAAGTACAAAAGAATAATTCATTTCTTTAAGTTTCATTTATAAAATGAATTGGATGCCAACCTGCATGCTAGACATCAATACATCTCAATACATGGATGAATCAAAAGATAATAAGATTATGAAAATTAGTACATAAAACTATAATTAAGATACCTTGGACCTCTGTCCATTTGTATGTCCCTATCTCTTAAGCCATCTGACATGTGTCAATCTACTATCTCAAGATGGGAGTGTGGCTTAGGTTCTTTTACCACCCAACCATAAAGTGGTTAGCTCCCTCAGGGTTCTTCCTAACATGAAGAACACGTTGACCCTTTCCCGAGAAGCCTAGCAACCGGCACTGAGGAGTCGGATGGATCTAGTGCAGCCGTGAACATGCTACCAACACATATGTCTAATAGTATATCTAACATGGATGTGGAAAAGGGATGGATCAAACAAATAGCATATAAGAAATTTATATATGCAAAACACTTTGGCCAAAGAAAATTATGCCAGGTTTCTACTAGCAGGCAGAAGTATACATATGATTTCTACCCTCCTCCGATGCCCCACATTCAGCACCCTCCCATAAAGAAAACACATCAGATATAACTTAACATGGAAAATTTTGCCTAACTCAATATTCTGATGCACATGTACACTTGATGAATCAATATTATTCTTCATCCTAACTATCATCATATACATATGCAAAAACTTCTACCAGAAGATAGCTCAGCACTTCAAAATAACAAAGAAATGAAATTACGCCACATGTACACACATAAGTGGTTTTCTTTAAATTATTAGATTAGTAGTTCCTTCATTTGTCTGGAAAAATAACATACACACTCGGACATGTCTTCAAAGTGTACAAAATTTGTAACAATCTTTTAAACATTTTAGTTGCTATAATTTTTTAGTTATAATGAACCCATAAACAAAAACAAGGGAAACACAAATTCCCATTCTGAAGACATAAGATAAGTTTAAAGTTCTGAGACCACACTGTTTGCAGCAACAACATATATATAGAAAAAAATACTGCAGCCATGATGTATGATATTAGATAAACAAACTTGCTAAATAGCTACTCGCAAAGTACAGTTTGTAACAACAGTTTGAGGCTATGTTCATGCCTTAAGTATAGACAAGAGCTGGTCTCAGTTAGGAAAAACTGACAAGAATGACATGCTTCTTGTGTTCTAACTCTAAGGTGGTCAGTTTAATTATTGACAACTAAATCCTCTCCTCCATGGCTTTTGCTCGTGACTGTCTTTCTTTGTCTTGTATAGGGATGAACATGTGCAGGTGATAGTAGAAATCAATTCATGAGAAGATGAAGATCGGTGTGTGGCGTCATTCTAGAAAGTGTGGAGTTCCACATATGCATTGGTTGAGTAGATTATTATAAAGGTGATGATCCGCTATGCGAAGAAAATTGTGTCCCCTGCTCAACACTTTGTGTGGTAAAGTAGATGATCAGGGTAGCAGCTATGAGTAAGGAAAAAAACACATGGGATACCTACCAATCTCTCCACAATCTGATTTTAGGAAAAAAATGTGGGTGAAGCCAATGAAGAAAATGTTCAAGGTATTGACCGATTCTTGCAATAATGGAAGAGTAGGAAAAATTATACTAAAATTGGTCACGCAGCTCGTGAAGAGGAAAACATACAAAGAAGGCATCTACATAAGTATTAAAACTTGTACGCCATAAACTATTTAAGGAGTGGCCACACATGGTTTGGAAATAACAAGTTAAGAAAATTAAACCCACGACACATTCTAGCTCATTGGAGTGGCTTCCACTCATACAGTGTTTTTAATGATACCCAAACAATAATAAAAAGACAAAGATAGGCTCATACACTAAAAGGAGCCGCATCCCCATAAAACAACATAGTTAAACAAAACAAAAGACATGGCTGAAGGAGTATAGCTACACCAAAGTTAAAAGAAGTCTCAGCCAACTTAGCTGCGATACAGGTGTGGATTAAGGAAAGGGACAAGGAATTAAAACTCGCGATACCTTATTAATTCCAACTAGAATTACACTACAAAAAGTTCTCAGAATTCAGAAAGAGGAAAAACCTGGAGTAAGGAGTAGGCCACAACAATCCAGTGGTTCCTAGTGTTCAGTATAGATGCCTCTTTTTTCACTTTTCAGATATCTAGTACCATATTTCAAAACAAGAACCCCTGAAGTAATCTATGTCTTCATGTCTTCTTTTTATTATTTCTTCCAATTTCCACACAATGAACCACTTTTTTTCTTCCTCTTTCAGATCAAGAAAAAAAAATAAAACCCCCGGAAGAGAGAATGCATGCCTCAATTCAAGGAGTATGGCTTCTTTATTATCTTCTCCTCCTCCACTCCCTTCATTCAACCGTCTCCATAAAAATTGGAGAAAATATAATTTAATAAAATAACTGCCAACACTACTTTTTAATCTTGTAAATTATATAAAGATACATATGATTCCAAAACAAAAATACAAAAAGGTATATTTTAATCATGAACACACACAAAAGTAATCATTTATTTCACTCACATTCACGTCATTCACATAGAAGTACAAAAAGAGGTAATTAAAAATATGAAGCAATATCATGAATACACAATATCTCTAAGTGGTGTGTGCATAGGCAAGACCCTCCATACCCACTAGAGTTGATGGCTAGCCTCCTCTACCTCAACCACACCCCTGCCTTCATTCCTGCATCCACTCTGACATACTCAGAACGAAAAACAACTTATCAGTATTGGATTAAACATTTAATCAATAATTTATGTAGACATCTAAAATCGTCCTTATATTAATTTAATTAATATTCCCATAGCATTATAAATAATTTTAATTAATTAATTATATTTGTTATATTCTTCTATTTAATTAATTAAATTTATTTATTTAAATATAATTCACTTTCCTTAGTATTTAAATTTAATTTAAATATTATCCCCTTTAATGTATTAAATTTCATTTATATACATTATCCCCTCATTAATTCCTTTTAAATAAATTTTTAATTTATTTATTCCTTCACATGACTTAAATTCTACTAAACTATAATTAATCTAAATTTTAAATTTAGATTAAGCTAATTTGAACCTAGATCCTACCCTACCTCACATAACTCTCACCAAATAAACCTACTCACCAATTAACTAGGGTTAATTAGCAAATTTCTTGATTCCTACACCAATTAGTCCTAATTATTTGCTCACACATGTGTGAGAAAATTTCCAAAAATCCACTTTTCCAAATAATCCTTATTTGGTGCCAACAAGGTTTCTTACACCTATTGTGACACCCTCTTACACTTTCTAAAAGTGTCTCATTGGTCTTAAACTCTTACACCTCTTACAAGATCCTTCACATGTGTACTTTAAGTACACTTTGACCCATCATATCCAAAGTTGCTCACACATGTGTGAGCAAAGTGGGCCTCTTGCATGGCTTATGTGTCCCTCATGTGGCACCTATGTGGATGCCACATGAGCTCCACCTCATCCAAGCCCTCTCCCCTCTCCAAAAAATCTATAAATAGAGGTCATTGTCAAGAGAAACTCATCTACCTTTTATGCATTGTTATCATGCCAGTTTAGTTCTAGAAATTTTTAGTTCATGCTTCATGCATTTTTAGTTCATTCTAAAATCCAGATATTACATCTTAAGTATAATGAATGAATCTAGTTCTTCATTTTGATCTTGCATAACATGTTAGTGTAATCTTGCATCTTCATCCTCATTTTGGTGAATGGCTTGAGACAAGTTCTTCATACTTGTTCTTGAGCTTTTCATTTGATTCCATTAGCTTGCATCTTAGTTTTTATCAACCAAATCATAGCGGGATTAAGTTATTGTGTTGGGAGAGCACACCCACAATAATCTCTAAGAGCACATCAACAAGGCATTGGGTGCCCTTATTTAGCTCATCGGAGGTTGTGGTGAAAGGCTTTGGTTTGGATTTCATTTTAAGCATGTTAACATCTTGAATCTTATTTCTAATGGCTAACCTTAATGTTTGCATGTTTGAGTGTTGTCTTTTGCAGGTATACTTTTTATCACATACATTTTGGCACGTATGGTGGGACCCACATCTCTTTTGTCTAACAATTTTCCTGCAGCTTTTGTGATTCTAGAATTTTTTTACGCAAACCCGTCAGCGCTCTGATTTTGTCATCCGCATTTCTAGAACGTCATCTGTGCAGATCACCGTCTGTGATACTTTTTCGTCTGGCATATAAACCACCATCTCTACCTATTATAAAATAGACTTCAAAAAATATGGTTTAAACTATTTTTTATCAAGTTTTAAGTGTTTTAACTCTCGGGTTTTTGATGGTAACATACTTTTTAGGAGTTAAATGCTACTAAAATTTGATAAAAATCTTATTTTTATGTTAAGTTTGTTTTTTATAGAAGAATTTGACTATGTTTTCATTCGGTCGTCTGTGCAGGTGAACGACCGTATCCGTAGATCATCGTCTATGCAGATCACCATCTACGCAAATCACCATCTGCACGGATCGTCGTGTGTGCTACTTTTTCTGTGGTTAACATCTTTTGCAGTATTTAACATTTTAAAGATCAGAAAACTACTAACTATTTCGTGCAGGTTCCTTGGAATTTTTAACAGATTTTTTGGAATGAACTTGTATGTTTAATCATTTGTCTTAGAATATATGTTGCTTAAGAAAAATGAACCTCACCCAATCTTGAATGTTTAAGGGAATGAACTTCATCACTCTTGAATGACGTAAAGTGAATCAACACACCATTACAAGCTTTCCTTTTGCCGTGTGGGAAAAGAATTGAATATGTATGTTTAATCACACTATTGTGTCTTTTGCTTAGGTAGAGAACACATATTTTTTCTTTAACTAGGTTTAATTTGGAATGAACTCCTTTTGGTGTGTTTGAAGAAGTGTTTTTCAACACTTCTTTCAAGCTATTTTTCATTAGATTAAATCCCTTAATATAAGTGACACTATGATTAAGTTATAGTTGTATCCTCTCCCCCCACCTTCGTGGAACTTGGGTGAAGAGAAAGCTTAGCTTAATCAAGCTTCTAGAGAGGCCTGTCTAGAGGGTGTGTTTCCCCTTTAGAGGATGACCTCAAATTGGTAATCCCTTCAGCCGGTATAGAAATAAAGTGCGACCCAAAGGTCCTCTTTATCTCTTCAAAATTAGGTGGGTTGTGTTCAATGGTAGTCCATACTGAGTGAATATCCTCAGCATATTGGCATGGTTGAACTAGATACTTAAGTGTCTCACGCTATACAAACTGATTACGGGAACGCCATGAAATATTATTAGCAACTGTAACTTAGTAGCCTACCTGATTCACCTCCAAATGGTGATTGATTATAGTGCAAGGGGAGGGAAGATTCTCCCCCCAAGATTCCCATCATATGTATCCCAGGGTATTGTGTTGCGAAAGAGATCTTCATAGCACGACAATAATACCTAGCAAAAGGAAAAAACATGGGTGCCCTTCTGAGGGTGACACTATTGTGTGAGATGAAGGACTACCAAGAAATGGGCCAATAATATTTCATGTGAAGCCAATTTCCTAAGGTAGCTACTATTTGAACTGTCTTCATTGTGATAAACCAAGTAAAAATATAAGTGGCTTGAAAGAGTCACTTGAACATACACAAAATGAAATTTTGCAATTTAAATCAAAGTTCCCCAAGGTCACATTTTCTTGTATCCCTCAAGGTTTCTTTGTCCCTTGTTGGATTGTTTTGAGACATATGTATGTTATTTTTCTGGTTTGAGTGTGCTGAAATTGGTTCTTGCCATCAAACAAATTTGTCCAAAATCAAACTGAAGATCAAAATCTGCCCAAAATTTTAACACACTATCTTAGCAATAGTCAGTCATCTCCACTCTGGAATTGTTGTCTATGTAGATTACCGTCTGCATAGATCATTGTCTGCGCATCTCATCGGTTGTGTCTGAGACTGTCGTGTCTACTTGAAAATAGTGAGCTTCCAAAATTGCTGATACATCCAAAATTTGGTCTTCTGTAGTACCCTAAAATCATTTGTCTTAAATCATTACGTCATTTAGTCAAAACTAGATTTCCCTTATGACATGACTGGTTCCAAGAAACCTAAGAAGGTTAAGCTTCCAAAACCTCCAGTCTATCGATAACAGAAGGAAACTACTCGTAAATCCAAGGAATATCAACACATTGCTACATCTATCAAACAAGAGATCAAGTATCATGAGAAAGTTGATAAAATCATTTACAACAACAAGATCTGCAATTTCATGGCCAAATATCCTATTAATCCTACTTTTGTGGCCATTAAACAATATGATTAGATAACCTCTTGCTTCTAGGATCATTCTTCCATTCTTTTATCATTATTCTTCCTTCTTTTGGAGCATTAGATCAAATCATCAAATCAAACCAATCCTTTTAGGTTGAAAGACCTTAATCAAAGTATTGCAAACCTTCATCCTTAAACAAACACAACATTACTTGTAGACCATTAGTCTGTCTCAAGTGATTTAATCTCTTAGTGATATCCCATTTTGCTTGAGATCACAAGTCCATCTTCAAGTAGAATAGGTGTTGCTTCAAATCCTTTTGTGTTTGTATCATCACAAGTTTTTTTCATGCTTAGGTTTTGTTTCAAAAACCTTTAAATCAATCATCAATCCTTAATTAAATCAATCAATCCTTAATCAAACATCAATCAATCCAATCCAATCAAATCCAATCAAATCCAGAATCAAGATCTTTACTCCATTTCATTTCTTACACCTTCTTGTCCTCCATTCTTCTAATTCCACCATTGTATGGTTGTCACTCGATCCCAAGATAGAAACATGATGTGTGGAACACTCAGCACCACTGTTAGATTAGTTATATGTTAGCTAATAATTAAATCATTTAATTATTAGTTTATCATACTCTAGGCTTAAGTTTCACTTAGGCACTTTATAATTCTTTAGGGTTTTAGCCTTTAGGGTTTCGGTATCCTTTATAAGGATTCACCGCTTTGTATTTCTTAAGGAGATTGTATTTTTGTAATTCATTGTTGAATATAGAGATTATTTTTGTCAATATGTTTTTGCAGTCTCTGGCCTATCGGCCGCCATAGCTCTCTTTCTCTTATGTCTTGCTTCTTCTCGTGACAGTGTTTGCATGCAGGTTTCTTGGGAAGATTTGCAGTTTAGCAAATCTAACATGGTATCAGAGCTTTCCTGCTGGTGGTTGTTCGAGTTTTATTGAAGCATTCGAGGGTTTGAAGGTTTCACATCTTTTTCTGGCTTCTTTTAGTGGTTCTGGGGGGTCTCTATTTTTGGAGGCATTTTGGGCCCAAACAAACACTTCCATTGCGTTCAGAAGGCCCAAAAACCCTAGAATCCATATAAGGTTTGTCCATTTTGGACACCGGGGCCTCTGGAGAATTTTTTCGGCCTCCTACGGGCCGTACGGCACAAGAAACAAGAAAAAAAAATAAAAAAAACTTGTTTTTCTAAGGTTTTTTGCGGTTTTAATACCGCGCACAGTGATTTTAATTTCGCGCCACCGCCGGGCTGCCACCGCCCCACCCGGGCCCGGCCTCCGGCGGTGTTCCCCCTGCTCTCACCACCTCCGGCCCCTCTGGCCCCTCCGACCACCACCTTTGCAGCGGCCCCGCCGCCCTTCCTCGTAGCTCCGCTGCCGACTGGCCCTCCGCCGGCCCCTTCCAGCGGCTTTTTCCCTTGCATGCACCGCTCACAGCGGCCGCCGCTCCGGTGCTCCGCCCGCCCACCGCTCCCCAGTGGCGGGTCTTTATTCAAACCCTGCAGGCTTAGTCTCTTAGCACCCGGTCATATGGGTGCCCGCGGGCCCCGGGCAGCTTTAGCCCTACGGGCGGTCACATGGCGCTCGGGGGCCCTGTTTTTTTAAGCCCTAGGGGCTTAATTTTTTCTCTGAGGCCTTTTTTGACCCTACCTGACTGTTTTTGCGATATCTTGAGCATACAGGGGTATTTTTTTGACTTCCATATACCGTTGGAAAGCTCTTTCCGAGAAATTTCTGATGATGGAGGTTAGGGTTTTGGGTTCTGCAGTTTCGATAGTGTTTTTTTCTGTTGAAGTCTGATGTCTTTCTTTGCTTTCTGGGAGTCATATCTGGCTCATCCGGACTCCTTTTTTGGCAAACGAGATATCGTCGGAAAGCTGGTTCAGTTTTCTATTTAGTGGCAGAGGTTATTTTGCCATATTTTTCTCCAGGTTTTCACTCCTCTGTGTTTGGCATTTTATGCCCTCTGGTGGATTGCTTGGTTCTACAGGTCCTGGGATCTCTTCTTCTGAGTTCATAGCTCACTCTTCTTTCTGACTTCTGAGCTTGCATACTCCTTCTATTGCATTATGTTTTCTGTAAACGCACTAAGATAAAGTGCCTACTTTTGCATTCTGGGATCTTGTACACCTTGTTCGGTTGATGTACTTGCACTGTGTTATAAAGTGCCATGGGGGGTTATGATGTTTATGCCACTTTAGGTACATCCACCTTTGTCAAGTGAGCGTACCTTCCACGACATTAGCCCATGTTATGTGTCTATGACACTGCCCTTTATCCTGTGTGTGTGCCTCTGTTGCACTGTTGGTGTTCCTGGTTCTTCTTCTGCAGCTGTTACTGGTACTGCATTTCAGTGTTCCTGTCACCTCTCCCAGTTCAGCATTATGGGGGGGTTCACCTGTTGGTTCTATTGCTTCCT
>MU225022.1:4271224-4282956 GCA_018584345.1 Thuja plicata | reverse complement strand
ATGCTTCGGAGATGCTTCCTGCTCTTTTCTTGTTCCTTTCTCTGGGACACCTTTTTCCCTAGATTGAAGGCTCTGTTTCCTTCATCTAGTTTGCTTTATGTTTTGGGTACCTGATCAGGCCTAGTTGTCGGGACCCTTCTTTTCTGCTTTCTACAGTTGTTTAGCAATTTTGCTTCTCCCTAAGTTACACTTAAGGGGGGGTGTTAGAGTAGTTATATGTTAGCTAATAATTAAATCATTTAATTATTAGTTTATCATACTCTAGGCTTAATTTTCACTTAGGCGCTTTATAATTCTTTAGGGTTTTAGCCTTTAGGGTTTCGGTATCCTTTATAAGGATTAACCGCTTTGTATTTCTTAAGGAGATTGTATTTTTGTAATTCATTGTTGAATATAGAGATTATTTCTGTCAACATGTTTTTGCAGTCTCTGGCCTATCGGCCGCCATAGCTCTCTTTCTCTTCTGTCTTGCTTCTTCTCGTGACAGTGTTTGCATGCAGGTTTCTTGGGAAGATTTGCAGTTCAGCAAATCTAACACCACTACCTATGAAGTGAACCCTTTTGGCAGTCAATACTTTCAAGGTACTAAAGTACAAGCTGAGGAAATTCCTGAATAAACTGAGTTAGTAGAACAAGAGGAACGACCTACCCAAGTGAATGATTTCCTCAGCGATCCTTACAATGTGGAAATGGTTGAGAAAGCCATTATGTAAAATAGTAGTGAAATATTCTTGAATATTATTTGAAATGGCGTCACAGTACCCGCTAACTTTGATGATACACTCCTTACCCGAAACATCACCAAAGTTGTCGCTGCCACTACTGCAGCCATGGCTTCTACCTCAAATGCTACATCATCATCTGACACTGGTAAAGGACCTGATAACAAACCTTCCACATGAGCACATGTATCAACAACTACATCAACACCCCAATTGACACAAGAACAAATTCAACAAATCCTAAGTGCTTTACCAAACAATACTGTACACAACAGTACTCAAACGATGACAACTCAAGGAGAAAGCGCTAATGTCAACAACATAGGGAAAATTTCCATGCCTTTGCCTACATCATCTCTGTTTCAAACAACAGGTAGGAATACATCTAAAACCAACACATCCCGAGCCTATCAATATATACCTCCTCCTACCGTTGGTATGACCTCCACAGGATTTTCAGTTGCATAATTTGGAGGAGGTGGAGCTTATGTACCACCGTTTATCACACTGAATACTCCAAATTTCACCTAACAATTCAATGAGCTCAAAAGTATTATACAAGGCTTACAAAATGGGGGCAAGAAGGAGTTTTCTTTTGAAGAGATTTGTCCCTATCCATTTGACAATTCTATCACAATGCAACCATTCCCACCAAACTTTGAGATGCCTAAATTTGAGAAATACAAAGGTGAAACATGCCCTCTACAACATCTCAAAGAGTTTTACATTACATGTCAAGAAGTTGCACATAATGAGAATTACCTAAAAAGACTCTTTACTAGGAGTCTTGGAGGCGCAAATTTGGAATGGTTCATGGCCCTTCCTTATAGGTCAATCTCTACTTTCTCTGATCTTGCAGAGAAATTTGTTGGACAATATTCATATAACATTGAGCATCAAGCAACACTCAGCAATTTGTGTAATACTAAACAAAAGAATGGAGAAACCTTTGCTAGTTTCTTGCAACGATGGAGACATATTGCAAATTGCATGCCATGGAAAATACTTGATAGTCACTTAATTGACATATTCACAAAGAATTTGATCTATGAGATGTCTTTCCAAATAAAATGGCTTCACGTAACACCTTTGAATCCCTTGTCAAGAAGGGAAAAGACATTGAAGATGGCCTTTTGCAAAGAGGTAGCATCAAATATTATAATCCTTCCAACAATGATAAACCAAAATTTTGAAGTAAAAACAAAGGAGTTGTCAATGATGGAGTGACTAATGCCAAGCATGTTCAAACTATCCAATCTTCCAACAATAACCATCAAAACAATCGCAACACCAATCAAAACCAAAATCAAAATCGTAATAACAACCAAAATCAGAACAATCAGAACAATCAAAATCAAAACAACAATTAGAGAAACAATCAACAATCGCACAATCAATCATTCTTGTTTCCTCGCAACAAATATAACAATAAAAATAGCAACAACAACAATGAAAATTGGCAACGACGATAATTCACAGCATTGGCAAAACCTCTAGATGTGATCTTCAAACAACTTGCAGATCAAGGAATGATAATCTATCTAAATACTTGGCCTTTCGATGAAAATCAACCCAAGCCTATTTGGTATAGAGATAATGAGTATTGTGATTATCATCGCATCAAAGGACATGATACTAAGAAATGCATTAAGCTTAGACACTTTGTGCAAGATCTCATTGAGGATGGGAAAATTGAAGTTGAAGGTCAGAATGCATCCTCATCAAATGCAAAGCTTAAAGTCTACAATCAGCCCTTCCCACCTTACAATCAAAACAATGCATCAAATGTGATCCCATATGATTACTCTACCAATACTATCACAGGCTATGATCGAACATGTCAAATTCTAAATGAAAATGATATATTTGGTTTTGATGCTCTTTGTGGCCGCATTGAAGAAGCTGACATACATGTTAACACCATGATCCTCAAAGCTGATGATTGTAATGCTACCACACGCAGACCCAGAGTCACTGTTCAAGCTGTTGATAAACCTTCTACATCTTCAAATCCACTAGTTGCACCATCTACCACTGCTTGGCCTACCTCGCGCTATGAACTATTGGATCAATTAGGGAAGACGCCTACACAGATATCCATTCTAGAGCTCTTGGCAACCTCACCAATTTACAGACAAATCCTTGATAAAGCTCTAAATGAATCCCGCGTCCTTGAAAACATCAATAATGCACAATTCCAAACTATGATAGGGAACTTAGCCACACAAGAACATCTTGTCTTCACTGATAAGTACTTTTTTGGTCTTGACCTACATCATAATAAGTCCCTCCATATAGATGGCAAAATCCAATCCACAAAAATAAAATGAGTCCTTATAGATGGTGGATTTGGCCTGAATTTGTGCACATTAAAGATGATTTATAACATCGGTCTTTCTAAGGACCTCTTGGATATAGAAAAATGAATCACAATAAAGGCCTATGATGATCCAGAGTGAAAAAGAAAGGGTCTGATCACACTACCATTACAAGTGGGCCCAGCCTTGATTGAAATTGTTTGCCATGTGTTGGATCTAGATCTACCTTATAATATCTTGCTAGGATGACCATGGATACATGCTATCAAAGGTGTACCCTCTACTTATCATCAATGTCTAAAGTTCCCACATCATGGTAGAGAAATCACAATTCCTAGAGATCCTGAGCCCTTTCAATACTGCAAGAGACTAGAAGGAAAATAATATAGCTATTGTCCATTAAATGAGTTTGGACGATATTCTAATCAAGAAACCCCTTGTTTCAAACACTCCATCAGTTCCAGAAAAGACATCTGAAACACTAGCTGAGAAATCCAAGGGAAAGGAAAAAGTTACTGAAGACAAGGTTATTAAAGATAAACCCTCTTTATCTGAAGCAAAGGCCACTTTCACAGACCAAGGCATGGGAGAGTATAAATTTGAAAGTGATCTATGTATTGGGAAACTCCCTTTGTCCCCAAAGTCTTATGGAAGACCATCACCATTACCCCCCTCTAAAGACAAAGAGATCATGAATTACAAAATAACCACTTTTGAACTTTGGGGGTCTTTATCAGATGAACACATGGAACACAATGTCCTTGATTGGCTCTATAATGATGAAGAAAAAAGGCCTATAACTTTCCCCAAAGGAAAATATCCTAAGGTTACTCCCATTGTTGAAAGCATGGGGTATCATGGTATTGGTCTTGGAGCTAATGAAATGGGTAAGAAGAATATCATAATAGCCAATGGCTATCCTAAAAGACATGGATTGGGTTCCGTAGAGACCAAGACCAACTTCGCTAAGGATTACTATTTAGCTACCTCAAATTCAGACACTGAGGAAGAGTTCTTCAAAATTCCTTTCCACTATGTTGAAGATGACCTAAATGAAAAAATCACCATGTCTTCACTATCACCTAAGCCAGCCTTCCATCCCCTTATCTACCCCTCACAAACCCTAAATTAATTTACTGGGATCAACAAGATTCATCACCAGCTTTGGACGTTTGTGATTTAGATGAGGCATTTTTAGCCCTCTTTGGACTTAATAATCTCTGAGAGTATGAACATCAGATCCACTATAGTGAACAAGCCTACTTTGGTATCCAAGTCAACTCTCTCAGTTACAAAAATGAAAAAGAAAATAAAAATCAAAAAAATGAAAATGAAAATTCATCCTCTGGTGAAAACCTCTCGCAAGCACCTTTGGATGAAGAAAAAGATAAAATAAAGGATGCTTCCTCTAGTGAAAACCTTTCCAAGGTGCTAGAGGAGGGAGAGGCTGACTTACCATTTATATCCTCAGAACTAGAAGTGTCCTCTATGATTATTGAAGACACTATTCCAATCAATCTGGGCACAGAAATAGATCCACGCATCACCTACATTGCACTTTCTCTCAGTGATCAGGAAAAGAAAGACATGACAGCATTCCTGCATAAACATAAAATCAACTTTGCCTGGACTTACAAAGACATGCCTGGGCTAGATATAGATCTTTTCATGCATCATCTTGTTGTAGATCCTAGTGTAAAACCTGTTAAGCAGAAACTTTGCAAGATGCATCCGCAAGTCGTGCTGGTAGTCAAAGTAGAGCTTCAGAAAATGCTGGAAGCTAAAGTAATCAAACCAATCAATTATCCTAAATGGGTTTCCAATATTGTACAAATAGGAAATCCTACTAGGGGCATTCACATTTGCACTGATTTTAGAGATCTAAGCCTTGCATGTCCCAAGGATGATTTTCCACTCTCAAATATTGACATTATAGTGGATTTGACTGCCGTAAATGAAATGTTGTCACTTATGGATGGATTCTCAGGTTACAATTAGATCAGGATAGCACTAGAAAAATAGCACAAAACCACATTCACAACCCCTTAGGGTACTTTCTGTTATCAGGTGATGCCCTTTGGCCTTAAGAATGCAGGAACCACTTATCAATGGGCAATGACTACCACCTTTCATGACCTTTTACATGTCATCATGGAAGATTATGTGGATGATATTTTAGGAAAATCCAAGATAAGGGAATTACATATTCCTATCCTTACTACCATTTTTGAGCGATTGGAGAAGTATAAGCTTAGGATAAATCCCAAGAAGTGTGTCTTTGGAGTATAATCTGATAAGCTGCTGGAATACATTGTGTCACGATGCGGAATAGAAGTGGATCCAATGAAAGTGAAAGAAATCCTTGAGATGCCACCACCCAAAAAATTGAAACAATTACATAGTTTACAAGGAAAACTACAATCAATCAAAAGATTCATGTCACAATTGGTAGATAAGGTGCATCCGTTCTCTCGTCTCCTACGCAAGAATATCAAATTTCAGTGGGATTGCTTATGTCAAAATGCATTTGAGAAAATAAAAGGCTATCTACCTAATCCACCTATGTTGGTACCACCTATTGTTGGCCATCCTCTGATTTTGTACATATCTATTATAGAGGTCACATTGGGAGCCCTCTTGGCACAATTAGATGATACCAGCAAAGAGCGAGAAATTTACTATCTCAACAGGACTCTTATTGGTTATGAGTTGAATTATTCCTTAATTGAGAAAGGATGTTTGGCTATTGTTTTCTGTACACAAAAACTATGGCATTACATGCTCAATCATAAGATTCATCTTGTTGCCAAAATTGATTCACTCAAGTATCTCCTGGCACGTGCTTCTCTTACTGTTTGTACAAAAAAATGGGTCATGATCCTTAGTGAGTTTGACATTCTGTATGTGGATCGCAAAGCTATCAAAGGACAAGTAACTAAATATTAGTTAGCTAAAGCACCTGTTGACGGTAAACATCCCTTGATCATAGATTTTCCAGATGAATCAGTACTTAATCTTTCCTTGAGTACACCATTGAAGCTTTATTTTGATGGATCCTTCACTCAGAAAGGATCAGGGGTAGGAATCTTGTTTGTTACACCAAAAGGGGATCTCATCCCTAAAACTTATAAATTACAATTTCCTTGTACCAACAACATTGTAGAATATGAAGCCCTTGTACTTGGACTCTAGTAGGCCATACAATGGAAGATTCTCAATTTTTTGGCGCTTGGTGATTCACAATTGGTTATCAAACAAGTTATGGATGAATATCAAACAAAGGATGACAAGTTGCTTCCCTATTGCCGCACAGTTGAAGATCTCAAAATGCATTTCATTGAGTTGATCTTCCAATAGATCCCCCACATAAAAAACAAAGCACTAGACACCATGGCAAAGATTGGGTCTTTGATCACCATGCCAGAACACAGTACACGGTGTGAGTTTCTTATTGAGAATCTTACAGTCCCTACATGTGACAAACCAAATTCCAAAATGGTGTGTGAAATTTCTGATCCTAACTCCCCATGGTACCAAGAAGTCAATTCCTACCTTTGCAATGGACATACCCCACTTACCTTAACCCCCAATCAACGTAAAACCTTCTTCTCTACACTTCTCGATACACAATCCTTGGTGATACCCTTTTCTAAAAGCATTTTGATGGAACTCTCTTAAGGTGTCTGAATTCTGATGAAGCACAAACATCCTTGGAGGAGGTACATCAAGGAATCTATGGGGCTCACTCTAGTGGACTTACGTTGGCCAAGAAGTTGTTACGCACTGGATATTATTGGCCTACTATGTAACAAGATGCCTACAACTATGTGAAGAAGTGTGTGCCTTGTCAGCAGCACGGTGATTTGATACACACCCCCTCCCAATCCCTTCAGCCCACCATCACCCCTTGGCCTTTTTCATGCTAGGGTCTCAACCTCATTGGCCAGATTTTCTCTAATTCCTCCAATGGCCATAAATACATCCTTTCTACTACTGAGTACTTTACCAAGTGGGTCAAAGTTGTTCCTCTCACCTACACCACTGGAAAACAGATTTCAAAGTTCATTTTGAACTATCTTATCTATCGCTATGGCATTCCTCAGGACATTGTTACTGATAATGGAGGACCTTTCAAGAACAAGGATGTCATAGATCTATGTAGGAAATTCAGCATTACCCACCATACCTCTTTCAAGTACTTTCCGCAAGGCAACGGTCAAGTTGAGGCAATGAATAAAACCATCCTCAAAATACTCAAGAAAATAGTCGAAGAAAGTTGGCCGTGATTAGCACCTTCACCTCAATCCTTCCCTTTGGGCCTACCGCACCTCCATTCAAACCCCCACTGGAGCCACCCCCTTTTCTCTTTCTTATAGTACTGAGGCTATTCTACCCATCAAAATTGAGCTCCCTTCCCTTAAAATTTCTCTAAAGAATCTGTTGTTTGAAGAAGAATATAGAGTTTCCCACTTGCAAGAGCTAGAACTCCTTGATGAGAGATGCCTGAGTGCCCTAAACCACCTCCATGTGTATCAAAATTTCCTTTGCCTTCAGTTCAAAAAAAGGATCAAGCCTCGACAGTTTTATGTTGGTGATCTTGTCCTGCAGCACAATATGAAGAACCTCCAGAACCATGAAAAGAAAGGAAAGTTTGAACCTAATTGGTTGGGGCCCTTCATCGTCATAGCAAAGTATGGTTCTGGCACTTATCAGATTGCGTCACCAGAGGGAGATCCTATCCCTGATCCTATAAATATTGTACATCTCAAGCACTTCTATGCTTGATCCATCAGTAGTCCATTGTACAACCAAAATTTTCAAAAATCCAAAAAATCAGAAAAGCAAGAAATCCAAAAACATTCAAAAAGCAAGTGAAAGCAAAAAATCAAAAAATCAAAAAAGAATGAAAAATATATAAAAGCTTGAAAAAAGTATCAAAAATATCAAAAAATCAAAAGAGAAAGAGAAATAAATCTGTCCATCTGTGAAAACCACTTCAGTGGCACAATGGATAAGTACCATGGTGAAAACCTACTTCAGGCGCCATGCTTAGTCAGATCCACCATCTATTTCCACATTTTTTCCATACAACCTAAAACGCCTTCCATAATAAAAGTCACTACCCATATCGGTGTAGGTAGTTCCTTGACTATTTTCCACCTCCGCAATAAAATTGCATTCCCGTACAACTGAGCTTACCATATCAATACTGAGCTTTGTTCTAGACATAGTGATCGCAAACATTTCCAACAAAACAGCAGATAGATTGGCTTTTCCTATTGATCATTCTATTCACAAGAAATTGTCAGTGAATTCCCATTTCTATCAATCAATCTATAGCCCATCAGGGTGCATCCTTCTGGTGTCGGTTGTTCTATCAATCCTCACATCAAAATTGTTCATGGCAAGAACTTTTGGACTAAATGACCATTTGTTCAGGATACCATTTTGTTGATTTTATCTTGTGTTTCAATATGGCCTTATTGCGACAGCCTTGATCTTTTATATCTTGGTTTGTTATGATAAGAACATAGTGGAATATGTATCATTTGTGGTATGATCTACTTGTCATAGATTGTTAGTGCATTTATGTTTTGATATTTATTTATGATTGTGTATGCCTCACTGGGGGAAGGATTCATGCATCTCAAATCCCTAAAAAGATCTGGGTGTATTGCGTCTCCTCATGAGTAACATTTCATAGATCTAATCATACTTGATATCTTGCATTCTTGTTCCTAACAACCTATTTGTCTGAGAGTCTAGTCCATGCAAAGGACCCATGTCACTTGTGTTTTCTAGCACATGGTGCATAACTCCTTTTGCAATATCAAACTAGGGTGTGCTCTCCAACATTAACACGGTATAAATCCCACTATTATCATGTAGTTAGAATTGCATTTTAGCTAGGTCATTTTGCATCTTGATTTTGCTCTTGGCAAGGTTTCTATTTATTCCCCCTATCTAGTCACCTAAGTGATTTTATTAGACCTATTTGATACACACAAAAACAACTCCCCATATGTCTCATATTGCATTCATTCATTACGTTACTTATGTTCTTCATTAAGTCCATTCATTAATCATTATTCATTATAAGTTGCATTGTTACTTCATTCATTAATCATTATTCATTAAAGTTGCTTTTAGTTCCATTACATATTCCATTCATTATCCATTTCATTCATCATTTAGTTGCATTGTTAAATCATTACCGTCATTTTAAGATTCATTCATTTTAGGATTCATTCACATTTTACCAATCACATATGCATTTACAGTTATTTACCATCACATTGCATATAAAACAAATGCATCCATCTATAAGCATTAACACATCACATCTAACATATATATATGCATCCCATCCCAGCATCACAAATAAGTCAGTATAATCATGTACATTCATCTCATCCTGCATGTTAGTCATAAGCATCATATAATACATATCATATAAACTCGTAATGTATCCATACATCCTGCATAAACACCACATCATATAGCATCATAAACAAAGTCCATAAATCAAGTCCAATAGTCCACAAAATTCCATGTATATATCTCAAAATGCTAGTGGTACATAATGTGTCGCATAAATCATACAAAAATGTGTATCAAAAATGGTCTGAGATGAATCATGGTGGTGGTTGTGATGGTCCTGCACCACTACCTAGATGCAGTGGTAACGTCATTGATCACTACAAACCTCACCCTGTGCTCTCAGTCTGCGCTCTCTCTAAGTAGGGAGGTTGTCATAACCCCTCTGGCACTGTAGAATGATAGAGACCCATATAATATGCAGCCTCTCGACCTCTCCAACTAGCCTCTCTTTGTGCTACAAAAGTGTCCTCCATCACCTGTCCTAAACTGACAGCCTTGCTTGCCTGACGAGCTATCTCTCAATCTACTTTATAATCCTCTTTACATCTCCATGCTAAGTCTCACTATACTATCAGAGCTTCTATCTACGCTGACATAGCTTCCAGTTCCTCTACCCCTCCATGATCCTCAATCACAGTGAACTCTCCGCTATCAACCTGTGCCTATAGTAAATCCAGTGCTCTCTGAGCACTATCCCCCTGAGCGGTCTCTGCTACCAACTCCCCCTGAACCCTAGACAACTCTGTCTGAACACTTCTCATTGTGGCCTGAGAAGTCGCTAGTAAATCCTATAGTCTCTGGATCTCTTCTTATGTGCTCACCTCAGTCGCCTAAGATGTTGCTAGTAGGCCCTGTACTCTACGTAACTCAGTCTGAAGACTATCCCGCTCGGCTACCACTATGTCATAAACCTACTGGGATATGTGTCCAGCTGGTGGTCCTTGTCCCTATGGCTCATGTGGCCCCCGTCCCTGATCAAGTGGCCCCCATGGCCCCTGTCCCTACTCCTGATCATGTCCCTGATCCTATCCCTGTGCACTTAGGACTATAGGAGGCTAGCTCCCTACTGGTATCTCTACATTTTCTCTCCATCTTTGAGTTGCGACCCTGGGCCAGACTCTCCTCCCCCAGCCCCTCCTCCATCCTCATCATCACCATCATGATCGTGTCCCTCTCCATCCCCTCCCTCTCCAGGCTGCTCATCTACGTGTACGGTTCCTGGCACTATCAACCTTACTGGTCTATGTGCTACCCACCATTGAGCATATGCTGGTACCACTCTTGCATAATGTAAAGACTCTCAAGCCCTGATCCATGGAACCTCTATCATCCCCATCCAAGATGCTCATGCTATGCATGGATCGACTCCCATCCCCCAGATGCTCCCCACCTCTCGTGTCACGAGTGGATGTGGGAACCCATCTAGAACTACCTCCTGCACCTGTCCTATCTGTCTCCATACCCTTGAAGGCATGTACCTAGAGATCATGTAAGTTGTCTTCCCAATGAGCCAATAGTCTGTTTGCACAAATCTCATGTAGTACAAGTCATAGAACTCATCCTCTGTGTACCCATCCTGTTGTGGGATCTGGTGTCCCCAGGCCTCGCACCCAGCATAAGGTGCCCACTGAATCTCCCTCATCT
The DNA here is from genome assembly GCA_018584345.1 of Thuja plicata. Lineage (NCBI taxonomy): Eukaryota > Viridiplantae > Streptophyta > Pinopsida > Cupressales > Cupressaceae > Thuja > Thuja plicata. The sequence continues at coordinate 4,271,891 of MU225022.1, read as the reverse complement.
CATCAATCCTCCTCCACCAATATCCCACTGAATATGTGGCCTCATAACTGATAAGAGGCTTGTACCTGCATGTGAATGGCTTGTAGGCCGCTCGGGTCTCTCACTGCTTGACCGATTGTATGACCGCAATGTGCTCCCACACCCAAACAAGAAGCAGTGTGCATCCCAGCCCTAGTGCCCTACCCTTATGGTAGGCGTGCATGTGTAGGTCATAATATAACTGCCTGAGGATGGTATACCCCCAGTAGTACTGATCTTCCTCCTCCACCATGCTACTAAGAACTCGAGCCCAACCTATCAAAAATCCCTTTCTTGCATGATCAGGCATCAATCGTCCTTCTATCAATCTGACCAAGTAAAGGACCACCCACCGCAACCGTGGCTGCATCACCATCACTCCTGCCCAGGACATCCACTACCATGTAGTCGGCATATCTTCATCTGAATGCCATCTCAATATAGGGCTCTGAACCCTCAAAGCAGTACTCGGGTATAAGCCCCTAAATCGGCACTTTGTAGATTGTCCACACATCGTGGAGGGTGATAGTAGCCTCCCCTATCGAGAAGTGAAAGCTTAAAGTGGTGTTGTACCACCTCTCAATCAAAGCAGGCATAAGTGCATTATGCACTCTCAAATGTGGCCACTGATGTACCTGCTCCAACCTGC
>MU225022.1:4233323-4271174 GCA_018584345.1 Thuja plicata | reverse complement strand
GATAGTAGCCTCCCCTATCGAGAAGTGAAAGCTTAAAGTGGTGTTGTACCACCTCTCAATCAAAGCAGGCATAAGTGCATTATGCACTCTCAAATGTGGCCACTGATGTACCTGCTCCAACCTGCACAGAGTCGCGATCCCCCACTCCACAGCAGTCAGCTTGTGCTCTAGCACCATAGTTGTTGGGTGGCACTCCCTCACCTGGAAGGTAATAGTATCCTCCTACATCCAACCAAGCACATGTCAGATATAAGATAGCATTCTGGGGCATTGAAAAATTCTTCTAGTCTATTTTGGGGCATCAAAAAATGCTCTTGCCCCCTTTCTTCCCTCTTGTTTTCCCTTTCTTCTTCAGTTTTTGGGTCAATCCGCACAGTCGACGGATCTTTGCAGTCACCAGTCTATGGAGATGGTGGTTTAGGCCACTGCCTCTTTGCCATGCAGACGGCAGAGTTTCAACTTCGTCATCTTTGTTGCACATTTTTCCATTCTCCCCTGCCCTCGCAGACAGAGATCGATCGATCTCTATTTGCACAAACGTTGATCGTCGATCAGTCGTTTGTGAGGATGGTGATCTGTCAATCACCATCTGGGAATCCAATGGTCAATGGACTACCGTTTGTGCTATGTGTCTCTTTGGGGCACATTTATGACACCTAAATACTGAAAAAAAAAGTATTAAATGCGTAAATGACAAAGTGGTGTTTGACTACTCACCAGTGCTCTAGCGTCACCCGGTCGCTGGTGGACCTAAATACGCTCCCCAAGCTATTCTCTCTCTCGCTCTAGTGCCAACAAGGTTTCTTACACCTATGATGACACCCTCTTACACTTTCTAAAAGTTTCTCATTGGTCCAAAACTCTTACACCTCTTACAAGATCCTTCACATGTGTACTTTAAGTACACTTTGACCCATCACATCCAAAGTTGCTCACACATGTGTGAGAAAAGTGGGCCTCTTTCATGGCTTATGTGTCCCTCATGTGGCACCTATGTGGTTTCCACATGAGCTCCACCTCATCCAATCCCTCTCTCTCCTCCAAAAAATTTATAAATAGAGGCCATTGTCAATAGCAAATCATCTCCCTTTTATGCATTGTTATCATGCTAGTTTAGTTCTAGAAATTCTTAGTTCATGCTACATGCTTTCTTAGTTCATTTTGAAATCTAGATATTACATCTTAGGTATAATGAATGAATCTAGTTCTTCATTTTGATTTTGCATAACATGTTAGTGTAATCTTGCATCTTCATACTCATTTTGGTGAATGGCTTGAGACAAGTTCTTCATACTTGTTCTTGAGCTTTTCATTTGATTCCATTAACTTGCATCTTAGTTTTTATCAACCAAATCATAGTGGGATTAAGTTATTGTGTTGGGAGAGCACACCCACAATAATCTCTAAGAGAAAATCAACAAGGCATTGGGTGCCCTTGTTTAGCTCATCGGAGGTTGTGGTAAAAGTCTTTGTTTTGGATTTCATTTTAAGCATGCTAACATCTTGAATCTTATTTCTAATGGCTAACCTTAATATTTTCATTTTTTAGTGTTGTCCTTTGCAGGTATACTTTTTATCACATACAATTTCAACATATTTTATTAATGCTATAATCCGTAAAATCAACACATTTTATTGTGGTCCTGTCATCATATCATCACATCTCATCATAATGCATGCTATAAGTAAAATAAGCATTAAATTAACATCATATAATGTCATCTTTTCATTGTAAGGTCAAAATATGATCAACCAAAACATCAAAGAAAGATCTAATGCTAGGAAATAGATTGACAAAAGTAGCGACATAGTCTAAACATATTGACTAGGTCAACAAAAGTTGCAAAGGGTCGCATAACAAGCCTAAAATAAAGGAGTCTCAAAGGTTGAGTCATGACATCCCTCCAAACTAGGAGAAGACATCAACCCGATGTCACATCAAAATATACCAGAATAAAAACACACCACACACAAAAATATATACATCATAGTTACTTAGAAAGGAAGTCTATGAAAATAAATGAGGGAAATATTGATGCACGTCCTCTACATCCTCCCAAGTGGCACTCTCAATAGAGAATTGGTCCCACCTAAACTTGTACTACAAAACATATATGTTGTGCACTTGGATGGTACAATGATCAACTAGCCCCAGTTCCTGAACCTGTAAAGAATGCCAATCCAAAATATGTGAAGCATTTAGATGATAAGGTTTCAATAATGAAACATGAAAGACATTATGAATTTTGGCCAGAGCGGGTGGTAGAGAAAGTCGGTATGCAACTGGGTTGATGAATTCCAAAACATCTAAGGGCCCCACATCGTGGAGAAAGTTTTGAAGCCCCGTTGAAGGATATGGAGCTCTTATGGGTCCGAACACATAAGAACACCTTGTCCCCTACTTGGAACTATCTAAAAGTGTGGTTCTTGTCCGCATAGCTCTTCTGTTGATCCGTTGCTTCTTTCAGCCTATCCCGAATCAAAGCCATCTATTCTTCCATCTCTTGCAACATATCAGGTTCAATCAAAATCTTGTCCTCAACCCTGTCCCAACTGATAGGAACATGAAACTTACGTCCATAAAGTGCCTCAAATGGTGCCATACCCAGAGAAGCATGGTAAGAGTTATTGTATGCAAAATCTAACAAGGGAAGATACTCTACCCACTTGTAGTGTTGATCCATGCAGTACATTTAGAGTAAATCCTCTACCACTTGATTGACTCTTTCTATTTTCCCATCTGTCTGACGATGGTAAGCTGTGCTAAAGTTGAGACGTGTACCCAAGGAATCATTCAAGGTTTTCCAAAACCTTGATGTCATCCGAGTGTCTCTATCATATATAATAGTCTCTGGCACACCATGAAGTCAGAAAATCTCTTGTACAAACTTCTTGGACAAAGCCAAGGATCCATCTTTCAAGCTCCCCAGAATAAAATGAGCCACTTTGGTTAGTTTTTCAACTACAACCAAAATAACATCATGCCTCTGCCTGGTCATGGGTAATCCTTGTATGAAATTCATATTGATGAATTTCCATTTATATTCTGGAATATTGTGTGGATATAGTACCACTGAGTGGACATGCTCAGCCTTGACTCGCTGGTATTCCAAACACTAGGCTATGTAAGTTGTTACATCACACTTAAGCCCTAGCCAAAAAATACAATGGCCTCAAATTGGAAATTATCTTATTTACCCTTGGATGACCTGAAAATGGAGCGTAGTGCATCTCCTCAAGTACCACTTTCCTCAACCCTACTAGGTTGGGAATGTACATCTTGTTCTGGTATCTCAAAATACCATCATCCTCCAAACTGTATCCGTCAAAATGGTATTCAGATGGATCATTCTGCAAAGTTGATTTGACCAACTCATAATGGTCATCTCTCAGAAGATTAAGAAACACCTTCTCTCTCAGGCATGTCCTAGAGGTAGAGATAGAAGAAATGTGCCTTCTCCTACTAAGATCATTTGCCACTCTGTTCTCTTTCCCTTTAATGTATTCAATGCCAAAATCATACTCGCTCAGAAACTCTAACCAACGTCTATACCTGGCATTAAGATTGGGCTATGTAAAAATATATCTAAGTCCCATGTGGTATGTCTTTAGCTCAAAATTATTACCCAATAGGTAATGCCTCCACATTTGTAAAGCATGTACTATAGCAGCCAATTCTAAATCATGCAGAGCATAATTTACCACACGTTGTTTCAACTTTCATGACTCATAAGCCACTACTCTTTCATCTTGCATCAGCACACCAACCAAACCCTCACCTAAAGCATTTGTAATTACAGTGAGCTGACCATTGGGGTCAGGTACAACTAAAATGGGAATGGACATGAGCTTCTTTTTCAATAATTGAAAGGCTTTCTCACATACCTCTGTCCACTCATATCTTTTCCCTTTTTTCTGAAGGGATGTAATAGGAGCAGCAATCTTGGAGAATCCCTCCACAAATTTCCTATAATAACCAGCCAACCCCATGAAACTTTGAACCTCACTCACATTGCTAGGAGCAGGCCATTCGAGAATATCCTTAATCTTGGTAGGATCTACTGCAATTCCATCTATAGATATGATATGCCCTAAATAGTGAATCTCTTTTTGCTAAAATGAACACTTTGATAGCTTACCATACAATTTCATGTCTCTTAGATGCTGTAAGAATATGCACAAGTGCTCTTCACGCTCCTCCATGTTCTTGGAGTAAATCACGATGTCATCAATAAAGTCCTCCACAAACTTATCCAAACAGTCTCTGAAAATACTGTTCATAAGGTTCATGAAAGCGGCAGGAGCATTCATTAAGCCAAATGGTAGGACAACAAACTTGTAATTCCCATATCATTTCCTAAAAGAAGTTTTGGATATTTTCTCATCCTTAATCCAGAGATGATGATATCCAGAGCTCAAGTCGATCTTAGAAAACATAGTTGCACCTTTCATTTGATCGAATAGTTCATCTATTTGTGGAAGGGGATACCTCTTTTTAATGGTCACTTTGTTGAGCATTTTGTAATCAATACACAATCGCAAAGTACCATCCTTCTTAACAAAGATCACTAGTGCTCCCCATGGTGATACATTAGGGTGTATGAAACCCTTGTACAAAATTTCTTGGAGTTGAACCTTTAGTTCATACATCTCAGTAGTAGCCATTCTGTAAGGAGCATTAGATTTTTGCTTAGTTCTAGGCATCAATTCAATGGAGAAATCAAATTCTATCTTTGGAGGAAGTTCAGTAAATTATTCTAGAAATACATCCTGGAATTACTGTAACAAGGGAGAATCATCCATACTAGTAGTTGTGTCAATATCCTTGACATGTGCTACATATAACATACACCGCTTCCTCTTTTCCCTTTTTAACTGCATAGCAAAAATCTATCTCAATTCCATAGGTCGCTTCACACCCTTTATTACTATAGATTTTCCCACAACATCAAAACATACAACAGATTTATCTCTATAATATACAATGGCCTTATGCTCAGTTAGCCAATTTATGCCTAATATAACATCATATGATCCCAAAGGGGCGACATAAAGGTTTACTTGCATGAGAAAAATAGGAAGTTCCAACTCATTGCATGATAAACACTACTCTACCCAATGCTCTGCCCTATTGCCATATTCTACAATCCAAGGTTCATCCATAAAGCCTTCTCTAACTGAAAGCCTATATACAACCCTAGTATCTAAAAATAATTTAGTAGCTCCTGTATCTATTAAAATTGAAACATTCTTACCAAAAAGCTTACCAGTCATCTGGATAGGGGTAGCCTGAAAATCAGCCTGCAAGTGATCAATAGCTGCGTGAATATGATGTTGTTCCTGAAGGCCTCTACAATCTGAATGTTGTGGATATCTAGAAAAAAAATGATCACCTTCATAGACAAAACACCCATCTCAGGGTCCCTATTTTCCTTCTAGTTTGTCCCTCATGTTTCCATTCCTATTAGAATCTCTGTTGTTTCCCTTGTTTGGATTCTGGTTCTGTGAGTTCCTGTAGGAATTCCTTCCTAAATTCCCTTGTCCTTTTCCCCTCATGTTCTGAATGTGTTGGCGTCCACCATTATGCTTTTTATTAGTATCTTGATATTTCCTTTTGAAACCCTGATTGGCATTAGATTTCTTATTACTGTTCACTTTGGACAGACTCTGTAACTTCTATTCCTATCTAAGAGCCTTTCTAAGGGAAAAATCCATGGTTTTAGGATTATGCATTTTAACTTCGGAACCCACCTCAAGACGTAACCCTGCTATGAACTTGTGATTCCTAAATTGTTCATCTTGTTGGTACTGTGGAACATACTTTACCAAATGACAGAATCTTTGAAACTCTACCACCTTCCAGTCAAAGAATAACTGGAGTAACCACCTCATGTGAAATAATTGCAAGAATTCTTCCCATGATATCTCTCTTGGCTGAAGTTTCTTTTTTGCCATTACATTTTCCCACCAAGTGGCAGCTTCTCATGTCAGCTGTAAAGTATCCCACATTGCCCTAGATTTCCCAGAGAAATTCCAAACATGGAAATATTTTTCCAAGGAAATGATCCATGCCTTAGCATCATCCCCAAGAGTCTTATCGCTAAAAGTAGGAGGTGTGACCTTTTTAGGTCTTTGCTGAGCTCCTCAGATATCTTGCCCCAGTTTTTGGCTACTCTGCAGCCCTGAGTTCAGCTTCTCTTTTCCATTTCTCCTCTACCCTCCTATCCTCCTCCAGTTTCCTTTTCTCTTCATTTAGATGGTTCTCATCCTGCCTACCCCTCATATCATTCTCAAGGTGATCCATACATGCACCATGTTGTTGCAGGAGATCCTCTTGTTGGGTCAGAAGAGCTAAAACCTAATCTAGCCTCTAATTGGGATGATCAACCTGACCATTTCTAGATCCAGCCTTGTTGCTATTTCTGGTTTTCATGGTGACAGATTAGGTCCTACACCCACACAGAAATATGAAAATTTTAGCAAGAAGTAGGCCAAAGCCCTAGAGTTAAACTCTTCTCTAATACCACATGTAAAGACTGCATTTTCTCACAAATGCCATGTCACACAAAACATAAATTGCAGAAATGTCGATAAAAGTACATGGTCAAAAATACACAGAAAAATTGAACCATTACATATTCATAATGAAAATATCTTAACTTAGGATTTCGACCTACACGTCGATATAGACAAGAGAACCACAAGAATAATTTGTACAATAAAATCATCTTAATAGATGCATGTCAAATTCATCACATGACCATAAGAGTGTTATGTTTATTACAATAAGGAATTCAACCAAATGTCAAAACTTCATTCAAGTACAAAGTACAAAAGAATAATTCATTTCTTTAAGTGTCAAACATAAAACAAATTGGATGCCAACCTCCATGGCAGACATCAATACATTTATGCACATGGATGCATCAAAAGATAATAAGATTATTAAAATTAGTACATAAAACCATAATTAAGATACCTTGGACCTCTATCCATCTATATGTCCCTGTCTCCTAAGCCATCTGACATGTGTCAATCCACTATCTTGAGAGGGGAGTGTGGCTCAGGCACTTTTACCACCCAACCATGGATTGGTTAGCTCCCCTGGGGTTCTTCCTGACACGAAGAATGTGCCAACCCTTGCCCGAGAAGCCTAGAAACTGACACTGAGACTCGGATGGATCTGGTGCAGCCGTGAACATGCTACCAACACATATGTCTAACAGTAGATCTAACATGGATGTGGTAGAGGGATGGATCAAACAACCAGCATATAAGAAAATTACATATGAAAAATTCTTTGGCCAAAGAAAATTACGCCAGGTTTCTACTAGCAGGCAGAAGTATACATATGATTTCTACCCTCCTCTAATGCCCCACATTAAGCACCCACCCATAAAGAAAACACATCAAATATAACTTAACATGGAAAAAGATTCTTAACTCAATATTCTGATGCACATGTACACTTGATGAATCAACACTATTCTTCATCCTAACTATCATCAGATAAATATGCAAAAATTTCTACCAGAAGACAGTTCAGCACTTCATAATAACGAAGAAATGAAATTATGCCACATGTACACACATAAGCATTTTTCTTTAAATTATGATATTAGTAGTTCCTTCATTTATTGGAAAAATAACATACACACTCAGACTTGTCTTCTAAGTGTACATAATTTGTAACAATCTTTTAAACATTTCAGTTGCTACAATTTTTCAGTTATAATGAACCCATAAACAAAAATAGGCTAATACACAACTGCCCATTCGGAAGACATAAGATAGGTTTAAAGTTCTGAGACCACATTGTTTGTAGCAACAATATATATATATATATATATATATATATACTGCAACAATGATGTATTATATTAGATAAATAAACTTTCTAAACAACTACTCACAAAGTAGAGTTTGTAACAACAGTTTGAGGCTGTGTTCATGCCTTAAGTACAGACAAGAGCTGGTCTCAGTTAGGAAAAACTGACAAGAATGACACTATTCTTGTGTTCTAGCTCTAAGGTGATCAATTTAATTATCGACAATGAAATCCTCTCCTCCACGGCTTTTGCTCGTGGTTTCCTTTCTCTGTCCTGTATAGGGATGAACATGTGGAGGTGATAGTAGAAATCAATTCATGAGAAGATGAAGATCGGTGTGTGTCATCATTCTAGAAAGTGTGGAATTCCACATATGCATTGGTTGAGTAGAGTATTATAAAGGTAATGATTCTCTATGCTAAGAAAATCACGTCCACTGCTCAATGCTTTGTGTGGTAAAGTAGATGATCAGGGTAGCTGCTATGAGTAAGGGAAAAAACACATGAGATACCTACCAATCTCTTATCAATCTGATTTTAGGAGAAAAAAATGTGGGTGAAGCTAGTGAAGAAAATGTTCAAGGTGTTGACTGGTTCTTGCAATGATGGAAGAGTAGGAAAAATTATACTAAAACTGGTCGCACAACTCACAAAGAGGAAAAAAAACAAAGAAGACATCTACATAAGTATTAAAACTTGTACACCATACACTATTTAAGGAGTGGCCACACACAATTTGGAAATAACAAGTTAAGACAATTAAACCCGCGACACATTCCAGCTCATTGGAGGGGCTTCCACTCATACTGTGTTTTTTAATGATACCCAAACAACAATAAAAAGACAAAGATAGGCCCATATGCTAAAAGAAGCCGCATCCCCATAAAACAACATAGTTAAACAAAACAAAAGACATGGATTAAGGAGTATAGCTATGCCAAAGTTAAAAGGAGTCTCAGCCAACTTGGCTACAATATAGGTGTGGATTAAGGAAAGGGACAAGGAATTAAAACTCGCAATACCTTATTAAATCCAACTATAATCACACTTCAAACAGTTCTCAGAATTCAAAAAGAAGAAAAACCTGGAGTAAGCAGTAGGCCGCAACAATCTAGTGGTTCCTAGCGTTCAGTATAGATGCCTCTTTTTGCACTTTTCAGCTCTCTAGTACCATATTCCAAAACAAGAACCCCCGAAGTAATCTCTGTCTTCCTGCCTTCTTTTTATTATTTCTTCCAATTTCCACACAATGAACCACTTTTTTTCTTCCTCTTTTGGATCAAGAAAAAAAAATGAAACCCCCCGGAAGAGAGAATGCATGCCTCAATTTAAGGAGTATGGATTCTTTATTAGCCGCTCCTCCTCCACTCCCTTCATTCAACCGTCTCCATAAAAATTGGAGAAAATATAATTTAATAAAATAACTGCCAACATTACTTTTTAATCTAGTAAATTATATAAAGATACATATGATTCCAAAACACAAATACACAAAGGTATATTTTAATCATGAACACACATGAAAGTAATCATGTATTTCACTCACATTCACATCATTCACATAGAAGTACAAAAAGAGGTAATTAAAAATATGAAGCAATATCATGAATACACAATATCTCTAAGTGGTGTATGCGTAGGCCAGACCCTCCTTACCCACCAAAGTTTTTGGCTAGCCTCCTCTACCTCAACCACACCCCCGCTTTCATTCATGCATCCACTCTGACATACTCGGAACGAAAAACAACTTTTCAGTATTCTATTAAACATTTAATCAATAATTTCAACATATTTTATTAATGCTATAATCCATAAAATCAACACATTTTATTGTGGTCCTGCCATCATATCATCACATCTCATCATAATGCATGCTATAAGTAAAAGAAGCATTAAATTAACATCATATAATGTCATCTTTATAACATCATATAATGTCATCTTTACATTGTAAGGTCGGAATATGATCAACCAAAACATCGACGAAAGATCTAATGCTAGAAAATAGATCGACAAAAGTAGCGACATAGTCTAAACATATCGACTAGGTTAACAAAAGTCACAAAGGGCCGCATAACAAACCTATAAAATAAAGGAGTCTCAAAGGTCAAGTCGTGACAAAGAGTCTATTGTGAAAAGGAGTAATGAGACAACTACTTGTGAATATTTCATGATTTAACATTCATCCGATAAACAGAAAAAGGGGAAATCATAAAAGAAGGTTATGAAGAATTTATTACAAAAGTGCATTTATTGCAAAATTGGCATAAAAGGAAAAAAATATTGCAAGTCATTTGGTCACACTAGGAAAAAGTAATTTCAAAGAGCTAAGGAGTGAGAAGTGTTGACTTGCAAACTAGGGTTTTTCCATCAGAAAGAGGTATTTTCCTACAAATTATTGATTTTCTATATTTGGAATCATTGCCACTTCTACTTTAATTGAAGTGAAGTTTCAGCCCCATCCTGAATTCAAGAAGTACCCTGATATTTGAATTGCAAATGATATCGTTGTCTATTTGTTGAAAATTCCATGAGGTGTTCTTCTTGCGGAAGATGTTAGGGCATATATGTATGTGAGGCTTGAGGAATTCAATCACAGTAAATTAATTGATATATGGATAAAAGAGATTATCGATAAATATTTCAAGGTTAAACATGAGTACCCTATTTTAGTTGAGAAAAGGTTGCATGTATGGAATGATTTTCTATGTTTTTTTTTTAGGATAAATGGGTTTTCATGGTGATCAACTGATTATGTGATACATTCATGTGGTTGGATGAAGCTCATTTAATAACTAGAGATGTAATGAAGGTCATGACTGGTTTGAATGATACTATAAACATTCTTCTAACACTAAAAGTAGTTAAAAACAAGGAAATCGGAAACCTAATGGAAGTTGTTTTTTTACAACAGGTCTCTAGTAATTCATACAATTAAGAATGTGGTGGTGAGATATGTTGCTCAGGTCATTGGAGATAAAATTTTCTACACGAGTAGAGAAAATTTCATCTCTTCTATAGCAATCTACATGGCATACATCATGGTAGTAGATGGGGTAGAATATTATTTTTGTGAACTTATCAAAGAACAGTTTTTTGAGAATTTAAATCAGTACAAGCATAACAAGAAGAAAGTTCGATTCAGGTTTGGGACGCTCGCTCTCTATTTGTTATTTTACTTCATGAATGTGATTCTTGGACAAGCTCAGGTTATATGGTCTACTCATGGACTTGTGGCTCTTCAAATTGTTGAGTGAATGAGAAGGTATGTTGATACCACTGCACAAGAAATGGAATTTACTCCATTTTTCTCTACTACAATATAAGATGCACAACGACGATAGGATCCTTGAATATATTGTCACAAAATATAAGGATGGTCTCACTTTTATAGTCATAGTTGAAAAGTGTATTATGGAAGCTATAGTATTGAGGACTCATTCAAACCCTGAACTAGGTTATGAAGTATATGTAGAATAGCTCACAAAAGTTATTTTGGATAGACAACTTGATACCTCTTAGAAGAGGTATGGGACAATAGAAGAAAATTCTAAAGAAATATAGAAAGAACATATTTCCAAAGAAATCAAAAAGAAGTTTCATAAGACTATGAATGAAATCAAAGAAAAGGGAGGTATGACAAAGGAGGAACTTGATGCACTTAAAAGTATCACACACAGTGCGGCCGATAGTTCATCTGGATTAAAAATTTTGGAGCATCTGGTAGAAATAGAAAGTCACACTAGTGAGAGGAAGAAAGGTCTTCCTACACCTGCTCCACAGAAAAATACTAAAGAAGCAAAAGTTGTTAAAGCTAATCTTGTCATGATTAATTCTGAAGGAGAATCTAACCTAGAAAAATAGCAAATCAATATCTACGAGAAGAAAGATAAGTAGGTAATCAGAGAACCTTTAGATGTTGAAACTTTATTTGATCTTATTATAGAAGATCTTTTCAAAGAGGTTGGTGACTTGTATAATACTACCACCTATAAGGAGAAAGAAGATATAACACAAGCATTTATTCAGTATTGTGTAAGATTAGATGGATATATAGATGATTTCAAAAAGGATATTCCAGATAGCCTTTGGGTAGGATAAAATATGATGCGAGAAAATTTTAGACAAATAGATAAGGAAATTATCATGAATGAGGTCATCTCTATTATCTCTAAACTTGTGAAGAAAGAGGATAGAGAAAGTTTGTGGAAGAAATTAAAGAAAAATTAAGAATGAAGAAAAGGGAATATGCACTTATGGAGAATAAATATGCAGTAGACAAAATAACAGTAGATGTCAATAGTATGCTCACAAGCATGGAAAATGAAATTGGTATGTTATCTGGTGATGACTCCAGTCTGTCATTCATTGCCCCCAAATGTTCTCATAGAGCACTAGATACAAAAAAGTTAAAAATATTATGCATGAATATTCAGATGCAGATGTGTACACTCTTGATCCAAATCCTCTGAAAAATAAAACATACTAGTTCTCTAATAATACATTTAGTTCCACCAACTATAGAGGAAGAGGAGGTAGAGGAAATGGAAAAATAAGAAGAGATGAATGAAAAAGGAGAATATTTAATAATAGAGGAATTTGATACCAATAAACTGGAAGAGGCCATTGAACAATAAAAGGATAAAGAATAGGTTACTTATAGAGATGAGAAAAGGAAATAAATTCCCAACAACTCCACTGGAACATGTTCAAATGATACTCTAGAAAACTTACATGATGTGCCACTTGTGTTTCAGACTATCACCTTATCAAAACTAATAGTTGAGTTTGACAAGATAAATCATTTTCAAAAAATTTAACTTGGTGAATCCACTCGGGTCTGCCAAAAATGACATTTTCAAAGAATTGGAAGAAAAAGATAATCAGATTGAAGAAACAATTGTAGACATCTACAAATGTCCCTTGAAATCTTGATTAATTGAAATTTATTTAATTAATTAACCATAACTATATAGTTAATCTTAATTAACTATATTCCCCCTTTCTTCTATACATTTAGTTAAATTTATTTAATTAAATGTATTCATCCTTCTATATTCCTAATGTATTTGAATTTTATTTAAATACATCTTAACCCCTTTTTATCCCTATTTGAATATTTTATTATTTAATACCCTCCACCCTAATCCCTTGATTTGATTAATTCCTAATTAATTAAATCTTAAACTTAGCCTAGATTCCTAACGTATACCCATCACTATCCCACTTAAGCCTATCCCTCTAATTAATCTTAGATTAATTAGCCTAATTTTTTAATTCCTACACCAATTAAACCCCTAATGGTGCTCACACATGTGTGAGCACCCTGTTAGGACTGTAAAATTTGGCTAAGTCTTTGTCAAAATTTCTTCAAAATTTGACATTAATGTTTTTCCCTAATAAAAAATTTCATCTATCAAGCCAATGATGTCAGTAATCGAGCTAGAAGAAAATGTTCAAAGTCTGAGTTATTATTTTCATATTGGTATTTGTGAATTACCGTGGTAATCAGTTAAATTCAAAATACCTTTGTTATGCTTAACCGCTAGTTCGTGAGTCTTTTCTGGTCAAAGTTTTCATCTAAGCAAACTAGTGATGTTTCTTTAACTGTTAAGCGCAAGTTAGCAACCTTTTATCTAGTTAACATTTTAAAATTGTGATCTTGCAACGTGATTAAAGTTCCTTTGTTTCATGAGGTCACAATGGTCTTATCCTCTTATATCAAATAGTTGTGATCTTGTGAGGTAGTTAAGTTAAGGTGTAGCGCACTCTCGTAGGTTGGAAGTCTGGTTAAGTTTAAATGTTGTGACCTTGCACAGAGGTTAATTGTGGCGGTTAAGTTAAGACTGTCGAAAGGTCACATGATAATTAATAGTTAGTCTCAAACGGTTACAACCATGAGATAGTTTCCTACTAGTGGTTAAGTTTAGTTTGTCGTAGGTTAGAAATTTGTTTTAAAATTTAAGTTGTTAAGGTACAAGCAAGCGTAGAGGTTCCACGTGTCCTATTTTTTAAATCTAACTAACATTTACTACAGGCCGAAAGATCACAAGAATTTTATGAAGGTTATGAAGATAGTTGTGGTAGTGCGAGAGGTCACCACGTGTCTTGAGAAGATTCAAAGTAAAATGCTTTGTCGCAGCATCACAAGGTTTGAAAGGGATTTTATTATTAGCCCCCGGTGTTACAAGATGCTGCCATGTATCTTAAGTATAATGATCAATAGATTGTGCAAGGTTGCAAGATTTCTTTACTTAAACTTTTATTGGTTGCGACCACGCAAAGAGGTTAAGGAAAACCATCGGCGCAAGGTTGTGAGGTTATGATGCAGTTTTTTCTGAAGGTTGTGACCATGCAAAGGTGACTGTTACAATTTTCCCAAGATCGCAAGACATATTTTAAAGTCATATTTTTTTGATAAAGCCAAGCTCAATTCCACGAAGATTGTTGACTTGAGTTGAAAACTAACAAGTGGGGTCTAGGCCAAATAGATTTGTGACACAATGGAGATTTGCTAGCTGTGCTGGCATATTTTTCAAATGATTTTTTAAATTTCTCAAAGTCTCTAAATTTGTGGTCTAATGACATGACCGTTTTCCTTTTGTGGTTAATTACAGTTATTATAAATGTATGACATTAATGGTGATTTTATGGATAGAGAGTTGGTACTCGAGAAAGAAATTTAAAGTGGTATCCATAGCCATCATTTATGTTTCCAATCACTAATCTTCTTTTTTGTGAGATAGCAAGATTGCCTTCAGATTAAGTCATTGCATTTGTAGAGAAAATAAGTGCATCAAAGAAGCTTTTATGTTTGGTTTGAAGAGCTCATTATTTATACAAAAATGAGAGAACCAAGTACGTCTACTTAGTCAGTAGTTTTAGGGAAGCAAAAGAATGATAAAATTTTCAAAGAATGGGTTCAATTTATGCCAAGGTCATCAAATGCACTATCAACTAATGATCATGGATGCAAAGACACATGTTCTCAGTGCAAGAACTCAGACACTCCTAATTCTACTAGTTCCTCTCTTTTCCTTTTTTTTTTCAACAATAGAGTGAAAGATGTCCCAGTGTGCAATCCATGGGTTCTAAACATGGCTAAATTGCTTATTCCTGACGTCTACATAGATGTTGACGTAATAAAATTATTGGAAAAACATTATTGCCCACTCACCAAATGTATTAGGAAG
Source organism: Thuja plicata (assembly GCA_018584345.1). Classification (NCBI taxonomy): domain Eukaryota; kingdom Viridiplantae; phylum Streptophyta; class Pinopsida; order Cupressales; family Cupressaceae; genus Thuja; species Thuja plicata. Next base: position 4,256,153 of record MU225022.1, on the reverse strand, counting down.
AAAGATAAGAATGCTCTGGTAAGAACTTATAGAGCCAACTTTGTGGAAGCATTCGACACCTCTGGAGCCATGAGCATGGACATAGACCTGGATAAAGGAAAAAGATAGTATCATTTGGACAATAATTTCCTAAAGAAGAATATAATTCCCAATTTTATGCCCAGGGATGGAAGTAATCCTATACAATTCCAGACAATGTGAAGGAACCTTATGATCTGAACACTTTCCATTATTATTTCAAGTATACGGTGTATGGTCTATATAAAGTGTTCGGAGCAAAAGGAGAAAAGACATTAGCTGGAGATTTTTTTATTTTGGCTATGGACATTCAACACCCCCATGTGAACAAGGAATATGACTACATGGGTTACATAGTCAAGAGAATTCAAAATGACCTGGAGGCTTTACAAAGTAATCCTTCCAAGATTGATTTCAAGCATTATTCTATTCTAATGCATCTCATTTTTTTTACAATGCTGACCACATGGATGATGAGTTGATATTGATGAAGGGGGATATGGGTATGTTGCTTCCAATTCAACTATAGAAAAGGGTATGGGAATGCACCACTTACTCTTCTTCCTTTTTACATTTTAAAAATTGGATTGTAGACCACATTAGAGACATGTTAGGTGCAAGAGAGGATATAATTCCTCTTGATCTCAGAAGAATGATTAGACCTCTGAATGCAAATAGTAAGGGGCCTATAAGTCATAATTGGGGAGACACTTTCCTTTTTGATAATTTTAAAATTATTAGGGTTTTTGGGTGTCCTCAGCCACCTCCCATTTTACCAAAACATGTCCCTCTCAGGGTGAGAATTATTGAGTTCATTTGGAAGCTAACATTGGTTAACAAGGAATACCTAGGCCCTAAGAAGAAGAAGGGAACTTTAATACCTAGGTTATGGGTAGTAAGTAATTTCACTATAGGGAAATAGGATTTGGACCCTGTTAATGATTTCTTGAGACACTACAGATTATTTTCTAAAAAGATGAGAATGTTTGATCCTGAGGGATATATGAGAGTTACTTTGAACGAGATGGAAAATGTTTCTTTTCCACTTCATGAGGCATTTCCTAAGGAGGATATTATTAGAAACGCATTTATTTTTGATGATTTGACTAAAAAAAGAAGAAAGTCCCCTATCTCCATGAGATAAAATACTCAATGAGGGATGCACTAAAGCCACTAGAAGGTGAGGGGGTGAGGAATCAAGTCTAGCACTGGTTACCCAAATAGATGATATTTTTTTACTTTCTAACTTGTTCATGTAGGATGATGATTTCAGCCAAACTGAGGAATTCAAGAGCTTTGTTTTTAAGTTAAAACAAAATCAATTGAAAATTAATTTGGGTCCTAAAGATGATATAGAGGAAAAAAAGAGAGACTGGTAAAAGCATTGTAGGAGTATGATCTAGATAGTCATACACTCTATGTGATACTGGAAAGAGAATTGGTGAAAAGAAGTGCTATGCTTGTACTTCCTAGATGGGACATGCAATCATCCTTCCTAATTGATCAAATATGGAAACAACCAGATCAGATCTTCAAGTCTGAGGTTGAATTTGGGGATTTCATCAGAGGCTTGGGTTTTGACCCAAGGAGCAAGACATTGGAAATTTGGTCACTTTCCCTTGCCACACAGAATTCAAAGATGCTTGACATACAAGATCAAAGGCAAGGTAACAAGCTCATTTATAATATCCAGAATGTAAGAAATGTGGAGATAGTAGATTTATTAGCCCATGTGTCTTTCTTGAATAAAGCTAAGGTAGAGGATTTGGAGAGGAGAGTTGCAAAGACATACAATGGCCTCATCATAATATCCAAGGAATATGAGGGGAAACTTATGCTAAAAGCTAAGATAGAAGAAAATATTGTTGAGCTAACTTAGAAGTTAGCCAATATACCTACTGTTAGTGAAAGGGTGGATGCTTCTGTAGATACCATTGGTGAGATCATTCCTTCTAAACTCAAATGTTTTTATCCCTATTTAGATTGATGAGAGGCTAAATAATTATGTTGATAAGGTAGAGAAATTTGAAGAAGAAAAGAATACTTTGGGAATCAAAGTATTGATGGAGATCCTACAACACAGGGTTAACACCTTGAAAAATAAATTGAGTATTGTGCATAGCTCTCATGTATCCCCACAAGGTCCTGAAGGTAAATATACAAAAGCCATGGAATTCTTGAACCCTATTCTTACTCTATGGTCAGGTAAGAATATTTTAATAGAGAAGCTTCCAAAAAATTTGGTTTCCAGACCTTATTTACCTGATAAGATTGCAGATACTAAGGATATGGTAGGTATAGTTAGTACATTAGTTTCTTTCTTCACAAGATAAAGATAAAATAATCAAAGAAAAACTACAAATATTTTTGGAATCATATAATGCTTACTTCCTTAGAATTTATGATAAAGAAGGAAAGTTAAAGGATATCTCTATGTGGACAAGGGATTTTGATCTGATTATGGATAGCATTGAAATATTATTGAATTTAATAAAAGATATTGATACACTCATCTTCAATGAGGTAATAGATAATATTTTCAGAGCTGAGGTGGATCTTGTTAAATTTATATCAGATGCAAGGGTCATAATTGATGCTCATTAGAGTGAAGTTATGGCAAGATAGAGAATGTCAAATCCTTTGAGTGATCGATAGATAATAAATTTTCTAGGTGGGAGATGGAGATGAATAGAAAGAAGGTTGTTTAATCAGTTGGAACTCACCATTTTTGTACTTTTGCACTTGGTTACTCACATGGCACTTGAGCTTGTTTACAGGGAGAATAATTGGCTGAATAGGTACCTTGAATTTTTCATCAAAAGTTATGGGTTTCCTATACAACCCAAAGAAATTATATCTGATTACCTCCAAACAAAAGTGCCAGATGTTATTTTGTTGATACCAACTCCTGCGCAGAAGAATTTGAAGATTTGAGAAGTCTTCCCAGGATTTTATTATTGTTAAGCAATCAATTGTGATTTTACCCTAAGTGATTTGTAGCTTGTTTCAATCCTTACTCTATAAAAGGATTTCCAAAATCACTTAGCAAGGGCTGAGAATTTTTGTCCAAAAATTTATGTATAATTATTTTAAACTCAATCAAGTTTCACCAATGTAATTGAGTCTTGTATAACAATTGACAAAGCAATTATATGTTTTAGTATTGGAGTTTTAGTCATATTGAGTATTATTTTAGTAAAAAAATAAATGTACAAAGATGATCTGAAATCAATGAAATATAATCCTGATTGGTGCTCTCCTCTTTGTTGATTTTATGAGTTTTGAATTTAAAAAAAATCAAAGTTATTAGTCAATTCACTGCATATTGTTTATATGTGTATGTTTTAATTCCATGCTTTGATCAAGGATTAGTTAAAATATTGCAAAATAATTCATGAGTTCATAGGGTTGGCATGAGGATCTTTATAATAAGTTCAGTTTTGGATTACATGAAAGATATTATTGTAAGGCAATAATATTTTGAGTCTTGGATTAGACATAGTTTATCTCTTTATACAAGAAGTTGCAAATTGAGGATATTACCCAATGGATAAGGCACTGATCTAATATTGCTGAAATTGTTATCTTATTGGTTCAGGGTATCTCATTATTCCATCTTTTGATAGAATTATTTTCATTTTCCAATTTATATGTGGTGTATTACATCTCATGCTCTAAGAAAGGTTGATGTTCAATGGATAATTAGCCATTATCTAGTATCTCCCAGTTATGTTGATCCTTAAATGAGGTTTTTGCTTGTATTAAATCCAATTATGGTTTTAGTGTGTATTCGAGGGCATTAAAGGGAGTCCCCCCTTGGTTTTCCAGAACCTAAAGTGTAGAGGGATAGTTCAGTATCCATGTTAGTTTCTCTATTCCTTTTAATATTTTAATAATTGGAGTTGGCTTTTCTATAGAATTGATTGGAGAGTGTATTGGTAGCTTTACAAGCATAAAACCATTTTGAGGAACCAAAACACCCCTTCCATAAGATTTTTCCATTCCCTTTTCCCAAAATGGCCCAAGAAATTTCTCTTACATCTTGTCTTCCCTTTCCTCTTTGAAAAGATGCTTACATGTGACCCACTTTGGGCCTTCAACCCTGTTACACTTTTCATTGAGCCGTCACTTTCAAGAGTTTCTCAAACATGTGTGAGCAACTCTCCCTCTTGCATTTCCATTCCTTTATCCCATGTGGATCCTATGGGATGCCAAATAAGATCCACCTCATCCAATACCCTCAAAAAACTATAAATAGAGGCCTCAACTCTTCCTTTGGACATCCATGATCATTGTAGTATTATTATGCTCATTTATCTCTAGAATCATATTGCATTTTCAAGTAGTGTTATAATGCTAGTTTAGTTTTCAATTTTTTGTTGTATTTTATGTTATTTTATCACTTAGTATTAGATCTTGCATCCATCTTATATTTATTTTCATCTTGTATTTTATCTTTTTGGCATACTATTTATCTTACAATCTTCAGTTAATACTAGCTTAGAATCTTGCATCTAGTTAATCATTCTCATCATAGTTTGCATATAGTTTTCATCATAAGTTTTCATCTAGTTCTCCATTTTAGTTTGAACTTAGGATCATCTTCCTTACCTCATGAATCTATTTGTGGATTTAATATATTGTGTTGAAGAGCATATCCACACAAAACCCTAAATAGAAAATCAAATGAGTCTTGGGTGAACTCATTTTAGCTCATCGATGGTTGTGGGTGATTTCTATGTGTAGATTAGATGTTTTATACTAAAGTTTCTTGTTTACACCTGAATACATAGAGTTGAAGTTCTCACACATGTATTTTGGCACACCCGCTAGGACCACTTCCCTAAAAACTATCAATTGTTTTCCATTTTCTCAAAAACAATTTAGCAACTCAAGGATCAGCATCTGTGTTATTTAATCCCCTCTGCCCTAATCCCTTGATTTTGTTAATTCCTAATTAATTAAATCTTAAACCTATCCTAGATTCCTAACCTACACCCATCAATATCCCCCTTAATCATATCCCTCTATTTAATCTAGATTAATTATCCTAAATTTATAATGCCTACACCAATTAACCCCCTAATGGTGTGAGCGCATGTGTGAGCACCCCTTCCATAAGAGTTGTCCATTGCCTTTTCCCAAAATATCCCAAGCCATTTCTCTTGCATCTTGTCTCCCCTTTCCTCTCTGGAAAGATTCTCATATGGACCCATTTCAGGTCTTCCACCCTCTTACACTTGTCAATGAGCCATCACTTTCAAGAGTTTCTCACACATGTTTGAGAAACTCTCCCTCTTGTTTGACTATCCCTTTATCCCATGTGGATCCTATGTAGATTTCACATAAGATCCACCTCATCCAAGCCCCTCAAAAATCTATAAATAGTGGCCTCAACTCTTCATTTGGACATCCATTATCATTTTAGTGTTATTATGCTCATTTAGCTCTAGAATCATATTGCATTTTCAAGTAGTGTTATAATGATAGTTTAGTTTTCAATCTTTCATATTCATTTCATATTATTTTCTCACTTAGTATTAGATCTTGCATTCATCTTATAGTGATTTTTAACTTAGATTTTATCTTGTTTGCATAACTTACCATCTTTATCTCATACTAGCTTAGAATCTTACATCTAGTTAATCATTCTCATCATAGTTTGCATATAGTTTTCATCACAAGTCTGCATCTAGTTCTCCATTTTAGTTTTTATTTTGGATAATCTTACTTCCATCATACATCTATTTTTAGATTGATTATATTGTGTTGGAGAGAATATCCATAGAAAACCTTAAAGAGAAAATCAAATGAGTCTTAAGTGCACTCATTTTATCTCCTCGAAGGTTATGTGAGATTTCTATGTGTAGATTATATGTTTTATAATAAATTTTCTTTTTTACATGTGACTACATAGAGTTTGAATTCTCATGCATACAATCATTACTTCTCTACAAGGTATTCTTCCATAATTTAGTATAGATCCATTTGAAAGCAGTACAGAAAAATGTAGAACTCCCATTCATGGTTTGAAGATCTCTCTGACTCACTAGATGCAAAGATTCATAAGGAAAACTAGGTTGTAAAGGATAGATTTCATCAAGATTTAAAATCTTGATGCTCAAACACATTCTCATACCTTCAATGACTTGTCAACAAAAGTCAAGACATTTTCCAAGAAGGTAATTCTTTATACTTGTATAGTATACAGTGGTTGGATGCCATAACAGATATCAGAAAAGAGATTGACTCCATCGAGTTAGGGATCCGATAGGCTTACCACTCCTACAAGATTTCTGAAAATTTGTTAGGATCTGAGAGATCCTCTATTTAGGAATTATATAAGAAATACATTAAGCTTCAATAGTAAAGGTCAATTTTACCTTAGGTAATCTCTAGGAAATGTGTTCTGATAGTATTTCTTTGATGAATCATGCTCTTTTGAAGACATAATAAATCAATATCTCTAATTTTTTCTCTATTAAAGTTGGGGAAAATTTACTTGTATTTATTCATGTTCCTACTCAACTTCTTTTTGGTACAATTCTGCAATGGACTAGTAACAAGGACAAGTGAGTCATCCACCTTCAAATGATAAATCAAGATTTCTCTAGAAGTACATCATAGAATCTAGTACATTTTTAATTTGTATATAATTTTTGATGAATTACCCATTGTTCATTGATGTCAAAAGGAGGAGAAAAATAAAAGAGAAGGAAATATTTTGAGAAAAAAATATAAGAGATGTTCATCATAGGGGGCTTTTGGAAATTTTTGGGTACTCCGGATTTTTTTTGTTTTTTTATCAATGAAAAATGATGAGATTGTTGCTATTTGTCATTGATGTCATTGATTGGTCTAATTTATTATATTTGACCTATCTATCACTTGCTTATATATTATTTTGATGTGTCATTACTAGCGCTATTGTACAATGTGCTTGGTCCTATCCTATTTAAGAATTGCATGACATATTTTTGTTTATCTATGCTGACATCATCAATATATTATAGTGTGTGCACCCTGCCTCAATCCAACTTGCAAAAAATAGATCTGTTATATATATATATATATATATATATATATATATATATATATATATATGAAGGAGTATCAATATGACATGATGTACATACCAAAGAAATATGATAGAGAACTTGTATTGTATACATCCTGTAAATTGATGTATTATGACAATGAGTATAGAATTTGTATAATAGAGTTTTGTACTTCAGTGAAGAACTATACTCATGCATATGCAGACGCAATTATAACAGTTTAGTTTTGTAAATTGTATTTTTGGTAGTTAGCCATCTCTCAACTATGCTAGCTGGGTTTTTTTATTTTGAGCAGTGAGCCCCTCCAACTGTGAGCCACCATTTTGTATTTTCTAACTAGTTACTTAATACTTGTTAGCTAACCCTCTCAGTGGTTTTTCTCATCTTGGGTTTCCACATAAAAATTCCAATGTTATGTGGTGTTATGGTTTTTGGTTATTGTTCATTTATTTTTGTCAAATTTAATTATGTGAAATGTGGATAGCTATTTAAAAGTTTTAAAATATTCAGGGGAATATTGATTCACCCATCCCCTCTCAGTATTCTATTTTTTCAAAAATATTTTCATCAGTGTCCTCCATAGAAGTCATTTTGTTCAACCTTCCAAGACTCACTCAAGAAGTTAAGGTGAAATAAGGGACCAAGCTCTCATACCACTTGTTGAACAAATATAATTCTAAGAGGTGGGTGAATCAATATCCTCTCAAACTTTTAGATTTATATTACCTACTATATTATTCATAAATCATACTATACAAAAGGTAAATGAATATAGTGGAACACCATATTTTTACTGTGGAAAACCCAAATGGGAAATCCCATGAAGAGGTTTAGTTCTCAATATTTTATACAAGTTATATAATATTATAATGTGTAAAACATATTGAGAAGATGTTTGCATTTTTGTCATTGATGTCAAAACCTTTATATCGGTTGCATATTGGTGTCGATTGGATGTTGGCAGTGTCATTTGATTGTATGTTGGTTGTCGGTAAGTTATTTGTATTTCAGTTATATGAGTTGAACAGGATGAATAATTGAGAGAGGAGGTGAATCAATTATTCAAAAATATTTTCTAAAACTTTTACTAATTCAGTATATGCATAAGCCATTCAAATAATTAAGACTAATAAAGCACAAAACCATTAACACAAAGAACACCATAATTTATGTGGAAACCCAAACTAGGAAAACCCATAGAGAAACTAATTCTCATGAAATGAACATTGATAAAGTTGATTTTACAAGGGCTCAGTGCCAGTTTTCTCATTGTCGATTGGGCTAACTACCTAGAAATAAGAAAGGCTAATTATCAATATAAGTAGGCTCACTGCCAATACAAAATGTTTTACTAATAAAATATAAACTTATAGAATTTATCTGCTTATGCATGACAAATTTCCATTTGATAGGACAGTAATCACTAACAACAATAGATCTTGTACATATATTCTACCAGCATATAACAAGTTCTTGCAATACGGTATATAAAGCCTTCTCTTGATATCACAGTAACACTTTTCTCAACTTCCTTCTGCTTACATATCACTACCACAAATTCGCACATCCATGCACACTCACCCACTCACACTTTGGATGCAAAATGATTTCTTTGTTTATATATACATTCGATAAGATAATTACATGTCGTCCAAGCCACAAAACATGTTGGATTAATATGCAAGATATTATAATTAATATTTAATATGCTATCGTCAAGCCTAAATATAGGTCATACATAAAAGCCTTCATACCACATTACCACAGGACCTAAAGATATGTCACCCTTAATATATGCATGTTACATAGCATAATTACCAAAGATAGGTAAATTCTAAAACTGATGGAATACCACGTGACTTGATCAACAAAACTTATGAACAAACTAATAGATGAAACTTGATAGAGTTTGTCCAAACACAAAATATAATTGCTACACCAAAATCATCAAATGAACTACAAGAATGTTCAGGTAGCAGGGATACCATAGTCCAAAATGTGATCATACTGAACCTATTATGTGTATAACTAAACCATTGATATCTAACTGACATCCAACTGAAATTGTTGTTGGAACCCTTAATTTTGTAAAATTTAGAGTTCTATATGTGGATTAAAGTTACCAAGAAACCTAAAAATACACCTACATATCATGTTTGTCTCATGTGAGTTTACCTTGTGATCATATCTGCCTAATACACATAAGCATATGTGTCTATCCTTGGGCTCTCAAAGTCAAAACTATTATATTTTTAAGTATTAAGTTCTAGAGTTGCATGACAACTTCACAATGTGCATATTGAAAACCATTAAAGTACGTCATTTTGAAAGATTAATATATATTTTAATAACAAACATATGAGAAAACTAACCATACCTCCAAATTTTCCACATAACATTGTACATCTCAACCCATTTTCATATTCTTAGCACACCATTTGATATCTTTCAAAAGGTCGAACCAAATGGAATTTCTTCATTTTGTTATCCAAGACAAATTTCAAAGTTGATCAAGAGCTCACTTTAGAAATTTATATTTCTCATCTACATGACTATCCCATCAAATGAATTGGTCTCCATGATCCTCTACATAAAAATGTGCTCTCATTCCAAATTCCAAAACTTTATCAATCAATTTGATATGTTTTCAAGACCTAAAGCAAAGGCAATCTACATGGTTTTATCAATTGAATTTTTAGAGAACAATTGGAGGTCCTCTGTGATAGTGAATATCTTACACCCCTGGATGAATTTATTGAATCCATATATTGTGATGTACTAAATTATCAAATGTCTACAAGTGTGTCCATTTTCAGAATTTTATGAGGGAATTTTGTTAGTTACCAAAGATGGTTCCGGATACATTTTATTTGATTTGGTGGGAATATCAGAATTTATATTATTTAAATCATATGATTTAAATAATAATGCAAAAATATAAATATAAATTTATTATAGTTCCAAGATAAGGGCACGTGTTATCTTAAAAAATAATGTCCAAAGTGAAATCATTTTAACCATACATGAATGAAGAAATTTATTTAGAAATAATAAAGATAATAAATCATTTATTTTTAAATTTTTTAAAAAATGGTTATCCATCATGAAAGACATGTTCGAGAAATGGGCCCCTCTTTAAACTTTATAATATGTATCAATTGTTGTTTTAGAGAGAAGGAAGGGCCAAAAATAAGAGAAGTTGTGAAATAGCCAGATGCATCGCTATTTCGTAAATTTCGTAAGGTTTTGAAAAGGTGATTGGGGGGGAAGATTGAAATATTTTCTTTGAAATGGTTTGGTTGGTTTAATTCCTTCAAAGATATGGTATACCATGAACTATAGTGACTGGAGAATTTGTATAGAATTATTTTCATGGCCACTCTAGAATGGAAGCTTTTGAATACTCATCAAAATATCAAAGGGTGGACAATTATTTCTACTAAAATAAATTAGAGGGATTTTCACCATATATTAGATTACTCACACAAAACATGAACGCGGGGATATCTCATGGGTGTGATTATTGAAGGATATACAAAAAATTAATTTATTGAAAGGACAATAGTAACTCTCAATAAAATTGCAAGTGGCAAGTGTAAAATTGCATATTGCAATTTTCCAGCATGAATAGGCATCCATCAGAGCATTATGTATTTTTATCAATTGTCGTATCTTTAAGAGCAGTGGTAGACTTGCATGAAATATTGGAAGAAAATTAGTTAAAATGAAAATTACAAGGAAAAATATGAATGAAATGTATTTAGGGGAGAATAAAGTTTCTTCCACAAGGGTCAATTTGTTTTTCAAGTAAAATAGAGAGGTAAATTAAAATAGGGAAATACTCATATGTCAAAATACTCTATAGGCCCTGACCTGCATAAAGTTTATATTGAAGCTTACCACAATAAAATGTTGGGAGCGCTTATTAACAAAGGCAATATTAAATTCATACCTAAAGCTGGCGATCCTAAGGATACCTGCAATTGGAGGCCCATAACTTTGTTGAATGTTTCATACAAGATCATTGCTAAGGCTTTAGCTCTTAAAATCAGACATCTCCTTCCTTTGATTGTCTGGCTGGAACAAACTAGCTTCATTAAGTCTAGATATATTCACGACAATATCATTGTTGTCTGGGAAGGGATGGAATGGGCCCATCAGTCCAAGCAATAAACCTTGTTCCTTAAAATTGACTTTGCAAAGGCTTATGATCCCATTGAATTCCCTTTCATTCTTGCTATGTTGCAAGCTCTTGGTTTTGGTCCCAATTTTTTGCACTTTGTGGAAATGCTTTTTGGTGATGCTTTTGCTTGCATTTCTATCAATGGTACCCAGTCTAAAGCCTTTTTGATTTTTAGGTCCATTCGCAAGGGTTTCCCTCTGGCTCCTATGATGTATGTTCTTGTCATTGAAGGATTTGGTTACTTTGTTGCCAACTCTATTTCTATTGGTCTGGTGTGTGGAATCTCTCTACCTAATTCCTCTTCCCATATTTTCAATGGTCACTTTGTCGATGATTCCTTCCTCACTCTCCTTGAAGATGAGGAAAATATCTCTAATGACTTTCAATGCTTGGATATGTTTTGTCTTGCCTCTGGGTATGCTATTCAATGGCACAAGACACTCTGTTACAGAAAATCTTTTCTTCCAGCTCCTCCTTGGATGGCTCCATATGAATGGAAGTGGGTGAAACATGGGAAAGTTTTTCACTTCCTAGGCATTCCCTTTTCTTTTCAAGGCTTTCCTATGGACTTATGGAATGCAGTGCTTGCTAAAATTGAAAAGAAGGTTTATTACTAGATCTCTAAGCCCCTCTCTCTTGCTCAGAATTCCCATATTTTCTCAAAGGTGTTGGTTGCCACCCATGTGTATTATTCCTCATGTTGGGCTCCTTATAAATCTTCTTATCTCAAGTTGGAACTTCTTCTCAAAGACTTCCTCTGGGCTTCTGGTGCTGACCATCATGGCTTTTACAGAGTGGCCTAGGACTATTTTGTCTTCCTAGGGATTCTGGAGGCCTTGGCCTTCTCTCCACTCAAAACCAGGGGCTCGCTCTTTTTTGTGAGGTGGATCATTCGTGCTCTCACAGGTGATGAAGCTTGTAAAATCCTGGTTAGGCATTGTATTTCTTTAGAATATCCTATTGATCGACTAGCTTGGAAGGGTATTGGACTTCAAACCCTTCTTATTATGCGAGATCTTGTTCATATCTAGGGCACCTTTGTTGTTAAGATCATCTGGAAGGCCTAAGAAGTGGTTAAGCCTTGGCTTTGCTAAGATGGGGATGGATTCATAATGGGCTTTCTTTGAATCAGCAGAACCTTTGGGGGTCCCCATTGTTTGTCATTCAGGGTGTCCCTCTCTTTCTAAGACTCAAGATGCCAGTTCTCTGCATTTTTTCAAATGTGGCATCAAGACCCCTAAGGACCTCTTTTCCAGGGTCTCTATGAGTCTTCGTTCTTTGGAAGACATGCAGGTCCATTTGCATCTTTCTTATCTAGATCATCATACTTTTGATATGTTGGTCTCTACTATTCCTCATCATTTATTGCATAAATTGGGTGTCTAGTCTGTTCGACCTTGGTGGAAAGACTGGAAGTGGTATCCTGCCACACTCTTCAATAGTTACAATCCCAAGATGTGATATCACTGGTTATATCCTCATCTTCCTATGGTCAACACACTCTACTAGAGATGGCAGTTGTGTCTTCACATCAACACTTGAGGTCTCTCTTCTTCCAGACCATATGGTCTACTATTACAAAACCCAAAATTTATCTTTTTTCTTGGTGTCTTCTATTCCAAGGGCTTCCTATGGGCCTGTTAGCACTTTTTCTTGCAAATCGGAGAAGAACTCAAATCTACAACTCTCTATAACCAAACAACAAGTGAGCAGGGAAAAAGAATAATTAACAAGGATATAATCCTTCTACACTTCGCGCTCCATAGACTCAGGTAGGTGCACCTATGTTCAAACTCACTGCTTCACAGTGAATCCTACAATGGATTAAGGATTCTCATCCTTCTTCTCTTTGATCTCAGAGGCTCAAGTAGGCTAAACTATTGGATTCAGTTCTTTAATGAATCACCAACAATGTGTGTACTATTCAATACAAATTCTAAACATCCATGTTCTTAAATAGGAAAAGAAAGATTATTCAGATTTTAAATGGATTTGATTATGACACCTGCATAACCAGCAAAGACCAATGCCTTATCTATTGGGAAACAAATTCAAATATGATTTCAATTTCTAAGAAAAACCTCCTATGAATACTTCTCTTCCAAGCTTTGAAATATAAATATTTCACTAGACTATAGTGTTTCAATACTTCAAATTGCACATTTATTTCAATTCTTTCATTTTATCTCATTTTCTCTGCAAATTTGATCTTATTTTCCCTTTAATACTTTCATAGACTATAGTCCTTTTAATTCCTTTCATCTTTTAAATCTTTCACATTTTCTCTATCTTTGAAATTTCTCTTTTTATGCATATACTTGCCCAGAACTCACCAGAATATGCCACTTATCATGTGTTGGTTTTATACTTTTTAACTAGGTCTGAGAACTCTTCCTTAACCATGGTCTATCTAGAGATCAGAAGATAATCTATTCTCTAAGTCTCTAAATGATGGCGCTAACCCTGGTTAGATTTGGAGATTGGCAGATAAGCCTTTATCTCCTAATCTCTAAATAGACTCAAGCTTAACCTTGCTTTAACCTTGGGTTCATCTTGGCTAGTGTGTCTCTGAATCTCAGATAAATTTTGATAACCCTAGGTTTGTTGTGAGATTCAATGTGAGCCCTTGATCTTGATCTTAATCGGATGGCTGGGACATGATCTCGAAATAAATTGGCCTTAACCACTAACATCTCATGACTACGCGTGACAGCTTACTGACTACTAGCTGTAATCTTGCAATGTTTGGCACTTAACCGCTAGCATCTCATGACCTAGCATGGTGGTTAGTTGACTTATGGGTAGAATCTCTAAATATTTGGCCTAACTGCGGCTTCTTCTCACAACTTCACGTCCTGTCACCATGTGTCTGGTCTCCTCTGCGATCGGGTCCCGCAAAAAACACACTTTCTATGAAGTCGCCCACCTGGGACGCAAAATAAGGTGCCACCTACACGATCACGTGGAGAGAATCTAGGATCTTTCTTCAAACTACTAAGTGTGTGTTTTACATTTTAAACATTTCTGAAGTCCATTCCCCCACCAATGTGGGACTAAACACTTTCAATCTTTTAAAGCCATTCTGCATTTTGTGCCCAAAATTTGGGGCCCACAACCTCCAACATTCCTCTTTCCAAGGGGCCCGCCAGTGGGCCTCTTGGCTCTTATTCAAATCACTAGGTGAGCGTGGTCATAATTAAACATTACAAAATTCTCTCATCTAATGAATGTGGAACAATGCGTTCTGAAAAAATATTATTTTGAAAATAGCCTGCGCGGGCTCTTCTCTGCATTTACACCTATGCTAGATGCATTGGGTTTGCTAGTTTATGTGTGGCTTATCCTTCCTTAGTGCATGCCCTCTTTGATTTTACACCTGTCATTGGAATTAGTTTTACTTGGCATTACCATGCGCAGCAATACCAATTAAACTACGAAGCATCTTTGGCAAAAACATTTTGTTTTGAATGTTTTAAAGTTCTTTCCTTACCACAAACTACGCAGGCCTCTTAATGCTCTAATGACATCTACAGCACTTTTCTTTGTCCCTTGTGCAGCCCTTGAAAATTAAGTGCACAAGCCTTACCTCTCTCCTTAAGGATGTGTAGTCTTCCCCTGTTGTATTACGCAGGTTTCTTCCTTCATCATTTGCAGACATGGCATTTTGACATTTTAATGTCCCCTCCTTTGCAACTAGTGCAAACTTCATCCTTCAAAGGCCTATGCAGCCTTTGGAATTTTCAATGGGAAACATAGCCTTTTGTTTGGGTTTTTCTTTTAATAATATCCCCTTTCACCATGCATGGGATCTCTTGATTTACACCTGGAAATTGTTATTTGCATTAAACCTTTTATATTGACTTTGGTCTCCATGTGTTTGAATTTTCTGCATAGCCTCTAAGCTTGGTAATGATGCACAAGACTTCTTCTAATGTTTATCTCCTGCGTAGACATCTCTAAGATTTACACCCACCATTTTCACTTGAATGGAAGTTTTTTATGAAACAACACTCCACCATATCTCCATACTACACAACACCTTTGGGGATGTTTTCAAACATTGTGCTGACTTCTACATTGTAATGCGTAGACCACATATTGATTTACACTTTCCATTTGTATTTGCATTTGAGTGTTTTTAGAGTCTTTCATGTTTTACTTTTAAACTAACCCCGGAGATTTCATCTTTTGGTAGCATTCTAGATTTGAAGATAAGAATTTAAGCATAATGGTAATTTTTGAAATGGTGTTCCCAAATGCTACATGGAGTAATAATGACATGTTGTCCACAATATTCCTCTCTATGAGTTGGTTCCCTCTTTCATCTTTGAAGTTTAGTAAAACAGAGAGTAGATCCATATTAACAGAATGAAGACCACTTCTCCTTTTAAACACAGAAGATAGATTTTTCCCCGCCTCTGGGTTTTGATTTTGAAAATAAGTCAAGCGACCTCTAGAAGACCTGAATTTCTGGATAATGGAAATATGTTATATGGAGACCATGAATCCATAAAGGTGGCTCATGACGATGAACCAGACACATTTGGCAGATCCAAGAAGGTAGCCACTTGGAATTATAGAAAAAGAAAATATGAGAAATAACGATTTCTGCAAATGACAAGAATCTAGAAAAGTGTGCATATGAAACCCTCAGGGCCTAAATCCTTATAAACTTGGAGTAAATTTGGTCTATAATGTAGGGGCACCATTTTCCTGATATGACCAATCACGGTACTCAATTTATAATGTCATGAACAGGGCCTCCGACTAGAATGTGCAACTGATCTGCATTAAAATGTTAGAAACTGCAAACGGAATCAGATTGGCAAACTTCCCAAATGGATTCGTCATGACTTGAAAATGGAGACACATGAAGAATTTGACCTCTAAAACATAGTAAAAAAATATTTTTCTCAACTAGGTCAAATGGTCAAAAGTTATAATCAATCAAACATGGCTACTCAGACTTCTAGGCAAAATAAAGAAACAAGACAATTTTGGACAACCAACTTTGGGGGAACCGAAAACCTATAAAGAGGACTTGAAATAGCTTGAGTTTTGAAACATAAGCTATCTGATATAAATATTAAACATTCCCAAATTGGTGGTCCATGAAACTCAATAGGACACAATTTATTCAAATGCAAACTGGGCCTTTTACAACAAAATGACACTTTGGCGGTAAATGCAGATTTAGACAAGTGCTCAAAACAAGACATCACGAAATAACTTGAAACTTGAATCTGATGACCTGGGATGTATTCATATGTCAAAACAAGGGTAATGAAAACCTAACATGCATTGTAGACCTCAAAAATTCATCCGGGAAAATAGGCACAAAAAACAATTATAAGGGGGTCAAAATTCAAAAGACTAACAAGATACTCAAAAACCCGTGTTGCATTTTTTAGTCCCTACACTGGCTCTGAATGGGGATGCATGCCCCATGTAGGCATGTAGAGAATTCAGAATCATTGGTAGAAGCAAACCACCCCAAAAACTCAAATCAGATCTTTCTCTTCTCTCTTCTCTTTTCAAAAACTGGGAATCCTTATTGAAAGCAAACACACCACACGACTGAAAGGAAAGTGACTGCACAAGTATATACATCACTTACAAAAACCTCAAACTCTTCCACAATTGAAATAAGCACGTAACCCTATCAAAAATCTGACTTTCATCTCCATGCATTAAAGGTAAATTGAAATCATCACTTTCATCTGCCTGATCCAACACACTACCATAAATCTTTAGCATATCACATATAAAATAATCATTACCCTTATTGTCAATATGCATTGGGAAATCACAAAGCTACTGAATGTGTTGATCATTATGAAATACAAGGCTATGACATTCTTTAAAATTTTAACCAGCCAAGAAGACATAGATTCCAACTCCATCACATGGCTGGAAAAATGTTGACTTACTTCAGCTAATGTCTGGATTTTGAAGGGGAATTTTTCTAATTCAACCCTATGTATATTACACAAGCACTCTATTGAATCATGATGAACTACAACTTGTGACTTCAAACTTAGTTCATTCCGAGAAACATCAATATGTTGGACTGGAAAAATAAAAGACTCACTTTCTGTCTGATAGTTGATATGTACTTGTTGATTCATTTCAACATTTTTAAAAAACAATGCATCAACACTTTCTACATCTCATTCTTGAAAAAATGAACATACCTCCGGCTGAAGAAAATAATTTGATGTAAAATTTGAATCCTCTTTCAGCTTCACATAAAACATTTCAAAATGTGGTTCCAATAAATCAGAAAGAAGTTCATTGTGAAATATTCTTATCTTGGCACACATCTTCTTGACACAAACCACTGTTATAGGAGATATTATCAGCATTAGTAACTTCCTCTTGAGAAAATATTGATTATGTACCATTAACAATATCATAAATATCAATGTCCATATCAAACAAGCTGACATCCATTTTTGGTTCAAATGTAAAATCAAACTTAGTCTCCATGTCATAGGAAATACTTTCCTGAAAACTCTCATAAATCGGTTCATAGAAATATGACATTGACCCGCCAACAGTAATTTCAAATTCATTTTCATGGTCTAGAACATCCATAATTTCAGATTTATAACTAAAACCATTCTCTACATTACCAAAATTATTTATGGAACCATCATGAATAGAAACACTATCCATTGGATAAGCTGGCATAATGTTGTCTAAGGCTGGAAACTTACACATCGGAAGACTTTCAAAAACATTTTTAAAAGCCATAGTCTTAAATTTTGGCTCATAATAATCCTTTCACTTCTTAGAATCAACAACTTCATATTACAAGTCACATGATGCAAGCATACAAATTTAAAAATCAATGCTATCATCATTTCTAGTTGAAGCAAAAGAATTCATCATTGTTTTAGATAAATCAGCATCTTCACAATCATCCCGAACACATGATAAGTCTTCCTCCTCTTCACAAGGCTGCACATATACCATTTCTTTCTCTTCATAAAAATCAGGGTCATTGTGGCTCCATGAATCCTCTTCCTCAACCAATTCCTCATAAATATCTTCTTGCACATCCCCAAGTGACAAAAACATGGTTTGAGAAAAAACTTCCTTATTGGAACCAGGGATTGAAACTTCTTGGCTCATATATTTTCGTGCAAAGGAATTCCCATGACAACTTTCATCTCCATCATAGTTATCTCTTTGTTGTTCACAAAAATCTTCCTCAAACTGGAACAAGAAATCTACACTATTGTGCTGAAAAGAAGAAAAATCCACTGACTGAATTGAAACATTATCAACTATAGATTCATCTTCAATGTCTTGATATTCGTTGATTTCATCATCAACATATTCAACAGCATAATCAGATTTAAATTTACTCTCATAACTAGATTCAACATCAGCAAATTCTGATAGAACTTCCTCATCTAGGGCTTCAAAATCATCATTTGACAAAACACTTGCCCCCTCTTTACTTTCCATATTTGACTGCAAACAATTTATCTCTGTAGTCCCAAAACTGGAAAAACTAGTTTCCAATTTATTAGGTGTGTAACCACTGTATAAATCTATCTCTACCTTAAGAACATTACAAAATTCTTTACTAACCATACTCACATCAATATGAGGGGAAACTATTTTTTGTTGAATACACTCTTCACTCACATTTTGTGTTGAAAAATAATTTAAAGCATGCTTAGTAAATTCAACGAGCATGTAAACATCTTGACATTGGTCTTCACTTCTTGATCCACACCTATCTAGTTCATTTGATACATCATGACAATGATCACTAGTAGATGGAAAACATCTTGGGATGATTCCATAACTTAAATTATTTTCAATATCTACTATTGTCATAAAATCATGATGCAAGGTTTTATGCTTTTTATCTCTTAACAAGTAGCTCATCTTTTTACCAAATGCCCCTAAAGAAACAACCAAACAAACACCAACATTTGGTATTAACTCTGTTGGGATTTGACCCAGTACTTTTGCAAATTTGAAATTAAAAGGAGGAACGAGCTCACCATTCTTTATTTGTATCTCCATGAAATTTTTTATCACTGCAACTGGATTAACTTTTTCACCAAATTGCTCAATAAAAGACAATCTTAACTCTTCCCATGAAGAGATATAACATTCTAGAAAGAAAGAGAACCAATACCTTGTATCATCTACCAAATACTGAATAAACAACCTCATAATGTTGTCCTCATATTCAATATCAAAATCCTCCATTAAGTCCATGAATTTTCTACAATGCTTTTCAGCATTTTCCTCTCTTCCACCACTGAATATTGGCAATTTTTCTCTAATTTTAGATGGAAAAGAATTTGGGTAACCACAAATGCCTTCAAAATTCAGATATGGATACAACTTAATGTCAAAACTATGTCTACTACATCATTGTAACATCTTATTAGGCATGGTTACACTTGAACACACACAAGGATGGAAATAATCAAAGTAAATTCCCACATGCCTTCATAAACATTTCAATTTTACCATAAAGAACTTGATCAAACTTCTCAAACAATTTGCATACTACAGCCAAACATGAAAGCTAAAGTTAATGGCATCATAGCATGCAAATAACATTTCAACACTCTTCCCTTTCAACTAGCATTGATATCACTTAATAGGGAAAATTTTAACAACTAATTTTCATGGATTAATAACTATCCAATGAAAAATAGAATACCTGGAATCAATTGTAGTGGTTGAAAAGTGCTAAATCTGAATTTACCTTCACACTTTCCACTAGAAGTCTTTTGTAGATTCGCCACCTCCTTTTGGAGGATACAAAGCTTGAACAGCTGAGACATAAACCCAAATCAAATTCTTTTCAAACCTTGCAATTAAACATTCTGGTTTTCATAATGGGGGAGCATTGTGTGTTCATAGATTCCTCCATTAGCATTCATTCCTTGAAAACATGGAAGCTCACCCTGCTTTTCTTCGGGATGCTACTTCACCCCAAGATCTTGTGACTGCTTTTTCTCATCTTGCATTTGTTTGAAATAAAAATTTCATTCAGCACTGCTACAGAGATTGGATTCACCACCCAATACAAATTGGGAAATATTATTATGACAATTTGCAAGGAAAAACCTTTGCAAAAATACCTTTACAAGATAAAACTAACTCCTCACAAGATATGAATTGTTGGAAAAACTATCTCAGACACTAAATAATATCCTTCAAACCCCATAACATGAAATATAACTTCTCAACTCTATGCAATCTTGGAAAGACTTAACTGGACTAAAAATCAATAAGGCAAGGAGCATGCTCAACTAAAACCTTACAAATTATGCAATTCCTATTTACATCCCCAGTAGATTCGCCAATTTGTTAGCACTTTTTCTTTCAAATCGGAGAAGAACTCAAATCTACAACTCTCTCTAACCCAACAATGTATGAGTAGGGAAAAACACTAATTAATAAGGATATGATCCTTCTACACTTTGAGCTCCACAGACTCAGGCGAGTGCACCTATCTTCAAACTCACTGCTTCACAGTGAATCCTATAGTGTATTAAGGGTTATCATCCTTTTTCCCTTCGAGCTCAATGGCTCAGGAAGGCTAACCTATTGGATTTAGTTCTTTAATGAATCACCAACAATGTATGTACTATTCAATATAGATTCTAAACATCTATGTTCTTAAATAGGAAAAGAAATATTATTTAGATTTTAAATGAATTTGATGATGAGACCTACATAACCAGCAAAGACCAGTACCTTATCTATTGGGAAATGGAGTCAAATAAAGATACATCCACAAAAAACCCTCTAACTCCAACATATAGAAACCAAGTAAAGTGCCTTAAAAAACCTCTTTTCACTCCAACACCTACACATCAAATTCATGTGCAAACCTTGAACCCTCAGAATTTGTCTCTAAGATTTACTCCCTCCTTGAAATAAAATTAAAAACACAACTCACAACTACCTTATAACCAGTGCATTAAAATGCCTTATAGATTAACACACAAGACTTCAAGACAAGAAACAAAGACATCAACAAGTTTTGAACAGGGATTCCATTGTTTTTCATTAAATTGCTATCTGCTTCAACATATTTACAAGACAAAGAACTTAGAAAACAAGACTCAGAATCAAAAATCTGCCCAGCAGCATTAATTTCACCATCCTTGTAACAATAGAGAAGAATAGAGATATAGGAGAAAAGGAAAGCCAAATTTAGCACCCGACACCTATCTATTTCCAAAAAAATATCTTCTCCTCCAAAGAAATTGGGTCTCCTTCAGCAACTTCCTCTTCTTGGAATCATTCTCTTCAACAAGTTTGATTCCACTTGCCTTTTCCAAAATCTGATTTCATTTTCTGAGAAAAACCTCTTGTGAATACTTATCTTCCAAGCTTTGAAATATAAATATTTCACCAGACTATAGTGTTTCAATACTTCAACTTGCACATTTATTTCAATTCTTTCATTTTATCTCCTTTTCTATGCAAATTTGATCTTATTTTCCCTTTAATACTTGCACAGACTATAGTCCTTTTAATTCCTTTTACCTTTTAAACCCTACACATTTTCTCTTTCTTTGAAATTTTTCTTTTTATGCATATACTTTCCTAGAACTGGACAGAATCTACCACTTGTCATGTGCGGGTTCGCTGCTCTTTAAATAGGTCTGAGAACTCTTCCTTGTTAGGAATAAGGTGTCTCAACCTTGGATAATTCCTATTCTTATTATTTGTTTTATAAAATTTATTTCTTGCAAATAATGAAATTAAGTTTGAGTGTACATGTCTAGTTGGCATGTTAATGTGTCACTCAACTTGATGTGTCGGCATCTTCAATTGTGTGTAAGGAGATCATGGCTGAAATAGTTATGACAGATTCCTATGACACGTAAGAGCTATTTCTAGAAGTTTCAATGACGGGTGAAGACATGCAAGACATGTGGCAACTGGTAAAGTTGAGTACTGTACACTCTTCTACAATCGAGGGAAAAAAAAATTTAGGTTCCTATTTTCTTGGAGAATGGTAAAACCCTAATACGGCTATCTTTGGAAGTTGCCCTAAAAAGGAAAGCACATCATATAAGAATTTTTTAGGGTTGCAGATAGGGATAGGAAAAGAGTGTATTGTTGGTATGATCTTGTGCTACTAGATTTGTCTTTGAGTGTCAAATGTCTCCTGAAAGAACTTGCATTGCAAGTGTCTTGTAACCGTTGTGTTGAAGATAATACATTGTGCAGGTTTTGGAGTGCTGGGGTTTTTTACCGAAAGATTTTCCCCAGGGTAAATCTGTAACCACCTAGATTTGGTCTGTACCGACCATAGACCCTATTTTCCCTAGGTGTGATCATACCCACTGTTATGTCAGGACAATGTTACTTTCGCATAATTTATTATTAAATCAGATTTAATGTCCTAGGTGTTTTTTATCACTAATTTATATCAACTACTTCAACCATACAATTCAAATCAATTTCAACCAATCAAATATTATCAAATTCAAACAATGGCTAAAGTATTTAATTATAAAGGAATTAATCTATCTCATCACTTGCATTTTAAGCCCATTCCCCTAGCCTATT
>MU225022.1:4162010-4223819 GCA_018584345.1 Thuja plicata | reverse complement strand
AAACCAATTGAAAATATAGACTATGAATCAAATCAGGAAGCATGCACATCAAACTATCACTTTGAAGAAGTTCTATTGGTTTATCCGAGGGACTAATTGTAAAATAATAATGAAACTATTACACATAAAAGAAAAAGGACTTATCTTTATTGATTTTGAAAAAATAGTACATCCAGGTCCATGTTATACATGTTGATTAAAAACTATCCAAATATGTGAAATTGTATTATATTGTATTGTCTCATCTTCTCTTTACATTTTACATTATGTATATATGTGTTTGAGTGGATTTCACACCTCTTTAGGGTGAAAAGACACAACCCTTATTATAAATTATTTTGAAAAAATAATAAACTAACTAAAAAATAACTACCTAACTTTCGTATTTTGCTTTGGTCAAAAATCCAAAACACATCATGAAAATCTAATATTTCTGTTGGAGATAGGAAATTTGATTTCCCGAACTGGGTCATTTTGAGATTTTTAAAATTTGACCATCTTTATCCTCTGTCAAAATCATCTTTGTAGCAGGTCTAAATTCCAGCATTTTTTGAAGGCTTCGGTTAGTTAGTTCTATTTATTTGTGTCATAAAGCTTCCTTCCTTTGATATTTTCTTTTATAGATAAATATGCTTCTTGATAATGGATTGGGACTTCTAAATTATCAAAATTTAGGGTACCACTAGGTCAAATGGTCAAAAGTTATAATCGGTCAAACAGGGCTACTCAGACTTCTGAGAAAAACAGAGAAACAAGACAATTCATGACAACCAACTTTGGGGGATCTGAAAACCTACCAAGCGGACTCAAAATGGCTTGAGTTTTGAAACATAATCTCTTCGATATACATATTAAAAATTCCCATTGTGGCAGTCCATGAAACTAAATAGGACACAAGTTATTCAAATGCAAACTGGGCATGTTACAACAAAATGACACTTAGGCGGCAAATGCAGATTTAGACAAGTGCTCAAAACAAGACATCACAAAATAACTCGAAACTTGAATCTGATGACTTGGGATGTCTTCATATGACTAATAAGGAACTTAAAAACCCTCCTTGAATTTTTGAGTCCGAACAACATCCTCGGCTCAAGAACCTAGGTATGCCTGATCCTTGGTTTCCTTTTTTTGGTAATTCGGAGTAATTTTGTACATTTTTGGTTCTATAGGAGAGCTCAACGGTATTGGCACTAGATTCATGATTTTTAAAATCCTTTCTGACCTAAGCCCTTTTCCTAGCACATGATTTTGTTGGGTGATTGATGCAAAGTGGCAAGCGGAAGCCTTCAAACAGTGCACAATTGGTGAGGTTCAGTGTCTCAACTACTCAAATGGGGTCCAAGTGCCCAATACTTATCAAAATTATGGTAAGGAATAGGGGAAATGGTTATCACAACCCAAACACCCAAGGCAACCTAATCACTAGGCTATGCCAAGTCCCAAACACCAACAATTGAGAAGTCACCAATAGGTCTCCTTAACCCAAAAGGAAACCAAACCCCATGAGACAACTTAAAAGACTAGGGGTGGCCTATAAACATTGATCTGGCCTATTTAGGTCCTATTTATTTAGTTCCAATGGTTCTTTCATTTACAAGAAACCCATAACACTAAGTTGCTTCAAAACCTAAGGATTTGGCTTGTAGCCCTTCCTAGAGGGAAATTTGAACATAAGTCAAAAATTTTCAAAATGAGGTATTGAATTGGTTAGCGATTCTGATACCCTTTATGGCTTTACTAAACATATCCAAGCACCAAGGAGTGGAGGAAAATAGAAGTCACTGTTGTTACAAGTTTTAGACCGGACTAATAGGCCTAATTAGGTCTCCAAATACACTACAAGTTCTCTTTCTCCTAAGCCAATGCAAAAACTAAGCATGGGGGAATGTTTGGACATACAAAAGAACTCATAATCCAAGATTAGAGGTCTTGATGAATCCCCAACCAGAAGTTATGGTGACTGTCCTAAGTCACAGAATGGTGCACACATGAGATGTACACCTAGGGCTTTGTGGCAAAACCAACTCCATATAGAAATCCACCTCTAACTTGCATATTTTGAAAGTAAATAGACAAAGGTTGAATTCCACCAAGGGGCATCAGATTCCCATGGTGGAATTGGGTCCAAAGATCAAACCCTCTCAGAACCCTGTTTGCAAGCCTACAATCTAGGCAAGCCCGCAAGAAACACTGATATCTTCCAAACTAGGATGAATCAGAACATGAAACCAATTGCATATGAAAGAAGGTTGGATGAAAACCTTTTTGGTCTCAGAGTTGCATGTGCACTAGTCTGTACCCATCCATACAAGATCATTGTCCTTGAAAATCTATAGAAAATCAATTTGTTTTATTGATTCAAAATGCCAAGTTACATATCTTACCTTCCACCCACCTGAAAGGGCTATTTGAAGGCTTCCCCCATCGGTTACAACTAAATTTCAAACTATCTGATCATTGGGGGCTTAGATTACAACTTTTGGCAAGAAGTTGTCAAAGTTGCAACTTTTGCTTTCTAGGAGACCAAACTTGGTCTAAGCCTAATCTAGTGATCCAAGTGATCCAAGATGGATCTAAAACATTAAAAACATGAAAAATTACTAAATCTTATGATCCTAGGCCCATTGACCACTCTTGACCATAGTTAGCCAGGGGCTTATAATTGTGCCAATCCTGGAACTAGGCCTCACAACTTGGTCTAGGTGCCTGACTAAGATACTTAAACTAACTAGATGTGCTTTAGGACTTATTTAGAGTATTTTTTGTTGATTCTAGAGTAGGTTCTCCTGCACCAGTGACTCTCTGAGGCTTCCTTCCAAGTTTTCCCAGGTTTGGAATACTTTCAGGATGGATATTTTGTTAACTTTATGAAAGGATAGGAATTTTGTTCTTGTCATTCACATCTTTCTTGATATAAATGTTGCCTTGTACACTAAATCTTGTATATGTAATAATATAATGATGCAAAATCAAGTGCAAGACAATAAAGTGGCGTTGGAGGTAGTCCACCTTCAGGAGCTGCTCAATCATTGGGGAAATTCTCCATGTATGGTTTCAAGATTTCCTCCTGAATTTGTTTATTTTGACAACATGTTGCCCTGGGTTCATCGTCGAGGTCGCAGCTCTTTAGCCCGCCGCTCTCGCACTCTGCACTTGCAGGCTTCCTGCCATCGCTCTCCTAGTGGTGGCATTGTTGGATGGTGGTGTTGCTAGGCTTCTCCACCCCACCATGGCTCTGGCTAGTCCCTGGCACTGATGCTTCCTTCCCCTCCCGGTGTTCCTACATCTTGTGCTAGTGCTACTTGGTCAGAGGCTGACTCCTCCAAGTGGTATTTCCCCCGCCTGGATTTGGCTAATCCTCTACCTTGGGTGGAGGAGAAAGAAAAAGGTAGTGAAGATTTTTTTGATGGGTGGTCAGTTCCCAACCCTTGTGCCAATCTCAGGGATGCCTGGGGTTCTGATGACAGAGATCCTCCTCCTCTGGCTAGCACTGCTCTTGCTTCCTAAAGGGTTTCTTTATAAGTTGTATTGATGAATAGTTTGTGCTTCCGGCCTGGTGTTGTGTGAACTCATGCGGGGTTACTCTGTATCCCCCGACCCCTTTTTTGTGAATATGTTACTTTAATATTTGATTAATAGATAAGAGACAATTCATCAAAAAAATTATTTACATGAAATATAGAGTGGAAAAGGAGAATAATTATGTGTAACAAACATGAATATTTGTTACTTTTGGTGAAATATTTTCAAATCACAATGGACATAATGAGTAGGTTTATGAGATTTTTGCAGAAAACCCAAATACATTTTTATAAAGTTGAAAAGTGAAATGCTAAAATGAGAGAGTTCCATTCAAAGGTAAGTGGCGCTTTGAAGTAAATTCTACACAATGCCAACAATGCCAAATAGAAGAAATTTTTGCACAAGAATATACTTATGAAGGAATTTACAAATGGGGTGTGGGTAAGAAAGGAGTAATAAGGTGAATGTGAAACTAAATACAATATGAGATTTTATTAATAGAGAGAGTATAAATGAGGGATTTATTTAGGTAGACCAAAAGTATGTAGTTGGGAATAAGAAATATTAATATGTTTTTATCATGTGCCAAGCAAGCTTACGAGAGTGCAGAAGAGAAAAGTGGGGAAACGTGCAATCAATTGTAATATACCATTATAAAAAGACTCATGTAAATATTTTTTTTACTTCCTTCTAGTGTGCATTAGATAAATTTATTATTTCTCAAAAATGTAGTCGCCTTTTATATTGGCTCAAGTAGCTGATATTAATTAAAACACTCCTATTTGTTGTGATTTTCCTATTTATACTAATTTGGGTATCAAGTATACTTCATAACTGTCAGAGAAACTTCTAGTAAAACTCTTTATGATCTTCTTACTTGGTTCTCTAAACAAGGGAATAAAATATTACAGACAGGTCATAGTAATTGGGGTAAACCATTGATGTATAAGGAATCAGATAATGGACAAATTCATACAAGTTATGAATTCAAAAAGTGTCTAGAAGGATTGTATAAAACCATTGAAGAATTATGTGATTGACTATGTTTCCCAATAGAGGGAAGGTACTTATTATTCAAAACATCACATTCATTTCAATTTTAGTTTTATGCAAAGAATTAGAAGTAAAAATAAAAACATAGAAGTAGAAGAATTAGATTGGATTAGAGGAACCAAATGTAGGAGATAAAGGAGTCAGAATTAAGAATAGGAGTAAAGGTAGAAGATCATATCAATTCCAATTCTCATGTCAAGTTGGATTGGTCAAAAAAGAAGTGATACAAGTTATAATATGCCTAAATACTATTGATTGATTAAAAGAGGATAAGAAGCATTAAGTTATTAGGTGCACTCACCTTGGCTTGGCAGAGCCAAAACTGTAGGGGAATTAGATCACTTCGATCATTCTTGTTCATTGGAAAAAGTCAATTATTCAACTTGAGCATAGATTTGGCATACTCTTAGAGTTTTAAAATCTATTGATTTGGGAAACAACAACTTCCAACAACTAACTAACATATACATATGTAACTGGTATAAATGTTTTGACATCAATGACAACAATGCCAGCATCTTCTTAATGAACTCAATGATCTCCCCCTTTTGCATTGATGGAAAAATAGAAAATTTACAAAACTTCAAAAAACAACTCCCCTTGAGTTAGATATTGCTTTTACAAAACTCCTTACTTTTCTCTCCTTCATTTTTCCACAATGGAAAAGGACCATAGACCATAACACAAAAAAAAAGAAGGATAATAGTCCTAACATTAAATACCTTTTTATATATTTCTTGAATGATTGGAAGCTTCCTCTTCCACTCAGCCACAACAACACCCATTCAAGCGCACATACTATCATGCTCCCCTAGCATGTTGAAAGATGCACTCCAATCTGGAGACCCGAACCTCTGCTCATAATTTTCTACATTGGCAAGGATACTAGAAACATACTCTAACTGGACTTCAATCAATTCCTTCACAAGCCAAAAATATTTCACCAGATCTTCTCTCTATCTCCATAAGTGTAACATCTGAACCTAAAGAAAACCTACCTTTATTCTCTACTTTCCTCCTTCACATTTGAAGTAATCATATGTCTTCCCCAATTCATTCAATTTTGTCTCAATAGCTCCAATTCTTCCTCTAAAATTATTAACAACATAAAGCCACTAAAGACAATACCTATAAATGTTTAAAATTTCTTTTATGCAATCCTTTGTTTCACCGATCATCCTAGATAGTATTTTATTAGCATGAATACACTTCTTCTTAATAGACTCCCTCATTATCCAGTAACCTGCGCCATATTGCAACAATCTTCCTTCAACCATCTTTACCAATTCAACTGGTAGAACACCTGATGCATCATAAATAATGATTTTCTTACTGGTCAAGTGATCAGTCAACATATCCTCAATCTCTATTCTATTCACCAAAGAGAAACTAGACCATAATTCACCCACTCTGTCAAACTCACCATCTTCTAACATGGACTAAACCACATCATAATCTATAGAGATATATTTTGATGGACAAACTACACTTTTTCTTCCTCTTTGTCTTCTTCCTTCTCCTCTTATTTCCTCTCATCCTCATCCTATTTCTTCTTCATCCTCTGAAATGGTAAAATCTCTTTTCCTTTATTACAATCTTTCTCCTCTTAGGTTCTGGAAAGGAACCACCAAAAATAATATCCAAATCCTTCTAAGGAGATGAGGAACCCTCATCAACATGACTCACAAGAAAAAAACAAGAAAGAACCAAACTAGAAAAAATATTCATACACAATGATGTAAAATATGACTTGTAAGCATCTTCTCTATTTTCTAGAAACCCTAGATATTTGCAAATTTGTTTACTAACAGGGATGTCTTATCTCCACTCTTTGTTTTCTCTACCTGATAGAGACCTCAAAAAATAAAATATCAAACACACAACCAAATATCCAAACTGAAATTCATAACCATGTTCTACTAACATCTTGACACTCTCAAGAAAATTATCCAATAAAAGTTTACATAGATCAAACTAAACACCTTCCCTAACCATTTTATGTGCAATATAGACTACTACAGTAGATGTATTACCATCACAATTTTGAAAGAAAATTTTGTAAGTTATGTTGTAGGAAACATACCTCACCACTAGATCTTCAAGAGTTTTTATCAAAAATGTGCACTGATCACAGTTGATACTTGTTGAATACTTCACTTCCTTATACTCTATCATCTTCTTTCCTTGATGTTGTCTAAAATTTCACAACCTAGTGATATCCACAATTTATTTCTTTGTTACGGCGTAGGTTTTATCCAAATCCAATTTTCCATCTCAAAACTGACTCAGAAAAAACATGATAAATTCCTTGTCATCGAACCAAGGAAATTCTCCCCAAATATCCAAATGAGGATTACAAACTATCTGCAAATATTATGTAGACACTCTAACTTCTAGTTGTCTAATCCTACTATGATCAAATTCTTTCAATTATGCCTTCTTCAACATCCTTGACATAACCACACCAATATCATGAACAACCAATTGAGATTCCATCTTCACAATAGAATATTTTTCTTCAACCTCTCTCAAGCTCTACCAAAAACTCTGAATTTTTTTCTTGCAATAGTAAAAAATGATTTGAAAAATTCATTTTATAACCATAATCCTTCATAATTATAATTCTCACTAAAAATTAAGTATCCCTGGTGCAACATATTCATACAGCACACATCAATAATCTAAAACAACTTCAATCATTAATTATTCATCCAACATACCAAACTCAAGCCAGTTGTAACCAGTGTCACCTCAATTCAAGGGAAGTAACTAATATAGAATTTTAAAACTCTCCTTGAGCCAAAGAATTAAGCTCAATTTCCAGAAGAGCTAGTACTAGGATCCAGTACCACAGATCTCTCTTCACCACTATATTTCTTCTTCCATACCATAGTTGTCTTCTAAGATTTACTTAATAATACAATATTATTATCTTTTACTGACTTCACTAAAGCATTAACATATTTTCATGCATTAGCATAATGACCAGTCTGACCATATTCGAAATAGTTGACATTCAACTGACTTGATCTTACTGGCTAAACTCTAGATCTACATTAATTATCCTTACGACCAAAATTCTGTCACACATAGAAATTCCCATGAAAAATATTATTCATTCCACCTTTTCTAACTCGATTAGAAACTTGACTTCTGCATTGATTTCCTTCTAACAATTAAAGCATTGAACCTTCTATTTCTTCCTCATCTTACAATCAACAACCTTATGACAAAAATTACTGCATATGAAAGAGTAACCATTAAATTATAATTACCTTTGAGGATATGGTTTCCTTACCAGAGGCCTTCTTCTAGATGTATCCAAATTCTTGACCTTTCTTGCTACCTCAAAATTTTCTTATGCTTCAACTACCTTCTCTTTGTCTTTGTTCTTTAGCTATGAGAACTTAGTAATGAAACCTAATCCTTCCTTTTCCTTATGATTATTCTACAAGGCTAAAATTTCATGCAAAATAGTGTTTTCACAAAATTTCACTAAAAATATCATCTTCCTTAATTCTTGACCCAACATTTCATTTTCATCTCTTCCTCTTGATGATTTCCTTGAGACTCTCTTTAGTTTCCTTCCATTCCTCTACTTTTTGGTTGATATTTTTCTTCATATTTCCTTTGGTCTTCTTCCAATCTTCCAACTTCTATTTGAACTCTTATTTGATAAACTTCTTAGTATTTTTACTTTCACTCAGCTTCTTTTCAATATTTTTTTACCTTTCCTCATGACTCCTTCAATTCCTGAGTTACTTCATTATGCCTTGTTTTGAATTTCCAAATCTTATCCCTCGGCTTTGAGATACATGCATATACTTCCTTTAGGTTTTATTTTAGCTCCCCATTCTTTGATTTAGTGCACTCAATGTCACTCATCATAATCTATCAATAATCATCAAAATACTACTCACCTTTTATCTATTCAAACATCCTAGATCTCCTTCAAGCAATTAAGCTTTATCTACAAGGGACCAAGATCTGATACAAGTTTTTGAATAGGCTGAATAAATAAGAGGATGGATTAATTAGATATTCAACAATACTTTCTAAAACTTTTACTAATTTGATAATACACATAAACCATTCAAATATTTAAGACTGATAAAGCACAAAAACATCAACAAAAAGAATACTAGAATTTATGTGGAAACCCAAACCGGAAAAAACATGGAGAAACTAATTCTCATTAAATGAACACTAATTAAGGTGACACTAGTTAAGGTGATTTTTATAAGAGTTTATTGCCAGTTTTCTCACTACTGTTTGGCTCACTATCGGTTGGGATAGCTACCTAGAAATAAGAAAGACTAACTATCGATACAAGTAGGCTCGTTGTCAATACAAAATATTTTACTTATACAATGTGAACTGATAGAATTTCATTTTCCTATGCATGACATATTTCTAGTTGATAGCACAGTAGTCACCGATAGTAGTACATCTGGTATAGATCTTCTACCAATATACACCAAGTTCCTGAAACACAATATGTGAAGCCTTCTCTTGATATCATAGTAAAAAATTTCTCAACTTCCTTATCCTTACATAGTGCTCCCACAAATTTTCACATCCACACATACTCACCCACTCAAACTTCAAATAAAAAATGATTTTTTCATTTTATATATACATCCAATAAGATAATTACATATGTCGGTTAAGACACAAAACATGTTAGCTTCAACACAAAATATATTACAATTATATTTAACATGCTACCACCAAACCTAAATGTAGGTCATACATAAATTTATTAATACCACATTATCATATGACCTAAAGATAAGTCACCCTTAAGATATGCACATCACATAGCACAATTACCAAAGATAGGTAAATTTTGGAACTAATGGAACACCACATGACTTGATCAACAAAAATTATAAACCAACCGATAGATGAAACCCAATAGAATCTGTCTAGACACAAAATATAACTGCTATACCAAAATCATCTAATGAACTGCAAGAATGTCCAGGTAGCAAGGATACCCAAAAGATCTCTGAAACTCAAGAATCAATAAGTACAATCCAAAAATTCATTCATCTACAATCATTGATATACACAAATACCAAAGAGACAAACTCCAATATTAGGAAATAGTACACCTGACACCATAGTCCAAAACTTGCACATATTAAATTTTTTCTTCATATAACTGAACCACTGGTATCTACCCGACAGCCAAACAACATCCAACTAAAAATGCCAACAACCAACTAATACAGATATGCAACTGGTATAATGGTTTTGACATCAATGACAATAATGTCAGCATCTTCTCAATGAACTCAACAATATGTAGAATAGATTGCACAAATGTAATTTTTGGTTGTGTTGTCGAGTGTACTTGTTCCCATTATTGGAATACATCTCTTTGGTACATCTCTGATTTTTGGTCACTGCAAACAAATAAAGTTCTTGGATGGCACTTTTTGATTTTTGAGTTACAGATTTCTTCAAGGTATCCCTTTTTCTTAGAAATTCTTGAAGTTCATCAGGTGATTTTAGTACAATAGTTATATTTTGGTTCTGGAAAGTTTCTATTAGGTTTCATCTATCGATTGGTTAAAAAATTTTGTTGATAAAGTGGTGGACTTGGTTGTGGTGTTATGATTGTTCTAGAATTTAACCATCTTTAATAATTGTGTTATGTAACCTACATATCTTAAGGTTAAACTATCTTGAGGTCTTATAGTAATGTTGTATGAAGACTTCTTATGTACGACCTATATTTAGGTTCCGTGGCAGCATGTTAAATAAAATTATAATATCTTTTGTATTGAAGCCAACATGTTTTGTGGCTTGGTCGACATATGTATTTATCTTATCAAATGTATATATAAACAAAGAAATTATTTTGTATCTAAGGAGTGTGTGGATGAGAGAGGAAGAGAATAATTTTATATAGAGTGAGTTTTTTTTAGTGTATCTCTGGAAACACTGTGTAAGTAGAAGAAGGTTGAGTGAAGTATTCATTTGGTATTGAGAGAAGGCTTTACATATTGTGTTGCAAAAGTTTTGGTATATGTTGGCTGAACATCTGTACCAGATCTTCTAGGGTTGGTGGTTATTGTACTATCAACTAAAAGTGTTTCATGCATAGGAAGATGCAATTCCTTCAGTTCAAATCCTATCTATAAGACATTATTTTGTATTACATCTTTTGTCTCAGTAGTTATCTTTTCTTATTTATGGGTAGTTAGCCAACTGGTAGTGAGCCAAATAGACATGAGCCCTTGTAAAATTTACCTTAACTAGTGCAACCTTAACCAGTGTTTATTTTCATGAGAATTATTTTATCTATGGTTTTTCCCATTTTGAGTTTTCAATTTATATCTAGTGTTATTGTGTTCATTGTTCTTTTTCTTTCATGCTTTTACCATTCTTAATTATTTGAATAGTTTATGTGTATACTGGATCAGTAAAATTTTAGAAATTTTTTTGGAATAACTGATTCACCCCCCTTTCACTTATATGGCTTGTTCAACAATTAGTATCAAAGATTAGTCCCTTGCAAATAAAGATTAACAACTTGAGGGAGATCTAGGACATTTGAATAAGATGGAAGGAGAATACTATTCTGGTTAAGATTGGTAGATCATGATGAGAAACATTGAGTGCACTAAATCAGAGCATGAGGAGTTAAAAGAAAGCCTAAAGGAAGAAAATGTATGTATCTCAAAGCTAAGAGATCAATTATAGAAATTCAAAGAAAGGCACAAGTAAGTAATTAAGGAATTGAAGGAGTCAAAAGAAAAGGTGGTGAATTAGGAAAAATAGTTGAGTGATAGTAAAATAACTAAGGAACTTATTAAAGAAGAACTCAAACAAAGTTGGAATATTAGAAGAAGACCAAAGGAGATCTGAAGATGTTTAAGAATGCCTAAATGGAATAATCAAATAGAAGATATAGATATATGCAAATCTTGCATATGAATTAGTAAATATGAAATCAAGAGACAAATCAAAGGTGATTGATCTAAAGCTTGATTAAATTAAAGCATCTTAAAGAACCTTAAAAGACAAAGGAGGAATAGGTTTTGAGATTGGTGAATATTTAGTTCAAATCATAGAAGGAAAGGATAAACAAAATAAAATTGAATCAAAACACAAAAATGAAGAGACAATACAAGGAAAGAATATATTGCATCCAAATAACTCTGCATGAAAACCTTTGGTTAGAAAACCCAATGCTCAAAGGTACCCATCTTTCCATGGTTTTTGTTTTTAATAATTTTGGACATAAGGCTATAGAATGCAAGAGTAAGATGAAATGAAACACTCAATGCTTTACTTGGAATTATTTTTATCATAAGGCTAGTAGTTTTAGAAGTAAAATGAATGGGAACAATAGACCCTTTATGGATATTATCAACTATGTAATGGATTTGGATATAAATATTATCAATGTAAATCTAGGGTGGCTACAAACAATTGAAGGTAGAGGAATATTAAATGTTTTAATTGTAATAAAAATTAATATATTGCTAAATATTTTAGAAAAATGAATCAAAATTATGATGCATTAGCAATTCAAAGAGAACTTGTATAAAGGATCAACATAGATTAATTCTGAAAAGAAATGAACATGATATGGAAGAAGAAAGAAACAAATATGTCTAAAAATGTGGTTTCACTTAGCTTCGATGCATAAATAATCTTTGGAAACTAATTCAAAGTGCTTTGGCTTATTGGGAGCCAAACAAGAAGATTTGTCTCCCCTACCAAATAAAGTGGTGTTGGCATCATAGAAAAAAAATTTATAATTTGATGAAACAAAGCTATTAGAGAAATCAGTGGCAGTAAATATTGCATTGCAAAAATTTGTGGAACAAGAAGAAGACATTGTGTTGAATAGATAAAATATTTTTGACAACTTTTTTCATGATTTAATGGTTTTGGGAGAAAAACCCTAAATTCATTTAAAGTTGAATGCAACAAATTTGTGGTTATCATTTTCATCTCTGCAAATCGGTAAATTATGAAGTTCAAAGCAAGCTTGGGAGTTGAATTCATAAACTATGAAAAGGTATGGATCTCGTAAGACTTGTGATTTACAATGATGAATCTCTTTCAAAATTAAAAAAATTCATTAAAGAAAATATTAGGATTTCATCGAATAGGGTTAGCTACATTGAAAATTTTTAGAAATATATTGAAGTACAATTTGGTGAGTATGACATTGATAAGTTGACAAATCTCAAGGATTCATTTTCAAGAGATGAAATGCAATGAATATATAACAATGGTTTGGACACATGGAGTGATAAATATTTACTTCTGAAATAAGGAAGGTTCCACTTAACCAATTATAATATATGTTGTGCATAAGATGGTGATAGAAGGTAAGGATTTTGATTAGTGTGAACTGTTGGGACTACAATTCTTACATAATCTGATATTAACAAATAAGAAAGGGTATGCTTTTCATTTTGGGTTCCTAATATTTTTCTTAGTATTTTACTTTACGACTTCACTCCCACTTAAGGAGAATATTGTATGGAGTGAGGTTTCATCCATAGGAAAATAGATTTATTATCACTTGAACATTTTGGACAACGTAATTTATGCATGTAGAAAGTATTTCAATTAATTATAGGAGTATCTTACTCCTAGGTATAGAATTCTATCAGACTGTGTGAAAAAATACATATAGTATCACATTCTTAGTAGACACAGTACATTGCTTCATGGAATAAATTCTACCCAGGAAATTTTAGATGACCAAACTTGGTTGTGAAATAACTATGGAGCAATGTTACTATCTATAGAAGAACTTCTCAAGTCCCTCATAAATTTGATAGAAGAAAAGTTTGGTACTATTGACAGTTGTTTTTACACAAGTCAATTGCTACGAATTCAAGGTCTTATTTCCTCTCTTGAAAGAATAACAAATTTATTCCCAAGGTTCTCTGTGGTCGTGGTACAACCGCTTGGAAAACTCAGTTCAAGATAAATGTAAATGTTCACGAGGAGGCCTTTGTTGGTACTTTGAAGACTTCAAGATGCAAAATAAATTTAGTACTTATTTTATATTTTCAATTTATCAATACTTATAAATCACCAATGATGAAAAAGCTATGCTAAATTTTACAATGATTATCAACTCTATCCAGATTTTCAAAAAGGTTAAAAGATTTGTGTAACAAGAATTAAGAAAATTCACTGAAAATGAGATCCTAATGGAAATAAACCATTTCTGAAACTTCCTTGCAAATCAAATGGTAGAAATATGGAAACCCACATACTATGAATCATACCATGTCATAATTCTATACCCAATAGATGCAATCATTTGGAGAAACTTTTATCTAGATAGAAGATTTTCAAAATCTATCAAATCGTGAAGCCACAATATGCACGCACACACGAGATAGATTTATCTTGAAAATGATAGAATTACCCTTCCCAATAATTCATCATAGCAAGTTTGATCAACAAAAACAAAATCCAATGTAATTAATCATAGATATGCACATAATATATGCAGTTGTCTCTTTGAAAGAAATGAACAAGGAAAAACAAATTCAACAATTTCTCATAGACAGCAGAAGAAATCACACTGTGAATGAAGCACCAACTGCATATATTTTATTTCATAAAAGATATGACCATTTTACATTGTTCTGATGCAATATATAATTCTCTAATTTACAAAAATTTGAACCCCAAAAATAGGGATCCATCTTTGCTAAACAAAAAATAAATCTAGAACTAAATCTTATTGAAGTAAAACTACTGCTAAACTAATTACTAACAAGCTTGCATGGATCCTTGATCTGTTTACATTCAATTTTCTCCAAAAATCAGGGCCAAACTCACCCAAAGGAAAATAAATCTGAACTTGAGTTCCACTGTTTCTGATAGGAATCTTCATTTTATTCTTAAATTTCTCCTTTCAAGTCTTCATCTTAAATTCTCTCTGCATGGGAAACTGATGGACATTTTCTAGTTGAGACAAAATGAACCCCATTCCACAGGTAATCTGATCCGAAACCCACTCCTTAATCCAATGTTCTCCACATTGGGATGGCCCAAAAATTTGGACCCCGACCTTTTCTCCAGAAAAAACCAGAGGCTAAAAACTAAGTATATAAATGAAATCCTCTTGGGCCCCCCAAAATTTTGGATTTTTGGAGGCCAAAAAGCAATAATTTTTGGCCTTAAGAAATGGCTAAGTGTCCAAAACTTCTTGCTACAAAATTAGACTAAATCCCAAAATGGACAATCAGTCTAGGGGGATATCCAGATGAGCATGCCGAAGCCTCTGTACTATTTATTTCATCTCATCATAAGCTACCTCTTGCACATTATAGAGGCATTGCTCTTTCTTTTCTCTAAAGCTAGTCAACTCAGAAGCAAAGAATTTGATTTCTTCTTCATGCTTAGATATTATTTTTGTATCCTCCTTAAATATGTATAGTTAATGGAGGTCCTCCTTTGTGTTAACCCCTGCCAAAATTCCCTTGAACTATAGTACAATTCTCTTTACCAGACACAAAACTTGTTTCTTGTTATCCACATATAACTCAAAATCTATACCTATAGATAAATCTTCTATTTTCTCCACCCACATCATCAATCCCTCATGTCTCTAATGGACTTTTTTCAAGCACTCTTCATAGACCTTTATTGTCTTTGTTATGCTTCTAGTCCATGTTCCAAAATTAGCTAATTCTGCACCCTTATATAATTTAACCAAAATTTGGAAGCGCTGCTTCCTTATTAGCTTCAAGACTTTGAACACTTTCTACCATATATCTAATTGGAACTCCAATCCTTTCTCATCTCCCATAATATCCACCAACTTGGTGGCCTCCTTGAGAATAGTCCTGAAAGGTTTTAAAATTTCTTTAATGATTCCTTCTCCCAATTTCTCAAAATCTACCTACCAAGCTATACACGCTTAAACAAAAGAGTGTTATTCCTACTAGAAATTTTGGGGTGGCCTTCTTCTCCAAGATATCCTATAATAAGTCTTCTGAGCAATCTAGGTCAATGGGATCCACAATTTTGAGAATGAAGCTCTTAAGTGCTTCATTTTTCTCAGTCAATTATTTTATCTTTTCCTCATCTTTGTCCATGAAAACTAATGCATATTTCAACCCTAAATCTGCCATTTTTTTGCTTCCTTCTCTTGTAGGTTCCCCTAGATAAACATCATCAAAGGTATAATCCTCATGAGTTATATTTCCCTGGCTACCACTTGTTGTGGGTATTGCCACTTGTACCTTCTACCAGCCCCTATTGTCTTGAGTGACGTAGGACATGGTCCTTGCAGGTACACTAGATTCTTCTTAGTGAAAGGCTTGGCCTAAAAATGACATATATGTGTCCTCTTCTTCAATATGAACCCTCTTTATAGGTTGTATCTCTTTATTAAACCTTGTAGGTTTAGTAAAGCTCGTGACTGCCTCATACGAAGCAATTCTCAAGACTGAGGTTTTCCCTTCTATACTTTGGACTTCCATCTCCTCTTCAGCTTGTCTTTCCTTCTCCAATCCTTCTTGAATCTTTGAATTCTCTTCTTCCTGAAATTCTTCTTCTATGATTCTACGATTCTGTCTAGTAGTGGTATCTAGCTCCTCCTATATTTTCTCGGGTGGAGAACTACTTTAATCCCTTGTAGGGCCTATCTCATATTGGGATTTATCCACATGTTTTGAAGGACTTGTCATTATTTTAGCCCAAAGGCATATTACTACCTTTTTATTTTTCTATAAATATGGTGTTTCCCTTGTGAATAGAGGTATTTGGGAGGTTGGGCCTGAAGAGGATATGGGAATAGAAGGCGGAGGAGTGGGAGCCTGACTTTGGATTTAAGGAAAAGGAGTGGGATTAGGAGTTGGAATTCAAGGAAGAGGAGTGGGATTAGGAGTTGGAACTGAAGGTGGACGAGTGTGAGTAGGAGTTGGAAATGAAGGTGGAGGAGTGGGAGTAGGAGTTGAAAATGAAGGCAAAGGAGTGGGAGCCTGACTATGTTCTGCATCTGAACCTCTCTTAGTATCCTTACCTATGAGTGTTTCCCCAAGTGTCTCTCTTTGAGTTGTCTATGATGTTTGGACATTTGGAAATCTTGGAATAGCTTATACTTCTACTTATTTGTCTACAGCTACAGACTCTATGGTGGATGAGAGCATTTTACTATCCTTTTCTTTGCTTGATCCCACTTCTATGAGTGGTGTGTTTACTATGGGGATAGTGAATTGAAATAGAGGGGGGGTGAGAGTAACTAGTGGGGTCAATGGTACTTGCCTCTCCACATTAACTTCTATAGCATGACTAAATGAGTCCACTCTTTGATCCTTGAACCCCGTGAGATTCTAAAAGTTGGATATGAATAATTTTTCATGACCAAGGGAATCCCGGGAATTTCCTTGTTCTTCCTGTGCTCCTATTGAGGTGCATGAGTAGGGACATCCTTTTCTAGATCTTTCTTCTTTGCAGTACTTGTCCTTGATCATGTCCTATTTACTAAAGGTAAATAATCTCCTTCTTCTTCCTCTTCTACTTCTTCTTGAAAAGTTTCTAAATGTGGAGATGCAAAGGATCTCTTCCTTTTGTACACTTTTCTTCTTTCTCCTGAGGTACCCTTAGGTTCTATGGCCTTTACAATAGGAGATCTACTGGTAGTAGGATACTTCTCTTGAGTTTCTTGTGATTATCTAAGGGTGGGGATATGATCCCAGTCATCCTTGTAGTTAGTGTGTTATGATTTAGATTAAGGCCATATAAAAATGGGTTCTCATGTTCATACACTTTCTCTGATCTCTATGGCACCGATCTCTTGAACTGGGGCATCAGTGTTATTTCCCCTCACTGCTTATCCCCTTTGGTTGGTGGTTTCAACTCTAGTTTCATTGGTATGGGGTCTATTTTGAATGGCCTTTTGATCCAATATTTGGTATCCTTAACTACGTGCCTAGCCTTGAATTGAATGTTATCATTTTCATCCTTGTCTACTTTAGCATTTAAGATAAGTCTTGTATATACCTTATCTTCATTATATAGTGGGTCTAGTACATCTTTCATCTCCTTTTCCCATATCTTGTGTGGAATTCTGATCTCTAGGAAAAATTGTGCTAAATCAAGGGACATTCTGCAATAATATTGAATACTGACTTCATAATCTCCACAAAGTTTATCCAGTGGTCCTCCAAGTGAGGATCATGAATGTAATTCCTAACCATGATCTGGTTGTAGGTATCAATGGGGTCAAACCTTGTCTTGATGATCTCAAGGGAGTGTAATGGCAATTCATCCCACTAAAATGCAAGGGACTTGCAAACCTTCATGTCTTGTAGGATATTAGGGCCAATGGATAGAGGAAAATCCTAGAAATGCTTCTTTTTGTGCTTGATATTCTTGTAAGGATCACGGAGCTGCCTACTCATCTCTAGGATAATTATCCAATCAGAAAGGTGTCTAGGGAGCTTATTTTGGGAAAGGGTGCACCCAAAAACTCTAATATATGTGAATATTTTGAAATGGATGTTAAAGGCTCCTATCGCCCTTACCTTCGCAGCTGCCTCCTCTGATAGTCTCTTGACATAGTCCCCTTCAATCGAGTGGATGATTGCAAAGATGAAAACATCATTGATGATCCTATGATTAGGGATATTTTCATCAACTTTTTCTTTCTGAACCAATTGGGGGTACACTATGAATGGCCATTCATTTGGTTGACCAAAGGATCCCCCTTTTTCCAATTCTGGGTACTCTACCCTGGTTGCTAACAAGTAAACCATATATGATATCATGTAGAATCGGGGTTTGTGCTTTACTGCAACCAATTTTCCATCCAAGTTGTTACTTAGGATAGTGGCCAAATCAAACCTATCTCTCCTACCCTTTATCTTCTTAATCAGAAAAATCAGCAAATTTTCAAGTTGGATGGATTGGGGCAGCCCATACAACCCACTAAGCATTACGACCACCACCTGGATATCATCTTTTAGGTATCCTCACCTCATGTCTATCTTTTCTAGCTTGTTCTTCAAGAGGTATTGAATTAGGTACTCTTTTTTCACGATCTCATATGCATCCAATGTGTAGTTTTTGAACCATTCCAAGGCTTTGGTGACTGAAAATTAGAAATATCTTTCAATTCCCTTTGGAAGGTGGAAGACATCTTCAATGTTTTCTAGTTGGATGTCCAGGACAATGTCTCCAGCTTTATTATTCACCTCCCTCTCCTCTAGGATGTAGTATTGCGCAAGGGTCATGATTAATTCTAAGGATAAGATTGAAACTGGGTGTGTTGCGGCATTAACCAGACTCAAAAGTACAATAGGAGTGTAGTTAAATGACCTCCCATTAGGATTGGCACATTTGGTTAGGAACTCCTTCTAGTTGAAATTTCCAATGTCGGTGTCGGTAACCTCACTATGGTGGTTCCTCACCTTTGAAGCAATGTGGTACCCTTTGAACATGTACTTCATTGGTGATCCAACAATATTTTCCAAAATTCCTGCAAGGAAACATGCAAATATTAGCACTTATTAAAAAAAAACCAACAAAAATCACAATATAAACCAAAACCCAAGGGTCAGTATTAGTGGCTCAAAATAAACTTGAATCATATTTATGGCATTCTCAGACACTCAGACATGCGGATACTGAAGAAAAGATCAGGTTGCGAATGGCCAAAAAATGCAAAACAATGGCTTCATTTAAGGCTTGTTGTTTGGTTTTTATCATTTTGGAATATGAAAATGTGAAGGGTGATCGGGGTGTGAAACTGCAAAAATTTCACTGGAGGAGGAGGTGAAAAATGTGGAGTTTTAGTTTTTTGGAGGGGAAGAAAGTTCAGAGGGAGAAAGTGTGAAGTGTCAAAAATTTGAGGACTAATCTTTTCTTCTATCCTTTTGTGTTTCGGTGATGGGTCTATTTGGTGGATGCCAAAATTGCAAGGGCTTTCTTTTGAACTTATCCATTTTTTTCTTTTTTTTGATCTTGCTGATTTCAAATGCCTTCAAAGGCCAAAAACCTATTTCAAAAATGAACACAAAAACAAAATGACACGATGTTAAATGAGTCAACACCCTAGGACTTGACACAAATAAACCAAAAATGAAAGGGAGACCATAGAATAACTAACAAAAAAGACACATGAAACAAACCACGAAGGAAAACAAGAAAAGAAGAAAGGAAAGAAGCAAGGAAAAGAAAAAACCATAATCTTAACAGAAAAATGAGAAGACCAAACTGTGAAGGAGGGGCATAAGGAGAACCAAAACCTGAAGGATGGAGAGGGAAATGCACATAGAAACAAGGAGAACAACAAAATAGAGGAAAGTGTGCCAAAAATAGGAAGAAGAATGAGCTCGAGGAGGTAGAGGGAAGAAAGAAAAAGTAAAAAAAATGAGCAAAACCCTTTTATATCCCACCTTCTGATAGGTGATGTCACAAAGATATTCAGATTTTTAGAATCCGAAACATTGAACTCATGAGCATCCCTATCTTATGATGTTTCAATGGCCTAAAGGCCAAAAGGTTTGTCTTGGACTTTCATACTTTCATTGCTTCAGACTTTCAGAGGTTGTAATACTGCCTAAAGACTGAAAGGTTTGAAAGAGAAAAAGTCTAAAAGGACTTATCTTTTCTTCAAAAGGAACCCAAAAAATATCCTAATTAGGGGGGTCCCTATAGCCAAAAGTCCAAAATGGGGTGTGTGTTGTAGACCCACGACAAATATCCCCAAAAAAGGGAGGAATGACCAAGGCATTTCTTTATTAGCAAAACCCTTCTGGAAATTAATTATGAAACAAACCAAACATGAAGAGACATTGGCGGAAACATTATTTCATTGACTCCCAAGATTGAATTCTTCAACTGTATCTTCTAATGTCTGTACTTGTGTGTTCATTCCTTTACCTTTGAAAGAGATGACTTAGATGATTGTCAGTTACCTCTAACCTTCGCAATGTTGACAAGGGATTCCCGAAAAGAGATCTGGTGCCTGTCAGGCATCCATAGCCCTGAAAAAAATTTCCTCAAGTCCCAATCTAACCTTTATCTACTATTGGTTAGGCATCCATAGACCTGCATCTGATCTTCACCTTCAATGAACTAGTCCATGAATCTTAAGATGGGTATTTTTAAGTTCATAGGAAAAACTGGTTGTAGGCCATAGATTAATTGGTAGAGGGATATCCCTAATGAATTTTTTACCCTCACTTGATCGGTCCACAAGTCATATTTTTAACTGTGTATACTAGTCTCTGGGGTTTTCATCCATAAGGTGTTTGATTACCATTGTCATATTTTTGTTTGTAGATTCTACTACACTGTTTCCTTGTGGGTGATAGTTAGAAGAGAACTTTAGGATTACCTAGTTTTAAAAATACCATTGTGTGAGTGTAGAAGAGGAGAATGAGGGGGTGTTATCACATACCAGATAAAATGGAATCCCTAACCTAGTTATGATGTGCTCCTTTAATAATTTAGTTACAACTTTAGTGATACATTTTTTCAATGCCTGCGCCTCTGTCCAACGTGTGTAGTAATATGTGGCTGTTAGGATGAACCTGTGACCTCCAGAAGAGGGTTGGTTAATCATTCAAAAAAAATACAAGACCCATTGGCAGAAAGGATGTACCTCATATATAATTTTCAGGAGCATTCTTGATTTTCTCTCTCAAGCTGCACTAGTCTAGCAAGTATGACATGATCTCACATGTTCATTATTGTCTCTGAATAGAGTCGGCCATTAGTATCATACTCTTAGGATTTGGTGAATGGTGGCTTCATCGGACCCATGGCATGTCCAATATTTTTCATGGAAATCAACTAGGACTCATTTTTATTCAAGCCTATCTAAACATCTCAGGTACAAACCATCATAGTTGCATTTTTATAACTGACCATTTTTAGCATGTAAGAGTTGCCCTTAATTTTCAAGGCTCTTCTTTGTGAGCCATTTAACTCTTCTCAATAGCAATTCTGGAGCAAGTAGTAGACTATTTATTGATACCATATATCTAAAATCACCCCTTGATCTATGTAGGTCTAGCATACCAAACCTTCTTCTACTTCAAATATCATCTTTGTCAGACCTTGGCCTGTTACTACTTTCAAAGGATTAATTTTAAGGTCAAAATCTTGTAGGATAGCCATCCATTTCCCCCTTCTTTCACCTAATTCATTTTTCATTAGAAATTATTTTACCACTTCATCTGGGACTATTCTGAACACTTTGCTTCTTAGAATTTAGTGTTGGAACTTCTTTACTACTTTGA
The DNA here is from genome assembly GCA_018584345.1 of Thuja plicata. NCBI lineage: Eukaryota > Viridiplantae > Streptophyta > Pinopsida > Cupressales > Cupressaceae > Thuja > Thuja plicata. The sequence continues at coordinate 4,201,989 of MU225022.1, read as the reverse complement.
ATAGGGTGAAACACTTTTTGTCTAGATTTGGGTATCTAACCTCAGCGTTCTTAAGGGGGAAACTCATAAATGCTATTGGCATCTCACTTTTTCCATCCATCTTTTATGTGAACATTCCTACACATGAATGTTCAAAAGAAAAAAAATACACTTTAAAGAGTAAGGTGTAATCCAGGCTGACAAGGATAGGGGTCATGACAATTGTGGTTTTTATCTCTTCAAACAACATCCTCACTGGGGTAGTCCATTCGATTTTGGTATCCTTATTTAGCATGTCATTCAACATCTTTACTATTTCACTGAAATTGGTGATGAACAATCTCACAAAGTTCATCTTTCTGAAGGAAGACTTTAATTCTTTTTGGCTATGGGGTAGTGTTAATTTGAGAATGGCTTGCACTAGTTTGGGTTCTATTACTACTCCATCTTTTGAGATTATGTGCCCCGACATTTTTCCTTATGTGACCCCAAACAAACAATTCTTTAGATTGAGAGATATCTCATACCTCCTACACCTTTGAAGGAACCTCCTTAGATCACTTATGTGATCTGTTCATTTTTTGGAGAACACTCTGAGGTCATCCATATAAATAATGATGAATTTTCCCTCTAAACATTTGAAAGAAGTGTCCACCGCCCTTTGGAAAGTAGCTCTGCCATTAATTAAACCAAAGAACATCTGCCAATAGGCAAAGGTTCCCCACTTGGTCATGAATTTTGTCTTCAACCTATCCTCTTCCTGTACCATCACCTTATTGTACCCAGAGTATCCATCTAGGAAGGACATCATTTGGGACCTATTTACCACTTTCAACACCTCATCAAGAGACGGTAGTTGATAGTTGTCCTTCTGGGAAGCCTTGTTCAGGTTCTAGAAATTTGCACACAATCAAATCTTGGTAGTCTTTTTCCTTACGGGTACCAAGTTTTTGACCCAAGTGGAATGTTGGATTGGAAAGATAATTTTGGTGTAGAGCACTTTTCAGAACTCTTTCTATATTAACAACTCTATTGTTGAGTTCATCGGCCTTTGACCTTGTCTAAAAGGTTGAGAGTCTGGTTTCAAGGGGATATTATACACTATAACCAAGGTGTCATAGGTTTTCAATTCCTCTTAGCTACATTTTATGATATCCCTATATTCAATGAGGAGTTGAACCATTCTTCTTTTTTCATCCTTAGTGCCCACTTTCCCGATGTGGACTTCTTTGAGCTCATCCTTTTTGCCAAGGTTGTATGTTTTGTATTCCTTGCCTTCGATTATCATATCTGGTTATCTCTTTGTGGTACTCCCATCATTTTCAAAAATTATTTCTAACTCCACCATCCCTTTGGGTATGGAATTATTCTTTAGGTTTATGATGCCATGATCATCAGGTGTTTCTGGGTTGGCTTGTTCCTTGAGTTATTTATTTTCTTCATCTATAATTTTTTTCAAACACACCCAAATACATGATAAAATCAAGGATGTTTTGGTCATCTTGGAAGACTTGGAAGTTCATAACATTATCTAGGATAGCTGGGGCCACAAAAAGTTCTACCGAGAACTTCTTCAATTTGGACTTCTCCATCAGGTGTAATGAACTAAAAGACATGGATAGCACATCAGCCACGACATTCTTCCTTCTCAGGATGGATTTGATATTGAATGATTCAAATTATTTGATCAAATTCCATGCCTTGTTTTGGTAAGCTGATACTCTTTTGTCATTACAGGAATACTAACTATGGATTTTTTGACGATCACATGTGAGTCACCTTCCACTGTCAAGGCTTTTATTCCATTTTCATGTGTCAGGAGGAGTCCCCAAACTAGCGCTTTGTATTCTACAACATTGTTAGTACACGAAAATTATAACCTATAAGCAGCATAGGACTAACCTCTTGGGTTTATTAGTTTTATCCCAGCACTGGCCCCTTGTTTACCCTTGGACCCATCGAAGAAAAATTTCCATATTTGATATTGTTTGGCTGAGGTTGGATTGGGTCAAAACTTGTCTGGGACTTCCAATGTCCCAGGCTTTGATTCTTTGCTCCCTTCACTATCTGAAGAAATCACTCCCTCTTGTCTCTTTCCTTTCATATCCTTAGTATCTATTGATTTGGTCTCTCCATTACCTAGAGGTGCCTGCGGTTTCATGTAGGGTGGGTAGGAAATGTCATCTGAAGTGATCCATTTGCTACATATACTAGGAGTAGGGCTCTTGTTATCAGAGTCTAATCCTTCACTCTGACTTCCCATTTGAGTGAGGTGGTCTAGTGGATTGTCGGTATCTGGCATTTCTTTTTCTAAGGTTATTGTTATGAGGCTCTTACCTTCTAATACTTGGCCCCTACCTGGTTTGTTGGTAGGGTGATTTGAGCCAACACTCGTGATAGTGCATCCTGAAATCTCACACATGTGAATTATGAGTGATTCACCTAATGTAATTGGAAATACCTTGGTAGAAATAAAATTTTGGGATCTGCATCTCGACCTAAATGCCTTAGGTTTCTCCTCATATTATTGATAAATATTTGGAAGATATCATCACCAATGTGGAACTCTTGTAGACATTTCACGAGGTTGTGATCTAGTCCTTTAGTTTCTTTGATTTGAAACATGAGGACGTTATCCATTCGATAAGTGCCCAGATCAAATTGAGTGAACAAAACTTCATTTGGGGCATTGGAATCTGTGATCATTTTCTATAGTTTGAGTTTAGCATCAATCTTGATCTGATTTTTTAGTCCCTTTCAGGGTAACCATAGCTGGATGAAATCATTAAAAAAACATCCTCTCAGTAATCTGTTCCACTCTCAACTTAGTAGAATCCCATAAGTCTCTGGAATGTTTACAATGTGTACATCGAGTACTCTTGTACTCTTGGATCAGAAACCACCTGGATGTGCACATCTTTGAGTACACCAATCACTTTGACCTCCATCTTGTCCAATTATATTACTACCATGTTTGTCATCTAAGGGACCATTTCTAGTTTTTGGAAGATGGACAGGGACATGACATTACAAGAAGCTCCTGAATCAATCAGGTAGTTGTGAAAATGTTTTCCAGACATACATATACTTAGCAGGAATGGTGGTACTTCTATCTTGTCTTTGAACATCGTGGGAAATGCTTTTGAGGTATTGATATTAGTTGTGGAAGCCCTTGTATTTCTGTTTGTTGTACCTTTTCTTGAGTGGTCTAGAGACTTCAAGAGTACTTCCCTTTGAGAAGCGTAGCCTTGAAGCATGTCAAACATGGAGATGTTTGCCTTTTTTTTCTTTACTTCCTCGAATGCACTATATTTTTTAGCTAACCAAGCTGGGTTTTTTGTAATCGGTGAGTGTTTTTGGTGGGGATGATGCAAGAGCACTCGAACCCTTTGGGGTGTGGGATTTTTTCTAGCTCATGGACCTGGTGGGGTTGTTTATTTTCCTAGAGGCATACTGCCAACTAAAGACTCCTTTTAGTTCCTTAGGTTGTAAGAGCTCTGGTGGTCATTTTGGAATGCATGAACCTTTGAATATTTGGGCTCTCTTTCCTTTTGGAATAGGAATAAAAATCCTCCTCTTGGGTGTAGATTTCATAATGTTCCCTGATTCTTGTTTCATAAGAGTCAAACATCATTACATTAAACTGAATGGGAGGTTCCTCCAAACTCTGTGGCATCTGATTATAGGTGCTACCTCCACACCCATCATTGTCTTGGTTTGGGTTTGGATCCCCAAAATATTTTACATTAGCAATCTCATAAGTGTTAGCTTTATCAGTGGGTATGCTACCATTATTGGGTCAAGTGTTCCAAGGTCTATTAGGAATTTTCTGCCCAATTTTTTTATCATGTGAGTTTTTGTTGTTGTTATAGGTATTGTAACTCTAATTTTGATTCTTAGGATAGCCATTTGGAGAAACACGTGTTCATTGGTATCCACTTTGGTTTTGGGAAGGAATTAACTACATCCTAGTGATCTCATTGGCTATTTGAGACATGGTTTTCTTCACAACATCCAACTTGAAGGCAAGGTATTTTTAGGTTCAATTGGAGGTACATTCTATTTCTCGAAGAAATCTTTCTTATGGACCTTATAACTCAGGTAAGTGATGGCTAGTGGTGGAGCACTTAGTGGTTGTTTCGGAATTGGGTTCAATAAATGTGTGTGGGTGGCTAGAGATTGATTAATTATTGATAACTAATGTGGGGCAGAAAGGTTTCCCAAGGTAGGTAGAGTTCCAAAGTTACCTCCTCCTTGAGGGTCCATTTGATGGGTGAATGTTATGGCTTCATTATACACTTTCTCCATAGTATCTCTATCTATAAGGGGAAGCCTTCTTAGAATAATTGGAGTGGATCCAAAATTTTAGGTAAAATTGTATGACATCGACTTTAGGTATAATGTAAGGAGCCTCTATTTTTTTATGCATCTTGTGGAAATGATGGTTAAACATAGTGATTGGCTCGTTGGAGTCCTTTTGTGTTGTTATGAATTGGTGATGCATCATAGAGGGGTGCATATATAAATTGAACTGGTTTAGGAATTTTATTTCAAATTATGTCCATATAGAGATAGACCCACATGGTAAGTTCAAGTACCTGTTATAGGAAAACTCCCCCAAGGTGTATGGGAGAAAAATGACAGACAACATTTTGGTGCACAATACCCTTGCGATTGCAAATTCCTTGGAAGGCATTAATGTGTTCTTTCACTTTCCTTGACTCCCCATATACAAAATGTGTGCAAACATTCTCTAAGTTTTTTGGCAATTAGTGAAGTTGACCCACAAATTTCAGGGGTGAAGTTTTTGCATTAGCAAAGAAGGTCATCGAATGTGGTGCTTTCAAATTCTGATGTTGATGGATGGATGTTATTACTTGTGGGGCAGTGATGTGAGATAGCTGGCCAAGGGGATCTTGTAATCCAAAAAGATGATGAGAGGAAACAGATTTTGATTTCCCTTTGGCATTGTGAGCTCTGTGATGGTGGGTAAGTTCAAGAAACTCACTCCTCTTTGGAGATTATCTAAGCACTCGCTCAAACTATTTTGGTGAGAAAGATCTGATGTTATCCATCCTTCTGTTTTGGCCCTCCTTCTAGCGCCACTTCTGTTGAGTGTTGTTTTTGAACAAGTCAATTGCTAGGAATTGGAGATCTAATTTCCTCTCTTGAAATAATAATGAAGTTATTTGCAAGGTTCTCCGTGGTCGTGGTACAGCCACTTGGCTAACTCAGTTGAAGATAAATGTGAATGTTCATGAGGAGGCCTTTGTTGGTACTTTCAAGACTTCAAGCTGCAAAATAACTTTAATACTTCTTTTATATTTTCAATTTATCAATGCTTATAAATCACCAATGATGCAAAATCTATACTAAATCCTACAATGAGTATCAACTCTATCCATATTTTCAAAAATCTTAAAATATTAATTGGTTAACAAGAATTAAACAAATTCACTAAAAATGAGATCCTAAAAAACATAAATCATTGTTGAACCTTTCTTGAGAATCAAATGGTAGAAAGATGGAAACCCGCATAATATGAATCAGACCATGTCACAATTCTATACCCAATAGATGCGATCATTTTGAGAAACTTTAATCCAGATGCAAGATTTTCAAAACATATCAAATCATGAAGCCACAACATGTGCACACACATGAGACGGATTTAACTTGAAAATAATAGAATTATCCTTCTCAATCATTCATCATAGCAAGGTTGATCAACAAAAGTGAAATCCAATCTAATTAATCATAGATTTGCACATAATAAACGCAGTTGTCTCTTTGAAAGAAATGGACAGGAAAACACAAATTTGTCAATTTCCCATAGACAGTGAATAAATCACACCGTAAATGAACCACCAATTGCATATATTTTATTTCATAAAAGATCCAACCATTTTAAATTGTTATGATGAAATATATAATGCTCTTATTTATAAAACTTCAAACCCCAAAATTAGGGCTCCATCTATGCTAAACAATGAAAAAATCTAGAACTAAATATTATTGAAGAAAAACTACTACTAAATTAACTACTAACAAGATTGCATGGATCCTTGATCCGTTTACATTCATTTTTTTCCATAATCAAGGCCAAACTCACCCAAAGGAAAACAAATCTAAACTAGAGGTCCAATGTTTCTAACTGGAGTCTTCATTTTAATCTTGGAGTTCTCCTTTGAAGTCTTCATCTTAACTTCTCTCTGTGTGGGAAACTGATGGACATCTTCCAATTAAGACAAAATAAACCCTAGTCCACGAGTAATCCAATTCAAAACCCACTCCTTATGCCAATATTATTCATGTCAGGATGGCCCATAAATTTACACCCCAACCTTTGCTCCAAAAAAACTAGAGGCTAAAAACTAAGTATATAAATGAACTCCTCTTGGCGCCCCCCAAAATTTCAAACTTTCAAAGGCTGAAAGACCAAAATTTTGGTCCTTAAGAAATGACTAAGTGTCCAAAACATATTGCTGAAAAATTTAAATAATTACCAAGATCGACACTCAGTCTGGGAGGATATCTGGATGAGCATTCTGAAGCCTATGTACTATTTATTGGACCTCAACATAATCTACCTCTTGCACATTACTGAGGTGATGCTCTTGCTTTTATCTGAAGGTAGTAAACTTGAAAGAAAAGAATTTGATTTCTTCTTCATGCTTAGAAATTCTTTGCATATCCTCCTTGAATATGAATAGTTGATGGAGGTCCTCTTTTGTGTTAACCCCTACCAAAATTCCCTTGAACTACAGTGCAATTCTCTTTACCATATACAAAACATGTTTCTTGTTATCCTCATATAACTCCAAATCTATACCTACAAAGAAATATTCTATTTGCTCCACCCACATCATGAATCCCTCATGTCTTTGGCAGACTTTGTTCAAGAACTTTTCATAGACCTTTATTGTCTTTGTTATGCTTATAGTCCATGTTGCAAAATTATCTAATTTTACACCCTCGTATAATTTAACCAAAATTTGGAAGTGTGGATTCCTTATTATCTTCAGGTCTTTGAACTCTTTCAATCATCTATCTAATTGGAACTCCAATCCTTTCTCATCTCCCATCATATCCACCAACTTGGTTTCCTCCTTGAGTATAATCCTGAAAGGTTTTAAAATTTCTCTAATGATTCCTTCTCCTAATATCTCAAAATCTACCTTCTAGTCTATACATGCTTGACCAAAAGAGTGTTTTATTCCTACCAGAAATTCCGGGGTGGCCTTCTTCTCCAAGACAATAGGTAATGAGGATTATAGGAAATCTAGGTCAATGGGAGCCACTATTTTGAGAATGAAGCTCTTCAGTGCTTCATTCTTCTCAGTCAATGATTTTATCTTTTCCTCATCTTTGTCCATGAAAACTAATGGATGTTTCATCCCTAAATCCACCCATGTTTTTCTTCCTTCTCTTTTAGGTTCCCCTAAATCAACCTTATCAAAGGTATAATCCTCAGGAATTATCTCTACCTGGCTACCACTGGTTGTGGGTATCATCACTTGTGCCTTCCACTAGCCCATGTTTCATTGAGTGATGAAGGACATGGTCCTTGCAAGTACACTAGATTCTACTTGGAGAAAGGCTTGGCCTAAAAATGAAATATCTATGTCCTCTTCTTCAATATAAACCCTCCTTCTACATTTTATCTCTTTAGTAAACTATGTAGGTTTAGTAAAGGTTGTGACTTGCTCATATAGAGCAATGCTCAAGACTGATTCTATCCCTTCTGAACTATGGACTTCCATCTCCTATTTAGTTTCTCTTTCCTTCTCCAATCCTTCTTGAATCTCTGAATTCTCTTGTTCCTACAACTCTTCTTTTGTGATTCTATGCTTCTCTCTAGTAGTGGTATATGGATCCTCATGTGTTTTCTCAGGAGGAGTACTTTATTCCCTTGTAGGTCCTATCTCATCTTGGTATTTCTCCACATCTTCCGAATGACTTATCAATATTCTAGCCTAAAGACCTATTACCGAGTTTTTGTTTGTCTAGAAAGTGGGAGTAGGAGTTGGAAGTGAAGATAGAGGAGTGGGAGTAGGAGTTGGAAGTGAAGATAGAGGAGTGGGAGTAGGAGTTGGATTTTAAGGTGGAGGACTGGGAGTATAAGGAGTTGGAACTGAAGGTGGAGGAGTGGTATTAGGAGTTGTAAATGAAGGCAAAGAAGTAGGAGCCTGACTATGTTCTGCATGTGAATCTCTCAGTCTCCTTACCTCTAAGTTTTTCTCCAAGTGCCTCTCTTTGAGTTGTCTGTGATGTTGTGACATTTTAAAACCCTGGAATATCTTTTAATTCTATTTCTTTGTCTACATCTAAAGATTCTATGATGGATGAGAGTGTTTTGGTGTCCATTCCTTTCCTTGAATCCACTTTTGTGAGTGGTGTGTTTACTATGGGGATAGTAAATTGAGACGAAGGGGGAGTGAGAGTAACCAGTGGGGTTAGTGGTACCTGCCTCTACACATAACTTCTGTAGCATGATCAAATTAGTCCACCCTGTGATCCTCAAACCTTGTGAGATTCTGAAAGTTGGATATGAATAAATCATCAGGGCCAAGGGAATCCTAGGAATTTCCTTGTTCTCCCTGTGCTTCTATCTCTACATTAGTCGGGACATCCTTTTCTATATCTTTCTTCTTTAAGGTAGTTGTCCTTGATCATGTCCTCTTTACTAAAGTTAAATCATCTCCTTCTTATTCCTCTTCTACTTCTTGTTGCAAAGTTTCTAACAATGGAGATGCGGAGGATCTATTTCTTTTGTACACTTTTCTTCTTTCTCCTAAGGTACCCTTAGGTTCTGTGGCCTTTACAATAGGAGAGAAACTGGTTCCCTTGAGGCTCTTTTGATTTATCTAAGGGTGGGGATATTCTCCCAGACGTCCTTGTCTTTAGTGTCTTATGCTTTGTATTAGGGCTATATACAACCAGGCGCTCATGTCTATACACTGTTTCTAATCTTTGTGGCACTGATCTCTTGAACTGGGGCATCATTATTGTTTCTCCTCATTTCTTATCCCCTTTGGTTGGTGGGTTCAACTATAGTTTCATTAGCATGGGGTCCATTTTGAATGGCCTTTTGATCCAATCTTTGGTAGCCTTAACTAGGTACCTAGCCTTGAACTCAATATTATCATTTTCATCATTGTCTACTTCGGCACTTAAGATAGGTCTTGTATATACCTTATCTTCATTATATAATGCATATAGTACATCTTTTGTCTTCTTTTCCCATATCTTGGGAGGATTGATGATCTCTAGAAAAATTTATGCAAAATCAAGGGAGATTCTACAATAATCCTAAATCTTGACTTCATAATCGTCCACATAATTTATCCAGTGGTCCTCTAGGTGAGGCTCGCTAATGCGATGTCTTTCCATGATGTGGATGTAGGCACCAATAGGGCTAAACATGGTCCTAATGAGCCTAAGGGACTATAACGGGCATTCCTACCACTCAAATTCAAGGGACTTGCACACCTTCATGTCTTGTAGGGTATTAGGGCCAATGGATAGAGGAAAATCCCAAAAGTTCTTTTTTTTTTATGATATGTTCGTAAGCATCAGCCAACTGCCTAGTCATCTCAAGGATAATTATCCAATCAAAAGGGTATCTAGGGAGCTTCTTTGAGGAAAGGGTGCACCTATCCACTCTGATATATGTGAAGGTTTTGAATTAGATGTAAAAGGCTCATATCACCCTTACCTTTGGAGTTGCCTCCTCTAATAGTCTCTTGCATATTCCCCTTCAATTGAGTAGATAATTGCAAACATGAAAGCATCGTTAATGATCCTTTAATTGGGGCTATTTTAATCCAATTTTGCTTTCCAGATCAATTGGGGGTATATTTTGAATGATCATGCTTTCAGTTGACCAAAGGATCCCCTTTTTCCAACCCTAGGTACTCTACCTTGGCTGCTAACAAGTAAACCATATATGATGTCATGTAGAACCGGGGATTGTGCTTTACTGAAACCAATTGTCCGTCTAGGTTTTTACTTAGGATATTGGTCTAATCAAACCTATCTCTCCTCCCCTTTATCTTCTCAATTAGACAAAACATCCCAATTTTCAATTTGGATGGATTTGGGCGGTTCCAACAACCTACTGAGAATTGTGACTGCCGCCTAGATATTATCTTTTAGATATCCTCTCCTCATGTCTATCTTTTATAGATTGTTCTTCAGGAGGGATTGAATTAGGTACTCTTTTTTCATGATCTCATATGCATCCAGTGTGTGGTTTTTGAACCATTCCAAGCCTTTGGTGACTGAAAATTCATAATATACATAAATGTCCTTTGGAAGGTGGAAGACATCCTCAATGTTGTCTGGTCAAATGTCTAGGACAATGTCTCCCACTTTATTCCTCACCACCCTCTCCTCTAGGATGTAGTACTATGCAAAGGTAATGATTAAGTCTGGGGATAAGACTGAAAGTGGGTGTGTTGTGGCATGAACTAGACTCGATATTACAAGAGTAGTGTAGTCAGATGACCTCCCATTGAGATTGGCACATCTAGTCAGGAACTCATTCCAGTTGAGATTTCCAATGTTGGTGTCAGTGACCTCACTATGGTGGTGTTAGATCTTTTTCTTGCAAGATCTTAAAATAACTGTATACATGTATACTTGATTGCAAACTATTAATTTATGTAAGATAAAGTCTAATTGATGAGGATTGGATAATATCCTCCTTATTTTTGAGCTCTAAAAACTCAGGAAAGTATTACCTAATAGATTACTGCTTCTCAGTAACTATAATAGTGGATTAGGGAAACCACTAATTTGCTATTTATCTTTTATTGCATCAACTTATAAAATACCCTGCAGATTAACTGAAATTGGCTTGATACAGATCTTAACCAGGAAAACTATGATTCTAAGAATAGAAAATAATAGTGATCTAAAGATTCTCACATTTCATCTTTTTAGAGTTTTAACTCAGGAAGGCTAACCTTTTTTATTCTCTCTTTAAGGAATCATAAAACTGGATTATATTGGCTCAATAAAATTCTTTCATCTTATATGTTCTTTGTAACAGTAAAGTAATTGAATATTTGTTTTAAATTTTGATGATGAAGCAACTGCTTATCAAACCCTGTACCAATGCCTATTCCCTGGGCAAATATTCAATGAAAGGTATAAATCCACAGAAAAAAATTAATGGAAATACAATAGAATGCCTTAAAAACTATATGCAGCTCAGATAGACTGTCCTACAGACTATCTTATCATTCCTATACTAATGTATCAAATCCTCACACTAATTCTTAACCCTTTAAAATCACTCATAAAACTTAGTTCTCTGCTTGAAAGAAACTCATAGGAAATTAGACAGTTACCTTGTAACCAGTATGTTTAAGATGCCTTACAAACTAAACATACAAGAGCGTCAACAGAAATATAAAGAGACAACAATAATATGGAACAGGAAACTGCACTATATTTGATTAATATGTGCTTCAATACATCCATACTAAAACCTTATGTGCTTCAACATCTGGGACCTGCTCTGAAACCATTTGAAGGGAAATTGAACAGACTCAGAACCCCCCCAAAACAGAGGAGCAATAGAAACCCCTAAAACTAAGAGAAGAAGAGAATAAATACAGAAGAAAGAAACCCTAAAACATATAGCTGATTCACACATGTCCTCTTTGCAATCTGATCTTTTAGTTCAAATATAATCTGGTCTTCATCGGTCATTTCAAAAATCTGATTGCATATGTTTCCAAAATCTGATTTTTTCTTGCCCTTTCAAAAAAATTTGATTCTTTCCTGCAATTGACTTTTCAATAAAATATAATTTCACTCTAAGAAATATCTTTCAAATCTGATTCCATTTTGCAAAAATCTAATTTCAACTGTCTAAGAAATCCTTCTAGAATGCTTCCTTTTCAAGACTTTGGAATAAAATATTTTGCATCAGACTATGTAAAAAAGAATGCCTTAAACTTGTTCAATATTTTAATCATTTGCACTTTGAAAACTTTATTCTTTTGCCATATTTCTCTATGCAAATCTCATTTAATTTATTTTTAAATACTTTGCATAGACAATGATTTTTAAATTCATTTATCTTTTAATATCTTGTGCACATTCCTATTTTGAAATTTGACACTTGGCACCTTTTGACTGGCTACTCTTAACTAGTTGTGAACTCCTCCTTTAACCTTAGATTGCTTTAGAGACTTGGACACTACTTAGTCTCTAAGTCTCTAAAGAGTTTTCTCAATCATGGTTTCTTATGGAGACTAGGAGATTACCTTTAGTCTCTAAGTCTCTATAGCCTTTAACTTGACCACGCATTGACCTTACCTCGACCATAGTTATCTATGCACAATTTAGTCTCCAAGTCTCTATAATAATTTCTTAACTCTGGGTTTACTTGGAGACTTATAGCAGGCCCTTGATCTCCATCCTGATCCGATGGTGGTTGTTGAATCTCGCATGGTTAAAGACTTGACAGTTTTCTTTTCATGACTGCGGTAAACTATCCTCAAGTCACTCAATCTTATATGCCATCTCTTAACTGTGGCTTTCTTTCGTGACTGCATGACTACACCGTCACGTGATCTCAGACTGTCTTGTGGTTAACTTGAAACCTTTTGCAACCTCACCCAACAGTTAGTCATGTTATCTCTGAAACCCTAGTGGTTATCTTTAATCCTTTCACAACTGTGTGACCATCCACCATGTGTCTACTTGTCCACCATGTCATCAACAACCATTATGCACTTGTCCACCACATCATCACCAAAATTTGACTTTTGTCACCTGGGCATGCTTCCTAATGCATCTGTCACCTGTGCGTGGAGAGCCTCCAGTTCTTCCTCACAATATACCATTGTGTTTTTTCCTTTATACAACTCAAAGTTCCTTCCCACAACAATTGTGGGATTAAAATTCTTAATTTTTAAATCTTTTACTTTATTCTAGGCTCAAAATAATGGGGCCCACCACACATGCATACCTCCAGCCAACAGCCCTGCCAAGAAGCCTCTTGGCTTTTACTTATTTCAATAATTGTGCGTTCGCATATTTAAACACAGATATGTTCCTTATTTAATGAATGTGGGATTAAAACTCTTATAAATTTCCAAATTTTGGAAGTTCCTATTCCTTCTGAGGGGGTTTATTTACTATGTGCATTACGCTGGAGACTTGGAGGTATTTGTTATTTTCACTACAATTCTTTGGTGTCTTCCTTTATGTCTGTGCTGGTGTTTCATTTTCTATTTTCATTGTCTTAAGTTTCTTGGAAATCAGCACAGCTATAATGTTTGTATTCCGTAGGCTTTGGCATTTTTAACTTGCCAATATTTGGCTTTGTAAATAGAATCCCCTCAACCCTTTTCTATTCTACACAGACTTTGGTTGGGATCTTCTAATGTTGTGCAAGGTCCTGCTCTTTATACACCTGCCATTTGCATTATGCATGTATTTTTTCAATGTTTAAAAACTTCACCTTCCATGTTTGTCTCCTACACTGGGTCTTCTTGGTATTACGCAGGGCATTCATTCATTACTCTCCACCTTTACATAATGTGTGGGGCCTCCTCTATCAAATGCCTTTGAAAATTTTTAAAATGAATCCTCCATATGCTGTGTAGCTCCTAGTCAATGCTTTTTTTATTTAAAACTTTAAAATTCTCTTGTCAATGTTTGTGTTGGGCTCTTTCTTACCTATGTAGACCACCATGGTTTTTGTTTTCATTTTATATGCTTTTAATTCTTTGATTGCTAGCGCAGGCTTTCTGCCATTTTGCTTTGTTTTTTAATGCCCATCTCCAATCAGCACGTGGCATTCTACTTGCCAAAAACTTAGATTTTAGTGTTCATTGCAACATGTTGTGCGGTCTTTTAATTATTTACATTTTCTTTAATGTTATGTGGCTCGAATGGGCTCACACATGGACTTCTCCTCGCTTAAAAAAATTATGAAATTTTCCCAATTTGTTGCGCGGGGTATGGAAAGTGAATGCGTTGGGTCTTCTTGGCAAGGTGATCTATTCATCAACAATCAGTATGCATGTAAAAGGGCCTCGTTGGATTCAACTCCATGTGCAAGATGTAACTAATCAAACATGGTGATTCTGAATACAATGCAAGTGCAAATGCAGAAACAACATAAACCTCATTCGAATTAGCCCTTGTAAGAATACCAAAACATGCTTTGAGACTTAACCACTAGTTTAGGTAGTACATTTCCATGCAAAGAGTATGGTCCCACAATCGGTTCTTAAAAAAAACTTTCAGATAAAAAGTTACCACCTTGTGAAAGTGACCACTCTGTAAACAATTCTATTTGACATTGTCAATCTGCACAAACTGTCTTTGATTTTGATTCCACAAACTCATCAAAAACAACCCTCAAAGTTTGAACCTCTGTAAATTGACTCATTTTAATATATGGATTATGAACCATCAACTAAGTTACTCCGATGATCAACTGGCCAATTACTACCGCATCTCGAAATCAATCACTTAAAAACTTTCAAACTGTTAACATAGTAAAATGCAGAAATCTTGATTTAGAATCAACTTGGCAAAGTGGACAACTGGATTGGCCAGAGTCTAAAACTCTTTAGGAGGGTACACTTTCATGTTTTCAATGCAGGGAATAAGTTAATTTTCAAATATCTTGAATTGGAATACAACTTGCATGACCTCAAAGTAGGCTATTCAGCATTCTGGGCAAAACAGAGAAACTAGACAGTTCTACAGAACCAACTTTGGGGAATGTGAAAACCTATCAAACAGACTCAAAATGGCTTCGGTTTTGAAACATAGGCTCTGTCATATACATTTTGAACATTCCCAAAGTGATAGATTATGGAACACAAAAGGATGCAAGTTATTCAAATGCAAAGTGTTCATATTACAGCAAACTGACACTTAGGCAGCAAATGCAGAAATAGACAAGTGCTCAAAACAAGACATCAGAGAATAACTTGAAACTTGAATCTGACAATTTGGGATGTCTTCATATGTCAAAGCAAGAGTGATGAACACCTGGCATGCATGGTAGACCTTAAAACTTCATCTGGTCAAATAGGCATAAAATCATTTATAGGGGGTCAAGATGCAAAGAATTAACAAGGTACTCCAAAACCCTTGTTGTATTTTTTAGTACCAACAATGGTTCTGCCTAAGAATGCATACCCCGTGTGAGCTTGAAGAAAACTTTAAAATCTCATGGTATAGAAAACCATTCAAAAAAATAAATCATACTTTCTTTCCCCCGTCTTTCCCCTATCTGTTATAACTCTTTTCTCTTCTCTTTTCAAAAACCGGGAACCTTTTTTATTTGAAAGCAAATACACCACAAAACTAAAAGGAAAGAGACTATACAATATGCACATTATTTACAAAAGGCCTGAAGCCCCAAAACTAAAATCATTTCTTACCTCTGTCATACACCTGGTTTTCATTTTCATAAATCAGAGGTAAGCTGAAAATATCATTTCCATTCACTTAATCACAAATGTTGCCCTGAGTCTTCAACATATCAAACAAAAAGTAATCAGAAAACTCATCATCACTTGGCAAAATAAAATCACTGAAACATTATGCATGTTGGTCATTGTGTGACATCAAAACATCACACCCTTCATTAATACTGACTTTTTGAAAGAAGAAACATTCCAACTCACTCTCAGGGCTGAAAACATCCACATTCTAATCATTAGTTTGCACCACAAAACACATTTCTTTTACATCATCATTTTGCAAACTAAAATAGAACATTTCTAAACAAAAATTTGATTGCAGAAAATCAGGGGTAGCTTGTTGACCACAAGTTATATTAGCATCTTTTAAACATGAGAAAACATAGTCAATCACTGGCTCCTTAATCACTTGTAAATCTGAAAATACACATTCAGATTTGCCTCTTTTTCAGCATCATTGCTTAAACAAGAATCACTGATAATAGGTTCATGAAAATCTGAATATACACTAGTACAAGAAACTTCATACTCATCATATACATCAGGGATAGCATGCAAATAATTTTGACCTTTGGTAAGAGGACATAAATAATAAATATAAATAGAACAAGATTCAACCTCACCACTGTCAAAACATGGAAATTCCATATCATGATCCATATTCTTCATTTTAGAAGGATTGTCATCTTGTATCTTGTCAGTGATTTGTATATTAATATCAGAATTCTCTCCAGTACTTTCCTACAAATTATTAGCATCATACAAACGCAAAACTTGCTAGTGGGTGGGAGGGAAAACATAAATACACTCATTATCTGCAAGGTCATATTCAATCATGTTGTAACCTAGTGACATAGGAGTACGAGGAAAATCTGAAACACACATGTCAAAATCAGGATCTACTGACTCATATTCTTTATCAAAGTCAATGTGTATTGGGCATGATAGTTCAGAGCTATCCCTTCCTGAATATCTGAGATACTCATAAGACAAAAAAATCTGAAATTTGTTCACTATGAATTGAACAACTGTCATCATTTACACTCATCACTGATACACTCTCACAATCAGCATCTTCATTTATCAAATTAGTATAATTCTGCTGACTACACACATCTTTTGTTTCATATTGAGAAGGATCATTAATTTCATGATCATAAGATACAACATTCATATTAGACTCATGTATAACAATTTTCTTTTCATCATTTTCAATACCATCACTACTAGGTACAACCTCATGTGAAACTGTGCATTTAAGATCTTCAATATCAAAAACTTGGTCTAAAATTTCAGAACTGATGCCACTATCATTAAAATAATTATCACAAAAACTTACCTCTTCATTCTCTTGCTGCTTATAAATGTCATTGTCAGCATCATAATCAACAAAACTTTCAACATAAGTAGACTCAGCATCATCTTCATAACTAGATTGATAATAAGCATCCTCAACATTTTCAAATTCAACATCAGTAGATTCATATTTAGGTATAACTTTAGATGAAATATTTTCAACATGTTCCATCCATTTCATGGTATGCCAAATATATTCCACCCTCTCATAGCTTGGAAAATTAATTGATTCAGGAAAACAAAGCTTCACAAACAAATTAGTCCAAAAAAACTCCTGAGGACAGAAAGAGATACTATACTCCTTAGTATGAGCCAAAAACCTTATGTAAAATTCATATTGAGGTTCACCCTCTTCTCTTCTCATACTTCCTTGTAATGTCAAAATAACCCTTTCTTGAAGCTTTTATCTTAACACTTCTATTTCAGCATGAACAAGTTCAACAACTGATAAAGGGCCTTCAGATTCGGACATGTCATGATAATCACTATGCTCCATGTCACCGTATTTCTCAACAAAACAATCTTCTAATGCAGTTGTACATCCTATTGAACCATGAGGTAATTCTCTAAACCAGTCTCTAGCACCCTCAACTAAAGATATCACAAAAAGGTTCATTAATACATCCTCATGTGTGATGTTATGATCATATATTAAGTCAGCCAACTTGTTTATATGTTCCTTAGCTAATTTCTCACCCATGCCCATGAATTTAGGCAAACAATCCCTGACAGCTGATGGAATAGGATTAGGGCATCCATGGATACCTTGAAAATTAATATCCCCACACAACCCACCCCTAAATAGTTGTGACATCTTAGTTGTTTGAAAACACCTCCTACCTTTTGTTGAAAACACTCAATAGAGGCAATCCATTTAAATCACTCAATTATCATGAAAGAAAAACACATGAGAAGTAGAATACCTTTATTGTTGCTTCTGAAATATTCTTTCATGGCCAGCAGATGTAAAAACACTCAAACAACAAACTGATATTTTTTCCGTCCTTGCCAAAAAAACTAACAAAGGCTTGAGATCTGCAAAGAATATACTGAGAAGCTCTAAATTTTTACATGTAAATCAATGCTACTGGGCTGCACAAAACTTCAGAGTCACTACCCACAAAGATGTGGGAAAATATTTAATAAAATGATCAAGAAATGGAAATTAGACAATTAGTCATTACAGACTTTACAAAAAATCCACTTCTCACCAGTAGAGTCGCCAATTTGTTAGTGCGACTCGGATGGGCAAACTCAATCTTTGGTATTTGTGACTCTCTTTTTCAACCAGATTCGGGGATCATTCTACAAAGTATTAAACTTTCTATCTTATTAATCCCCAGCAGAGTTGCCAATTTGTTAGTGTAACTTGGATGGGCCAACTCAATCTAAAATTTGATTTAAACTTTTAAAACAACACCATAGATTCCTTGAAAGGTTTTTACAAAAATTTTACTTTTATTCCCCAGTAGAGTCGCCAATTTATTAGATCTTTCTCTTGCAAGATCTTAAAATAACTGTATACCTATATAGTTGATTGCAAACTATTGATTTATGCAAGAGAAAGTCTAATTGATGAGGATATGATAATATCCTCCTCTTTTGAGCTCCATAAACTCAGGCAGGTATTACCTAATAGATTACTGCTTCTCAATAACTATAATAGTGGATTAGGGACAACACTAATTTTCTATTTATCTTTTATTGTGTTAACTTATAAAACACCCTGCAAATGACTGAAATCAGCTTGATATAGAGCTTAACCAGGCAAACTATGATTGTAAGAATAGAAAATAACAGTGATCTAAAGATTCTCATCTTTCTTCTTTTTAGAGTTTTAACTCAGGAAGGATAACCTTTTTTATTCTCTCTTTAAGGAATTAGAAAACTGAATTATATTGGCTCAATACAATTCTTTCATCTTATATGTTCTTTGTAACAGTAAAGTAATTGAATATTTGATTTAAATTTTAATAATGAAGCAACTGCTTATCAAACCCTAGACCAATGCCTATTCCTTGGGCAAAGAGTCAATAAAAGGAGTAAATCCACAGAAAAAAATTAATGGAAATACAATAGAATGCCTTACAAACTATATGCAGCTCAGATAGAATGCCTTACAAACTATCTTATCATTCCCATACTACTGTATCAAATCCTCACGCTAATGCTTAACCCACTGAAATCACTCATAAAACCTAGTTCTCTCCTTGAAAGAAAATCATAAGAAATTAGACAATTACCTTGTAACTGGTATGTTTAAGATGCCTTACAAACTAAACATACAAGAGCAATAAAAGAAATATAAAGAGACAACAATAATATGGAACAGGAAATTGCACTGTATTTCATTAATATGTCCTATTTCAATACATCCAGACTAAGAAATATTCCTCGCAGTAATATATTCAACATCTGGGACCTACTCTGAAACCATTTGAAAGGAAACTAAACAGATTCAGAAACCCCCCCCCCCTAAAAACAATAAAAAAAATAGAGCAGCAACAGGAACCCCTAATACTAAGAGAAGAAGAGAATAAATACAGAAGAAAGAAACCCTAAAACATATATCTAATTCACACATGTCCTCTTTGCAATCTGATCTTTTACTTCAAATATAATCTGGTCTTCATCGGTCATTTCCAAAATCGGATTTCATATGTTTCCAAAATCTGATTTTGCTTGCCCTTTAAAATAAATCTGATTCTTTCCTGGAACTCTCTTTTCAATAAAATATGATTTCAGTCCAAGAAATATCTTTCAAATATGATTCCATTTTGCAAAAATCCAATTTCAACTGTCTGAGAAATCCTTCCAGAATGCTTCATTTTCAAGACTTTAGAATAAAATATTTTGCATCAGACTATGTAAAAAAGAATGCCCTAATCTTGTACAAAATTTTAATCATTTGCACTTTGAAAATATTATCCTTTTTCATATTTGTCTATGCAAATCTGATTTAATTTCTTTTTAAATACTTTGCATAGACAATGATTTTTAAATTCATTTATCTTTTAATATCCTATGCACATTCCTATTTTGAAATTCAACTTTTATTCAGATTTTACCCTAGATTCCACCATATTTTAACACTTGGCACCTTTCGACTGGCTACTCTTAACTAGCTGTGAACTCCTCCTTTAACCTTAGTTTTCTTTAGAGACTTGGAGACTACTTAGTCCCTAAGTCTCTAAAGAGTTTTCTTAATCATGGTTTCTTATGGAGACTGAGAGATTACCTTTAGTCTCTACGTCTCTATAGGCTTTAAATTGACCATGCATTGACCATACCTTGACCATAGTTATCTCTGCGCAGTGTAGTATCCAAGTCTCTATAAGAATTTCTTAACTCTAGGTTTACTTGGAGACTTAACGTAGGCACTTGATCTCCATCCTAGTCTGATTGTGGTCATTGAATCTCACAAGGTTAAAGACATGACAATTTTCTTCTTGCGACTACGGTTAACTAGCCTCCAGTTGCTCAATCTCGAATGCCATCTCTTAACCACAGCTTTCTTTCATGACTGCATGACTACACAGTTACGTGATCTCAGACTATCTAGCGGTTAACTTGAAACCTTTCATGACCTCACCTGGTGGTTAGTCATGTTATCTCTGAAACCCAGGCGATTATCTTCAATCATTTTGTGACTACACGACCATCCACCACGTGTCCACTTGTCCACCACATCATCATCAACCATTCTGCACTTGTCCACCATGTCGTCACCAAAATTTGATTTTCATCACCTGGGCATGCTTCCCAATGCATTTTTCACCTGCGCGTGGGGAGCCTCCAACTCTTTCTCACAATATACCATACTTGTGTTCTTTCCTTTATACAACTCAAAGTTCCTTCCCACAACCATTGTGGGATTAAACTTCTCAAGTTTTAAAGCATTTACTTTATTCTGGGCTCAAAATAATGGGGCCCACCACACATGCATACCTTCCGCCAAGGGGCCCTCCAAGAAGCCTCTTGGATTTTACTTATTTCAATAACTATGCGTTCACATATTTAAACACAAATATCTTCCTTGTTCAATGAATGTGAGATTAAAACTCTTATAAATTTCCAAAGTCTGGAAGTTCCTTTTCCTTATGTGCAGGTTTCTTTACTCTGTGCATTGCACTGGAGACTTGGAGATATTTGTTATTTGCACTGAAATTATTTTGTGTGTTCCTTTATGTCTGCGCTGGCCTTTCATTTTCTATTTTCATTGTCTTAACTTTCTTGGAAATCAGCGCAGATATAATGTATGTATTGCATAGGCTTTGGCATTTTGAACTTGCCATTATTTGGCTTTACAAACAGAAGCCCCTCAACCCTTTGTTGTTCTACACATACTTTGGTTGGGATCTTCTAATGTTGCGCAAGGTCCTGCTCTTTAAACACTTGGCATTTGCATATTGCATGTGTTTTTTCAATGTTTAAAAACTTCACCTTCCATGTTTGCCTCCTACGCTGGGTCTTCTTAGTATTATGCAGGGCATTCATTTATTACTCTCCACCTTTACATAACACGTGGGCCTCCTCTATCAAATGCCTTTGAAAATTTTTAAAATGAATCCTCCATATGTTGCACAGTTCCTAGTCATTGCTTTGTTTATTTAAAGTTTTCAAATTCTCCTGTCAATGTTTGTGCTGGGTTCTTTCTTACCTACGTAGACCACCATGGTTTTTGTTTTCATTTTATATGCTTTAAATTCTTTGATTTTTGGCGCAGGCTTTATGCCATTTTTCTTTCTTGTTTTAATGCCCATCTCCAATCAACGTGTGGCATTCTACCTGCCAAAAACTTAGTTTTTAGTGCCCCTTGCAACATCTTGCACGGGATTTTCATTATTTACATTTTCTTTAATGTTATGTGGCTAGAATGGGCTCACACGTGGACTTCTCCTTGCTTAAAAAAATCGTGCAATTTTCCTAATTTTTTGAGCGGTATATGGAAAGTGAATGCATTGGGTCTTCTTCTTACATCAGGTAGTCTACCAATCATTTGTTTGCAACTTGGTTTTACATTTAGCAATACATTTGCAAATAACATTTGAAATTGCTTTGCTTTCGGCGTGGGCTCCTTCTTAAATCCAATACATTGACTTCTACTTTATACAATGCATTGCTTTGAATGTATTTTTTAATCCTTCAAACCTTGTTCAGAGATCTCTTTCAACATGGCATAGGGTTTTGGTTTAATGTTTATAAAAGACATTATAAAACATGTCCCTTCTGTCCTTATTGAATTGTGTTGGATCCCATGGTATTACACAAGCATTAGCAGACCAAATATTTGGCTATTATGTTTTAAAAGACCCCTATCCTATCCTTCTTCCACGCTGGCTTCATCTCCTGCAAATGCATTTTTCATGAATGTTTTAAAAAGAAACAAGCTTTTGACTATCCATCTTCATCAGACAATTGCTCAAAAAGGTGTTCTTTACTAGTGTCTCCAGAGAAGTGTGAAATTTATAGGCTCCCATTATGGTAAGCCATATATTATTCATTTGTAGATTTTTCTCCTCCAATTTTCAAGGTAGATCTTGGATTTTACTTATTTAAATAATCGTGCGTTCACATATTTAAACACAAATATGTTCCTTTTTTAATGAATGTGGGATTAAATCTCTTATAAATTTCCAAAGTCTGGAAGTTCCTTTTCCTTCTGCGCGGGTTTATTTACTTTATGCATTACGCTGGAGACTTGGAGATATTTTTTATTCGCACTGCAATTCTTTGGTGTCTTCCTTTATGTCTATGCTGGTGTTTCATTTTCTATTTTCATTGTCTTAACTTTCTTGGAAATCAACACAGATATAAAGTTTGTATTGCGTAGGCTTTGGCATTTTGAACTTGCCAGTATTTGGCTTTGCAAACAGAAGCCCCTCAACCCTTTGTTGTTCTGCGCAAACTTTGGTTGGGATCTTCTAATGCGGTACAGGGTTCTGCTCTTTATACACCTACCATTTGCATATTGCATGTGTTTTTTCAATGTTTAAAAACTTCACCTTCCATGTTTGTCTCCTGTGTTGGGTCTTCTTGGTATTACGTAGGGCATTCATTCATTACTCTCCACCTTTACATAACGTGTGCGCCTCCTCTATCAAATGCCTTTGAAAATTTTTAAAATGAATCCTCCATATGTTGCACAGCTCCTAGTCAATACTTTGTTTATTTAAAACTTTAAAATTCTCCTATCAATGTTTGTGTTGGGTTCTTTCTTACCTGCATAGACCACCATGTTTTTGTTTTCATTTTATATTCTTTCAATTCTTTGATTGTTTGCGCGGGCTTTCTGCCATTTTGCTTTGTTTTTTTAATGCCCATCTCCAATCAGTGCGTGGCATTCTACCTGCCAAAAACTTTGGATTTAGTGCCCATTGCAACATGTTGCATGATATTTTCATTGTTTTCATTTTCTTTAATGTTATGTGGCTCGAATGGGCTCACACATGGACTTCTCCTTGCTTAAAAAAACTATGAAATTTTCCCAATTCGCTGCGTGGGTAATGGAAAGTGAATGCGCTGGGTCTTCTTGGAAAGGTGATCTATTCATCAACAATCAGTATTCATGCAAAAGGGCCTTGTCGGATTAAACTCCATGTGCAAGATGTAACTGATCAAACATGGTTATTCTGAATACAATGCAAGAGCAAATGTAGAAACAGTATAAACCTCATTCAGATTAGCCCTTGTAAGAATACTAAAACATGCTCTGAGACTTAACCACTAGTTCAGGTAGTACATTTACATGCAAAGAGTATGGTCCCACAATCATTTATTGAAAAAAACTTTCAGATAAAAAGTGACCACCTTTTGAAAGTGACCACTCTGTAAACAATTTTGTTTAACAATGTCAATCTACACAAATTGTCTTTGATTTTGATTCCACAAACCCATCAAAAACAACCCTCAGAGTTTGAACCTCTGGAACTTGACTCATTTTCATATATGGATTGTGAACCATCAACTAACTTACTCTGATGATCAACTGTCTAATTACTACCACATCTCAAAATCAATCACTTAAAAACTTTATGAGTGTTAACACAGTAAAATGCAGAAATCTTGATTTAGAATCAACTGGGAAAAATGGACAACTGGATTGGCCAGAGTCTAAAAATCTTAAGGAGGGTACACTTTCATGTTTTCAATGTAGGGAATAAGTTAATTCTCCAATATATTGAACTGGGATACAACTTGCAGGACCTCAAAGTAGGCTATTCAGCATTCTGGGCAAAACAGAGAAACTAGACAGTTCTGCAGAACCAACTTTGGGGAATCTGAACACCTATCATACAAACTCAAAATGGCTTGTGTTTTGAAACATAGGCTCTGTAATATACATTTTGAACATTATTAAAGTGGCATCTTATGGAACACAAAAGGACGCAAGTTTTTGATTAAGGTAAAAAAGGTTTTGAAAGGAACCCAAAACCTTTTACAAAAAGCTACAATAGATAGGCATCAAAGGCACATACAAACATAAAAAGCCTACAATGAACAAAAGGAAGGACCCAGCAAGATACCAAAAGACCTAAAATAGGAAAAAACAAAAACTACCAAAGATAAGCATAGTTTCCAGCACAACTTCTAGCACAACTGCTCGAACAATTTCCAGCAAAATTTCCAGACCAGAAGAAGAAACATTACATCATTTTTTGGTAGGCTACCTCAGCCTCCTTCTGCATCTCTTCCATTTTTTCAATGGAATCCTTCAACTCCAACATCTCTTTTAGGATCTCAGGGACTTTTCTTTTTATTCCGCTTCGGGTTCTAGGACCAGGGCCCGAGCTTCCAGCCTTTTCTTCAATTGTTATTGAGGCATTTTCTAGCAGGCTTCTTTCCAGATAAGCATATAACACTTTCAGGTTCTGAATCGACACTTGCAGCCCATCATTACTGTGTTTTAGGATGATCTATATCATGTTCCCATTGTGGCTTATTTGTTCTTTCATCTCTTTTAGCTATTCTTCCACTATCTCATTAACTTCAGAAGTTAACTCCTCTTCTATGTTGTCTTTGACCTTAATCATCAACTTATTCTCCATTTCCTTGACCTTGGCTTTAAAAGGCTCCATTGCCTCCTGTATCTCAGTCAATTTTTGTTTCATAAACTTCATCTCCTCACCAAGCCAGTCTTCCATATTATCCCCATAATCAACTTTTCTTTTTGAGATTCTGTCGTCTCTTTCAAACCCGACCGCTTCTAGGCCTATTCTCCTTTTTTGTACTGTTCCTTTTCTCCGCCTTTAAAGTCAGTTGAATCATGTTACCCTCCTCACCTTCATCCTCATTCTTCTTTTCCTCTTTTTCATCTCCCTCTATTCCATCTCCCTCAATTTCCTTTTCATCATAATTCTCATCAACACCCGTGCCCTCATCGATATTGGGCATTTCCTCCTCTTCCATCTGAGAATTGTCCTTTCTTAGCTGATCCTCTTTCTCTTTTTCCATATTCTCTTTATAAATTTCATTTTCACCATTGTACTGATCCTCTTTATCTTTTCCTTGGTTCTATAGGGTTTCATCACCAGTCTTCTCCAACTTATCCTTCTTCTTCATTTTAACCCTTTTTTCAGACTCTATTTTTCACTTTCCTATTTCACCTACCTCACACTACCTTTAACCCTCTTAGGGATTGGCTCAGGAAGATTGCATGCATACTTAGAAATAAGAAAAATGAGCCCCACATGGAGCATCGAGTTGCTCAATTTCTTTCTATGCTCCATCACGCTATTATGAAAAGAACTCAGGAGATATAAGGGGAACGAGATTTTTTTACCATGCCTGAAGTGGTTGGCCAGGATGAAATGCAGATTGTAGATTTTGGAGTATCTGTCATCCAGAGTGAAATACTTGATCATGACTGTAACAATATCAGCCCAATGAGATTTTATTTTTTGGATGTCAACATTATCCCCTATTCCTTTACTGAGAAGGGCTTCTTCATCCTCTATTTTTAGGAAAATCTTGTAGGCTTGAGTTCCAGCCCTCTTATTGTCCCTATAGAATTTCATGCCCTCACAAGGAAAACCTGTGATTTATGAGATAACCCTCATGGAAAGGGTAAAATATTTCCCCCACAAATGTAGTTTCCCATCCTTCCAACCCTCTGCAAACTATTTTGTTATCTCCGTATCCCAACCATGGAGCTTCTCATTATACTGAGATATGCCTCCTTTTTTCAATCTTCTCCATACTTTTCTCTTCTCTTTCCATTTAGTACAGTCAACTGACTCCTCTCTCTTCAAGCTTCCTCCCATATTTCTCATCATTTCTTGAAAATGTCAGTCTTTTGCAATTTTGAACACAGGTTCCAGGCAGACTTTACTATTATGATTGATCCAGTTCAAATTTAACACCTAGAAAGTATGTGGTGTCACTAGTCGATTTAATCTCATTTCCTTCGAATGATAGCACACATTACTTTTAATAATTAAAGATGACCTCATCATTAATTATGTTTATTTATAACTCCTTCACTACTATTCATTCTATCGTACCTGATAAGACTAGCCATCTCCATTTTAAAATATGCCTCACCTCACCATGATTGCGTGACATCAGAGTACACACCCACGTTTTCTCATCCATCCGCCATCATATTACCTTCTCTATAAACATGTGATATATGGTAATCTTCAAAATTGGTTAATAAAGATTTAACTTTTTCAATGATATGGTTTATTGTCCATGAAGCTTCATAAGTACCTTTAATACAGTTAATAATATTCATAGAATCTCCCTCCACCCAAAGTTTGGAGAAGCCCATCTCTTTGGCCAATATGACCACATGAAGGGATGCCATAGCTTCAGCCATTTGGTTTGTCTGAACTCCCAGCAGAGCTGCCACTACTCCCAGATAATTTCTAGCCTTATCCCTAATGAGGCCTCCCACTCCAGCAGACCCTGGATTCCCTTTCGTCGCCCCATCAAAATTCCCTTTTACCCAGCCATTTGGAGGGGCTCTCCATCTAGTATTTTCCCTCAAATTTTGACTTTTGTCTTTCTCCCCTTGTGCCTTCATAATAATTTCATCGATACTAATCAAATTCTTGTAAGGGGAATCAATTGAAAGCTGATTTTTAAAATTTTCCAGGATACTTCTACATACAGCGTTAGCCATAGTTTGAAAGGGAGAGCTTTTTTCTCTTAATATTCTATTATTTCTTTCCTTCCATATTCTCCAAGTGAAGTGGGGTAGAATAAGCTTCCAAAGATCTTTGGCTTCCTTACTCTTAAGGGGACAGCTCCATTGTTTAACCATGTCCTGGAAGTTAAAAGCATTGACCCACTCAAGATTAATGACATTAAGCACTAATTTCCAGGATTTAGAGGATTAGGGACAATGTATCATTATGTGATTATTGTTTTCAGCTTATGAGCAGCAGAGGATACATCTATTAGGCATACTAATTCCCCTTTTTTGAAGATTATCCACTGTAAGGATTTTATTCTAAACAAGAAGCCAGAAGAACATGCCAATTTTGGGAATAAGGTTGTTGTTCCATACCTTACAGCTAGGAGATCAGTTATCCTTTTGGTGCAGAAGGGCAGAAGAAGACAAGATAGAGAATTTTCCATTAGCTTCCAGCCCCCAGATCAAAGAATCTTCTTTAATAGGTCTAATGAACTAGGGGGACAGATATTTTCTAACCAGGTGGATCGAATCATCAAATGAGCTTAGGTCAACCCATTTTTCATTGATCCAGTAATCAGAAACCTTCTCTCCAACAATATCAATACAATCCACCATCGCAGGCCTCCATTCCTATTTTTCACTTAGAGCATCTTCCTTCAGCCAGTTGTCTATCCAAAAGTTTATTTTCCTACCATTTCCCAGCTTCCATCTAGCCCCTTTACTGATAAGCTCCCTGCTTTTTCTAATACTGTTCCAAATAAAAGATCCATTAATCTCCGAAGGGTCCCTTAGCACTTCCTCTAGAGAGGTTAAGTGGTACTTTCTCTTGAAGATAGTATTCCATTCCTTCTCTTCTTCAAAGATTCTCCAGCATTGTTTTGCTAGCAGAGACTTATTTGTGTTATTGATACTTCTTATTCCAAACCCTCCCCATTTCTTGGGTTTACACACCACCTCCCAAGCCACAAAGCTTAACCTCTTCTTCTCTTCCACTCCAAACCAAAGAAACATTTTCTAAATTTTTTCAATCAAGCCAGCAAATTTCTGAGGAATTTTAAAAAGGCTCAGGGCATAAACTGGTAGATTTTGAAGGGTGGATTTCAAAAGTTGGACTTTACCAGCTTAGCTTAGGGTATCACCTTTCCATCCAGCTAACTTATTATGAAATCGGTCAATAATGCTATTCCAAAAGACATCATTAGGTTTAAGGCATAGGGGGAGACCCAAATAAATAGAGGGAAGCTTCCCTATCTTACATCCCAAAATAGAGGAAATCTTCCTTTGTCTAACTTTAGGGGTATTACAAAAAAATAATGAACTCTTCTCCCAGTTAATAGATTGACCTGAAGCTTTAGTGTAATTATTCAAAACCTTTTTCATATTCCTAGCTTCCAAAATAGAAGCTTCTCCCATCATAATAGTATCATCCACAAATTGCTCATGAGAGCATTTATGTTGAGCAAAAGAAGGTTGGAGACCAAATATCTGACCAAAAGAAACCATGCTTTCTATGGATCTCCCAATACTTTCTGCCATTATAGCAAAGAGGATGGGGGAGATGGGGTCAGCTTGTCTAAGCCCTCTAGAGGGATGGAAGAAAACGGAGGATCCTCCATTAACCAGAACCAAAGAAGACATCGTAGTGACTAATTGCATTATCAATCTTATCACATCATTATCAAATCCAAAGGAACTAAGAATTTTAGACAGGAAAGACCAAACCACTCTATCATAAGCTTTAGACAAATCCAATTTCATCAAAAAACCCTATTTTTTAGAGGCTTGAAGGGATTGAATGTTCTCATGCACAACCATTATAGAATCAATAATTTTTCTACCTGGGACGAATCCATTCAGTTGAGGTGATATGAGGCTTGGTAGTAAACTCAATATTCTTTTCGTCATAACCTTCGAGATTATTTTATAGAGAGAATTGCAAAGGCTTATGGGATAAAAACCATCTACCATATCCACTCCATCTTTTTTAGGGATGAGAGCAATAAATGTTGAGTTGATTTCTTTGAGAATAGATTTAGTACCATATAATTCTTTAACCACAGAGCAAACATTTTTCCCAACAATGCTCCAAAATTGCTAGAAAAAGAACATCTGAAACCTGTCTAGGCTAGGAGATTTCTCTCCTTCAAAGGAAAGGACCGCCTTCTTGATTTCAGCCTCTAAGGGGATATCTCTTAAGAGGGCACTAGCATCAGAGTCTAGGATGTGTGGAATTGAAGTAAGTAAGTTCCTCTACTCTACCATTTCTATGCTCTGATCTTTAGACAGTAAAGAAGCAAAATAGCTCACCATTTCTTTCCTAATATCATCTTCTTTGGTTATTTTTCCATTTTCGGTAGATAGTGAATGGATTTTGTTAATAGCCTTATGTTTTAGAGAAGTTATGTCAAAAAATATTGTGTTCTTATCTCCTACTTTAAGCTAGAGGGATCTAGATTTTTGTCTCTAGAATATTTCTTCTTTTGCAATGATATTATGAAGACCAGCAAGGGTTGTATTCTCTTGGCTTCTCAAAGTTTCAGTTAACCCATTCCTTTGGATATCCTCCTAAATTTATTTCAGGTCCATTTGAGATTTAATTTTAGCTTTGAAGATATCACCATATATGTGCTTGTTCCAACTTTTAACATTAGTTTTGACGTTGGCCAGTGTCTTAACCACTTTGAACATTGCAATTCCTTCCACCTCAATACTCCACCACTTCCTAATTTTATTTTCCATATCAGGATGGTCTAGCCACATCTTCTCAAATCTAAAAGGAGCATTCCTTTTTACAACAAACGGAGAAACATTGAGAGAAATAGGGAAATGATCCGATCCAATTCTTAAGAAGGAGGAAAGAGCATAGGAAAACTTAGTAAACCATTTCGGATTTATCAGCGCCCTATCTAGATTAACTTGAATCAAGTCCTTTCCCACCCTACAGTTGGATCAGGTGTAGTTTATTCCTTCCAGCTCAACATCCATCAACCCTTCATTAATAATGATATTCATGAAGTCAACTCTACTTTCCACTTGGGCAGGATTACCACCTTTTTTATCTTCCTGCTTTAGAGGGGTATTGAAGTCTCCCATTAGAATGAAATTGTTATCTCTTCTTCCTTCCATCTACTCATGCAAATTCTTCCATAGTTTACTTCTTCCTGTCTTAGTATTTGGGGCATACACATTGATAAGAGTCCAAGATAAATTATCCTTTAAACTCCTTATGGTCACAACAATAAAGTTTTTATCTTCTCTAAGGAGCTTACATTCATAACAAGATTGGTTCCAGAAGATTTCCAGACCTCCTGAAGCCCCTTTCGAGCTGCTACCAATGCATTTTCCATTTTTAAACACCTTCAATTTTTCAATCTTATCTTTGCTCATTTTAGTTTCTTGAATCAATAAAATATCAAGTTTAGAGTCTCTAACTAGATTCCTAACTACATCTTGCTTATGAGGAATATTCAGTCCTTGAATGTTCCATGAGATGATCTTCATTTAAGGATATGGGTACAAACCTGATGGATAGTAAGTTGTTTTCCATCAGCTATGTTATGCTTAGCTTCCTCCTCCCTTTGGGTTTTTTCTGATCTTGTTCCTTTTCTCCCTTTCGGGTACCAATATCAGCTTTCTATTGTCTAGTTTGAACTCCTATTTTTTGGCCTCCTACCTTCTTGTTTGATTTCCCCATAGATGAACTCTCAGTTTCTTTCTAGAGCTTAAGTTTGGTTCAAAGATGATTTGCCTCCCTTCAGGGGATTTGGGACTTTTCTTATTTGATCCCTTCTTTGAACCCACAGTTGACCATGACTTATTCTCTACATCTTCCTCCTCCTTCTATTTCTCATTCTGGTATGTTTTCATTGGAGTATCAACTTTACTTTCCTTGATTAGGTCATTTGATTTCTTCTGACTTGCTTTTGAGCAGTGATTTTTCTTTACTGCCATCTCCTTCTCTACTTCCTGATGCTTCTCTGATTCTTCTCCATTTTCCAGTTTTTCTTTGTCTTCTATTCTTTTATTTTCTCCTCTTTCAATGACTGTTGGAGAAACAAAGAGAATGAGCTTTTCATTTTCTTGGACTTCTTCATCATTTTGCTTTTTTCTGGAAGACATCATCATTTCCTTCTAGCAAGGTTGGGGTTTCCAACGTTTCCTCAGTCTTTCTTTTCCACTCATTTCTCTATGCTTTGGTTTGCTCCTGATTCTTCTTTTTTTCCTTTTGGGGTTTCTGAGGGAAGTGTTTTGCCCAATGGCCCGATTTCTTACAAGTGAAATAGGAAAAAGGCATCGATTCATATTCTATCTCTTGAAGTCATGTCCCTAGTTTTGACTTTAGAGATATCGCCTGGGGGAGGTTGACATTCTGTTGAATGTTAACACATATTCTAGCATATACTTGTCTAGTTCTAGATTCAATCATTGGGTCGATAGATAGAAGTTCCCCAAAAGAGCCAGCAATAGCTATTAAGATAGCTTCATGCTAGTATTCCAATGGCATTCTAGGAAGACGGACCCAACCCGACACCACCGTGAAAAAACTTTCATTATAATCTAGACTTGTAGTCCACTTTTGTAGTGCCATAGAGGATTTACCCATCATCTAGGGTCCCCCGAAATGTCTTCCCCACTTGAGAACAAAAAGGAAAAAAAACCTTTCGACATTTCCGCTACTTCAACTTGGCCTTTCAACCTCCATTTTTTATCTACAAAAGATCTAACTAGATCAATATTCAGCCTTAGGCCCAAAAAATTTCCTACCAGGGTAGAAGCCATGATAGAAATAGTATATTCAACTAACTGATCTGGTATCTTAATACCAATCTCACCTTTCAATGGGTCTGATAAAATATCCACTTTAGGGAAGATAGACTTACCCGATGGTTTTATGCCAAAGAGGCCCGCCCACTTGCCTTTACCCAAATTCGCAGAATGATCATGTGACTTTTCTTGGGACAAAGCTTTTCCATCTTTCAAATTTTTTGAATTTTTTGCCTCTGGTCCCATATCTGACCCATTGTCCCCGCTGGACAGAAGCAGTGATGATTCTCCTGCCTTTTCCGCTGATCTGACAGCATTCTCTTCTCCTTCCTTCGAAGATCCCACAGTAGAATCCTCAACTTCCAGCTTCCCTCCAGAAATAGAATTCAAAATTTGAATTCCCTCTTCCTCTCTCTCTCTCTCCTCCTCCTTCCCTCTCATGCTCCATACAAAAGGATGCAAGTTATTCAAATGCAAAGTTTTCCTATTACAGCAAACTGACACTTAGGCAGCAAATGTAGAAATAGACAAGTGCTCAAAACAAGACAACAGAGAACAACTTGAAACTTGAATCTGAAAATTTGGGATGTCTTCATATATCAAAGAAAAAATGATGAACACCTTACATGCATGGTAGAGCTTAAAAATTCATCTGGTAAAATAGTCATAAAAGCATTTATAGAAGGTCAAGATGCAAAGCATTAACAAGGTACTCAAAAACCCTTGTATTTTTTAGTAACAATAGTGG
Organism: Thuja plicata; assembly: GCA_018584345.1. Taxonomy (NCBI): domain Eukaryota; kingdom Viridiplantae; phylum Streptophyta; class Pinopsida; order Cupressales; family Cupressaceae; genus Thuja; species Thuja plicata. Next base: position 4,169,534 of record MU225022.1, on the reverse strand, counting down.
CTCTGACTAAGGATGCATGCCCCATTAGGGAATGCAGAGAACTTTAGAATCTCATGGTATAATAGACCATTCACAAAAATAAATCAGACTTCCTTTCTCTCTTCTTTCCCCTTTCTCTTATAACTCATTTCTCTTCTCCTTTCAAAAACTGGGAACCTTTCTTATTTGAAAGCAAACACACCACAGAACTGAAAGGAAATTGACTATACAATATGCACATTATTTTAAAAAGGCCCGAAGCCCCAAAACTAAAATCAGTTCTTACCTATGTCATACACCTGGTTTTCATTTTCATAAATCAGAGGTAAGATGAAACTATCATTTACATTCACTTGATCACAAATGGTGCCCTGAATCTTCAGTATATCAAACAAAAAGTAATCACCAAACTCATCATCACTTGGCAAAACAAAATCACTAAAACATTGTGCAAGTTGATCATTGTGTGACATCAAAACATCACACCCTTCATTACTTCTGACTTTCTGAAAGAAGAAACATTCCAGCTCACTCTCAGGGCTGAAAACATCCACATTCGAATCATTAGTTTGCACCACAAAACACAGTTCTTTTACATCAGCATTTTGCAAACTAAAATAGAACATTTCTAAACAAAAATTTGATTGCAGAAAATCAGGGGTAGCTTTCTGATCACAAGTTTTATTAGCATCTTTTAAACGTGAGAAAACATTTTCAATCACTGGCTCCTTAATCACTTGTAAATCTGAAAATACACATTCAGATTTGCATCTTTTTCAGCATCATGGCTTAAACAAGAATCACTGATACTAGGTTCATGAAAATCTGAATCTGCGCTAGTACAAGAAACTTCATACTTATCATATATATCAGGGATCTCATGCAAATAATTTCAACCTTTTGTAAGAGTAGATAAATCAAAAATATAAAATATAACAAGATTCAACCTCACCACTGTTAAAACATGTAAATTCCATATCATGATCCATATTCTTCCTTTTAGAAGGATTGTCATCTTGTATCTTGTCAGTGATTTGTATATTAATATCAGAATTCTCTCCAGTACTTTCCTAAAAATTATTAGCATCATTCAAACCCAAAACTTTCTAGTGGGTGGGAGGGGAAACATAAATACACTCATTATCTACAAGGTCATATTCAATCATGTTGTAGCCTAGTGACATAGGAGTACAAGGAAAATCTGAAACACACATGTCAAAATTAGGATCTACTGACTCATATTCTTTATCAAAGTTAATGTGTATTGCACTTGATAGTTTAGAACTATCCCTTCCTGAATATCTGAGATACTCATAAGAAAAAAAATCTGAAATTTTTTCACTATGAATTGAACAATTTTCGTCATTTACACTCTCACAATCATTATCTTCATTTATCAAATTAGTATAATTCTACTGACTACACACATCATTTATTTCATATTGAGAAGGATCATTACTTTCATGATCATAAGTTACAACATTCATATTAGACTCGTGTATAACAATTTTATTTTCATCATTTTCAATACCATCACTACTAGGTACAACCTCATGTGAAACTGTGCATTTAAGATCTTCAATATCAAAAACTTGGTCTAAAATTTCAGAATTGATGTCACTGTCATTAAAAGAATTATCACAGAAACTTACCTCTTCATTATCTTGTTGCTCATAAACCTCATTGTCAGCATCATAATCACAAAAACTTTCAGCATAAGTAGACTTAGCATCATCTTCATAACTAGATTGATAATCAGCATCCTCAACATTTTCAAATTCAACATCAGTAGATTCATATTCAGGTATAACTTTAGATGAAATATTTTCAACATGTTCCATCCATTTCACAGTATGCCAGATATATTCCACCCTCTCAGAGATTGGAAAATTAATTGATTCAGGAAAACAAATCTTCACAAACAAATTTGTCCAAACAAACTCCTGAGGATAGAAAGAGATACTATACTCCTTAATATGAGAAGAAAACCTTATGTAAAATTCACATTGAGGTTCACCCTCTTCTCTTCTCATACTTCCTTGTAATGTCAAAATAACCCTTTCTTGAAGCTTTTGTCTTAACACTTTTGTTTCAGCATGAACATGTTCAAGTTCTGATAAAGGGTCTTCAGATTCGAACATGTCATGGTAATCATTGTGCTCCATGTCACCGTATTTCTCAACAAAACAATCTTCTAATGCAGCCATAAATCCTATTAAACCATGAGTTAATTCTCTAAACCAATCTCTATCACCCTCAACTAAAGATATTACAAAAAGGTTCATTAATACATCCTCATGTGTGTTGTTATGATCATCTATTAATTCGAAAAACTTGTTTATATGTTCCTTAGCTGATTGCTCACCCATGCCAGTGATTTTAGGCAAACAATCCCTGACTGCTGATGGAATAGGATTTGGATATTGAGGGATACCTTCAAAAATTATAACCCAACACAACCTACCCCTAAATAGTTGTGACAGCTTAGTAGTTTGAAAACACCTCCTCCCTAGTGTTGAAAACACTCAATAGAGGCAATTCATTTAAATCACTCAATTATCATGAAATAAAAACACGTGAGAAGTAGAATAACTTTATTGTTGATGTTGAAATACTCTTTCACGGTTAGTAGAAGTAAACACACTCAAACAACCAATTGATATTTTCTCCTTCCTTGCCAAAACAAACTTACAAGGGCTTCAGATCTGTAAAGAATATACTCAGAAGCTCTAAATTTTTAAATGTAAATCAATGCTACTAGGCTGCACAAAACTTAAGATTCGCCACCCACAAAGATGTGGGAAAATATTTAATAAACTGATCAAGAAATGGACATTAGAAAATTAGTCATTACAGACTTTACAAAGAATCCACTTCTCCCCACTACAGTCACCAATTTGTTAGTGCGACTTGGATGGGAAAACTCATTCTGTGGTATTTGTGACTCTCTTTTTCAACCAGATTCTGGGATGATTCTGCAAAGTATTAAACTTTCTATCTTATTAATCCCCAGTAGAGTCGCCAATTTTTTAGTGTGACTCAGATGGGCCAACTCAATCTGAAATTTGATTTAAACTTTTAAAACAACACCAAATATTCCTTGAAAGGTTTTTATAAAACTTTTATTTTTATTCCCTAGTAGAGTTGCCAATTTGTTAGAGCTTTTTCTTGCAAGATCTTAAAATAACTGTATACCTGTATACTTGATTGTAAACTATTGATTTAAGCAAGAGAAATTCTAATTGATGAGGATTGGATAATATCCTCCTTCTTTTTTTAGCTCCACAAATGCAGGCAAGTATTACCTAATAGATTACTGCTTCTCGGTAACTATAATAGTGGATTAGGGACAACATTGATTTTCTATTTATCTTTTATTGCATCAACTTATAAAACACCCTGCAAATGACTAGAATCAGCTTGATACAGAGCTTAACTAGGCAAACTATGATTGTAAGAATAGCAAATAACAGTGATCTAAAGATTCTCATCTTTCTTCTTTTTAGATTTTTAACTTAGGAAGGATAACCTTTTTTATTCTCTCTTTAAGGAGTCAGAAAACTGAATTATATTGTCTCAATACAATTATTTCAGCTTACATGTTCTTTGTAATAGTAAAGTAATTTAATATTTGTTTTAAATTTTGATGATAAAATAACTCCTTATCAAACCCTAGACCAGTGCATATTCCTTGGGCAAAGAGTCAATGAAAGGTATAAATCCACAGAAAAAAATTAATGGAAATACAATAGAATGCCTTACAAACTATATGCAGCTCAGATAGAATTCCTTACAGACTATCTTATCATTCCTATACTACTATATCGAATCCTCACACTAATGCTTGATCCTCTGAGATCACTCATAAAACTTAGTTCTCTCGTTGAAAGAAACTCATAAGCAATTAGACAGTTACCTTGTAACTAGTATGTTTAAGATGTCTTACAAACTAAACATACAAGAGCATTAACAGAAATATAAAGAGACAACAATAATATGTAATAGTAAGTTGTGTTGTATTTCATTAATATGTCCTGCTTCAATACATCCAGACTAAAAGCCTAAAAGATTAGACAAAATTAGAAATCTGCCTCGTAGTAATATATTCAACATCTGGGACCTACTCTGAAACCATTTGAAGGGAACCTGAACAGACTCAAACCCCCCCCCCCACCCAAAACAGAGCAGCAAGAGGAACCCCTAAAACTGAGAGAAGAAGAGAATAAATATAGAAGAAAGAAACCCTAAAACATATATCTTATTCACACCTGTCCTCTTTGCAATATGATCTTTTACTTCAAATATAATCCGGTCTTCATCGATCATTTCAAAAATCTGATTTCATATGTTTCCAAAATCTGATTTTTTCTTGCCCTTTCAAATAAATCTGATTCTTTCCTGCAACTGTCTTTTCAATAAAATATGATTTCAGTCTAAGAAATATCTTTCAAATCTAATTCCATTTTGCAAAAATCTGAATTCAACTATCTGAGAAATCCTTCTGGAATGCTTCATTTTCAAGACTTTGGAATAAAATATTTTGCATCAGACTATGTAAAAAATAATGCCCTAATCTTGTACAATATTTTAATCATTTGCACTTTGAAAACTCTATCCTTTTGTCATATTTGTCAATGCAAATATGATTTAATTTCTTTTTAAATACTTTGCACAGACAATGATTTTTAAATTCATTTATCTTTTAATATCATGTACACATTCTTATTTTGAAATTCAACTTTTATGGAGATTTTACCCTAGATTCCACAAGATTTTGACACTTGGCACCTTTTGACTAGATGCTCTTAACTAGCTGTGAACTCCTCCTTTAACCTTAGTTTTCTTTAGAGACTTAGAGACTACTTAGTCTCTAAGTCTCTAAAGAGTTTTCTTAATCATGGTTTCTTATGGAGACTGGGAGATTACCTTTAGTCTCTAAGTCCCTATAGGCTTTAACTTGACCACACATTGACCATACCTTGACCATAGTTATCTCTACACAGTGTATTCTCCAAGTCTCTATAAGAATTTCTTAACTCTGGTTTTACTTGGAGACTTAACACAGGCCCTTGATCTCCATCCTGATTCGATGATGGTCATTGAATCTCGCAAGGTTAAAGACTTGACAGTTTTCTTTTTGCAACTACGTGACTATGGTTAACTAGCCTCCAGTCGCTCAATCTCAGATGCCATCTCTTAACCGCGGCTTTCTTTTGTGACTACACAACTACACAGTTGTGTGATCTCAGACTATTTGGTGCTTAACTTGAAACCTTTTTCAACCTCATCTGGTGGTTAGTTGTGTTATCTCTGAAACCTAGGAGGTTATCTTCAATCCTTTCACAACTGCGCGACCATCTGCCATGTGTCCACTTCTCTGCCATGTCATCATCAACCATTCTACACTTGACCACAACGTCATCACCAAATTTTGATTTCTGTCACCTGGGAACCCTTCCCAATGATTCTTTCACCTGTGTGTGGAGAGCCTCCAGCTCTTTCTCACAATATACCATACTTTTGTTTTTTCCTTTATACAATTCAAAGTTCCTTCCCACAACTAATGTGGGATTAAAATTCTCAAGTATTAATGCATTTACTTTATTCTGGGATCAAAATAATGGGGCCCACCACGCATGCATACCTGCCGCCAAGGGGCCCTCCAAGAAGCCTCTTGGCTTTTACTTATTTCAATAATTGTGCGTTCACATATTTAAACACAAATATCTTCCTTGTTCAATGAATGTGAGATTAAAACTCTTATACATTTCAAAAATCTAGAAGTTCCTTTTCCTTCTATGTGGGTTTCTTTACTCTGTGCATTGCGCTGGAGACTTGGAGATATTTTTTATTTTCACTGAAATGCTTTGGTGTCTTCCTTTATGTCTGCGTTGGCCTTTCATTTGCTATTTTCATTGTCTTAACTTTCTTTGAAATCAGTGCAGATATAATGTTTATATTGTGTAGGCTTTGGCAATTTGAACTTGCTAGTATTTGGCTTTGCAAATAGAAGCCCCTCAACCCTTTTCTATTCTGCGTAGACTTTTATTGGGATCTTCTAATGTTGCGCAGGGTCATGCTCTTTATACAGCTGTCATTTGCATATTACATGTTTTTTTTCAATATTTAAAAACTTCACCTTTCATGTTTGCCTCCTGCGCTAGGTCTTCTTGGTATTATACAAGGCATTCATTCATTACTCTCCACCTTTACATAATGTGTTGGCCTCCTCTATCAAATTCCTTTGAAAATTTTTAAAATGAATCATCCATATGCTGCGCAGCTCCTAGTCAATGCTTTGTTTATTTAAAACTTTCAAATTCTCCTATTAATGTTTGTGTTGGGTTCTTTCTTACCTGCATAGACCACCATGGTTTTTGTTTTGATTTTATATGTTTTCAATTCTTCGATTGCTGGTGCAGGCTTTCTGCCATTTTTCTTTGTTGTTTTCTTGCCCATCTCCAATCAGTGCATGGCATTCTGCCTGCCAAAAACATACTTCTTAGTGCCCCTTGCAACATGTTGTGGGGGATTTTCATTGTTTACATTTTCTTTAATGTTATGTGGCTTGAATGGGCTCACACGTAGACTTATCCTTGCTTTTAAAAACTGTGCAATTTTCCCAATTTGTTGTGTAGGGTATGGAAAGTGAATGCACTGGGTCTTCTTCTTACATCAGGTAGCCTACCAATCATTTTTTTTCAACTTGGTTTTACATTTGCAAATAACATTTGAAATTGCTTTGCTTTCAGTGTGGGCTCCTTCTTAAATCCAATGCGTTGACTTCTACTTTATACAATGCATTCCTTTGAATGTATGTTTGAATTCTTCAAACCTTGTTCAGAGATCTCTTTTAACATGGCGCAGGGTTTTTGGTTTAATTTTTATAAAAGAATATATAAAACATGTCCCTTCCTTCCTTATTGAACTACACATGCTCCCATGTTATTGTGCAAGCATTAGAAGAGAAAATATTTGGCTTTTATATTTTAAAAGACCCCTCTCCTATCCTTCTTCCACGCGGGTTTCATCTCCTGCAAATACATTTGTCATGAATGTTTTAAAAAGAAACAGGATTTTGACTATCCATCTTCATTAGACAATTGCTCAAAAAGGTGTTCTTTACTAGTGTCTATAGAGAAGTGTGAAATTTCTAGGCTCCCATTGTGGTAAGCCATATCTTCTTCATCCGTAGATCTTTCTCCTCAAGTTTGCAAGGTGATGCATAAGTCTATCAGTTGAGAGAAAAATTGTGGTAGGTGCAAAGTTTGATAGTGTTGGAATAATGATACATTTGGCATCAGTGAATGCACTTAGTGAAAAAACTTATTCGGTTTTGAATGCTTACCGAGCTCATCACTCAGCCCACAGCCTATACCAAGCATTCAGTAAAGCTCACCGATCAAACAGTTCAAACAGAGCAGTAAGGCAGTCACCGAGCATATGAGAAAAATAGCAGTTACCGAGCAGACGGTAGTCACCGAGTCATCAGTTGAAGATAACCAAGAAGACAGTTACTACCGAGTCACCAGAGGTTACCGAGTG